>JBBMOC010000008.1:2413752-2889240 GCA_037975185.1 Centropyge bicolor | reverse complement strand
AATATATAGAAAAGATTGCAGTTCAATAGTAGGTGGTAAGCAGAAGATGACATCATTATATATGTGTTATTTTTCTGATTATACCATATCAGATGAAATTGCATATGTTTAAGACTATTACGTCTCTGTAAGACTGAATTTCAGACTGACTGAGAGCTACATTTTCTCCACAGAATTTGGCAACCACAAAATTATCATGATAACTCTCATTAATGTGTATCACATTAGTGTGTATCAAGCGTGCCTATTCGTGGCCACGAGAGAGTACAGTATGTTGCAGCATTCATGTCAGTCTTTTGTTCCTGACTGCTTCTGATTCTCTGATTCAGCAGACTGGATGTGACCCTGTGACCCCTGGTTGCCAGGGAGAGAGTGGTGGGGCCATGGCTGTAGGGGCTACGGTCGGGGAGAGCCAACTCCAGAGGATTATCCGAGATCTGCACGGTACGCCAGCTTTATGTGTGTGTGAGTGTGTGTGAATAGATTGGCTGCAGGCAGTAGTTGGCTGACATGGTGTGACTGAGGAGAAGAGAAAAAGGAATCAGAAAGGTTTGCCATGATGTCATGACCTTATTCTCAGTGACAAGTCTAAGTACAATCTTTACGCCTGGAACTCTCTGACATCTCCTGCTTACAAAATCATTTGGGAAAACGTGCTGCATCTGACCTCACACCCCTGTAGCGAGGGTGTGGTGGAAGCTACTGTCAGCATGCAGCGAGACAGAAAGTGTGTGCTGAGGGTGCACCCATCACAGGTGTCCTTCCAGTTTTTGCGATGGATACGAGGCAAGTGGTTGATTTACAGACTAGCTGTGTTTGAGAGGGTGGAAAATCAAAGAAATAGGAAAGGATAGGAGTTTTGGGGGTTGTTTGTGTGTAACCAAAATGCACCAAGAGGTGAAAACATAACAGCAATATAATTTTGCTTTTCTTTTGATTTCTTTTTAGGCCATGTGATTCTGGAAATGTTCAAAGAGATCATTTTCTGCTATTTTCCTGTTTGCTTCTCTGCCTCTTCCCTGCCTTTTTTTGGTCTTCTGCCTGTTTGTATGAACCCTGCCTTATTAATCCCTAATCTTTTTTTCATTTTTGAATTATGTGAATTTCAGAGGCTGTTGCAGAACTTGCAAAGGAGTACAGGGAAAGTGGGGAGCCAATCACAGATGACAGTACCAATCTGCACAAATTCTCCTACAAACTGGAGTACCTGCTACAGGTGTGATTTTGTTTATGTCACACCTCACCCAGTGAATCCTGATTACTCAAGGAAGACTTAGATAAACAAATTATGATTCCCAATTAAGAAACTGCTCGTTAACAAAATGTGATGTCTGCTCTTACAAAAAAGACAGTACATTTCTTTGTAATGTAAATTTTGCGTTCCTGCTGATTAATCCATATTATTTGTTCCAAAATAGATAGTTTTTTAGGAAGTCACTCTTCAAATTACTTTTCATTATATTGCTAAATAGTAACACATACCTGAAAAAGTATGGTATGGAATTTTTTTTGTTCCCAACTCTATTTACAGTATATGTCTATGTATCTTTCAGTTTGACCAAAAGGAGAAGACCACATTTCTTGGAACAAAGAAGGATTATTGGGATTACTTCAATGACTGTCTGGCTAAGATTAAAGGAGCAAATGATGGGATCCGCTTTGTCAAATGCATCACTGAGGTATGATTTTTTTTTTTTTTTTGTTGATGTTGTTCACAGTGACACCACTAATATAAGACTGATTACACACTGATTATTAGTAATAGCTGATAACCCCTTAAACCAGTACCAAATAATTGCATCTGTTTTACCCTCATACCACAATGACCAGTTTTTGATGTTTGGGATATCCAGGTGATGTGAGAATTAAGTAAACACCGGTTAAAAGCTTTGTATAAAACCATGCCTTCTCTTACTTTGATAGCTGAAGACATCCCTGGGAAAAGGACGAGCATTTATCCGTTACTCCCTCGTACATCAGCGGCTGGCAGACACCCTGCAGCAGTGCCTTATGAACCAGAGAGTCACCAGGTAAAGCTGTCAGAGGGCAAGGTTGTTTTTTTTTTAATTTAGATACGAAGAATTGTTGGCTTTTGTTGAAATGATTAGAACAATTGATGACATTTAATTTGGAATTGCAGAGGTTGTTTAAGTGGAGTAGATCGTGAACCATTTTACCATTAGTAGGCAGGTTAGGTGTGGTGACTCTATTGGAAACCGATTTTTATGTCATTTCCTCATTTGCACTTTGAAAAACTGAAAGTTGATGTTCTTTTGTTGTGTTTTACATCGTCATTTTCTTTAAATGAAACTGCTGGTTCTGTAGTAAGTAGTAGTTGACTACGAAGAGCAGTCGAAGTAAGAAGAATTAAGTTACTGCCTTCATGGATTCAAATGTTTATTTGTATAACCCCGCTTTGAAAACACTTGTATCATGTAAGAGAATACACAATTACAAGGAGAAATCTTAATTCTTTAGAGGCATACAGCTGTTACTTGGTACCATAAACCATTTCTTACTGTCTAAGCTGACCATTTGTTTGTTAAGAATTTGGTCTCATGTTATGTCCATATACTCATCACCACATACACACGATGTTGATGTTGGTTTTTTTGTCACAGGTCAAATTATTATGCCAAACTTCCTTTTTCAGGTGCTATATCCTAATGTAACCTCAATCTCATCTGTTCATTCAGTGACTGGTACTATGCAAGAAGTCCTTTCTTGAAGCCCCACCTTAGTGTTGACATAATCAATCACCTGTATGAACTCAATGAGGTCCAGTTTGATGTGGCTTCCAGAGGTCATGATCTTGATGCCTCCTGGCCCACTTTTGCAAGGTAATAAACAAGACAAATCATGAAATCTAGAGCAGAGATAGACGACATAAATATTAAATTAAGCATCAAGACATAATTACAGAGTGTGCTCAAATATGGCTAGCATTTCTTTTCTCACCAACAGGAGGACACTGGGAAGTGCAAACTCACCTGGCCACATGTGGAAACCACCCAGTCGCAGTTCCAGTATTAACAGTCTAGCCAGCACTTACTCCCAGGTGCTGTAACTCACACATCTCTCAAATAACATCTTATCATTTTATTATCATTTTTATATGATGTTCACCACTCTTCCTGTGTTCTTTCCCTTTGCTTCTGCTGTGGTTTCTCTTACAACCATCTAGCAAGCACCTGAGTTCCCATCAAGTCCTGACTATGGTCAGGGTCTGCTGAATGACCTGAACGAGTCTCTGCCAGCCTGCAGAGAAGATGCCAGCGCAGTAGAAGATCTTCGCCTGGAGCTGGACCAGTCAGAGCTAAAGCAGCGAGAGCTCCTTGAAAAGGTGCAGCAGCTGGGCGAGGAGGCTGCTGAGCTCAGGGGGGTAGTGGTAGAGCTCCAGAGGCAGCTGGATATATCCCTTTCCGCCCAAGAGGAACAGCTGGGCTTGCAGGGAGAACTTAAGGCTCTGCAGGGGAGAGAGGAGGCCCTGTCCAGAGAGGTGGAAGCTCTCAGAAATGGGGAAAAAGCCAGGGAGTCTGAACAGCAACTACTCCAGGAAAAGTTGGCAGCTGCCGAGGGGAAGAACATAGAGCTCCTGGCCAAGTTGGATGGGGTTCTGAATGAGAAGGGCCAGCAGGCAGCCAGTTACTTTGATTCAGCTCAAAAGATACACGAATTGTTGGACAGACTGAAAGAGGCAGAGAAAGGGAAGATGGAGGCTGTAGCTGCGGTAGAGGAGAAAAAGAGGCAAGCAGAGAGGCTAGAGGAGGAGCTGAGAGTCAAAGAGACAGCTGCAAAGGATGGCGAAACAAAACTCGGAGCATTGGTTGTATCTGCGTCTGAGGAGAAGGCCAAGTTGGAGGCGAAAGTAGAGGAACAGTGCAGTACCCTTGATAAGCTGCAGGGGGCCTTGACAGTGAGAGAGAAGGAGGCGAGCAACCTGCAAAGGCAGCTGCAGGACCTCCAAAGGTCACTAGAGGAGAGGGAGGAAGAAGTGGAGGAGGTGAAGAGGAGGGCACACCAAGATAAAGATGAAATGCAGAAGAATGTTGGTGGCTTAAAAGAGTCTTTAGAGGCAGAAGTGACTGCTCTTAAGGAGCAACTAACAAGGAAAGAGACAGAGCTTACCTCCACCTGCGAGACACTACAACAGCTAGAAGCCAAGAACCAAAGCCTGACCAAAGACAGGGACAAACTGAGCACTAACATTGTTGAGGTGGAGGGACAGTTCAAAGAACAAGCCTCGAAGATAGAGGACTACAAGACACAGTGTGCCAACCTAATGGAACTAAATGAGAAACTTCTGACCACAGTGAAGAGAAATGAGGAGCTGAAGAAGGAGATGGCAGAAAACAGAACAGTGCTTGAAACTGAACTAGCAGCTCTAAGGGCTTCTGAGAAACAGCTTCGCGGTCAGCTGGATGATACCAAGATGACAGTGGATGAAAAAGAGAAGCACTTGCGTGAGGAGAACCGCAAGCTGGACGAGAGTCTGCAGCGAGCTACCATGGCCACACAGGTCTCAGAGGCCACGTCAAAGCATCTGGAGCAGGAGAACCAGAGTCTGAGGGAGGAGCAGGACACTGTGAAAGCAGCTCTTAGCCGCATGCAAGCTGACCTGAAGGGTGTTCACGGGCAGATTGGAGAGTTGGAGAAGAACTTAGGAGCTTCACGCAAGAATGAAGCAAGCCTTCAAGAACAGCTCCAAGCCAGGGAGGACCAGCTAGAGAGTAAAGAGAAGAACCTTGCTGAGCTGCAGTCCAGATTAACAGCTCTGGAAGCCAGGGAAAAGGAGCTTGAGATGGCGAAAGCTGACGCAGAAGCAACCTGTGCTAAACAGACAGAGATGATTGAAAGGGTTACCTCTGAGAAGCAGGTGATGGAGAAATCTCAACTGGAGAGGAGCGCAGTCCAAGCAAAGCAGAGCCAGGAAGTGACAGACAAACTGACTATGGTTGAGGGCCAGTTGGAGGTGAGCATGAAGGACGTGTCCAGGCTCCAGGCAGAGCTCCTGGACCTCAGGGTGCAGGTAAAGAGGTCTGAGGAGGAAAAGTTGAAGTCACATGCTCAGCTGGAGGTCACAGAGGCACAAAGGGATGAGCTCCGGACTCTGACCGAGCAGCTTAAAGCCCAGACAGAGGCACTGAATCAGAGGCATGTAACAGAGCTTATGGACTGCAAAAAGAAAGAGGAGGCTCTGATTGGACAGCGTGATAAAGAAGTAGCTGCCCATGCCGAGTTGGCTATCTCTGCTGCTGCCATCCGAGAAGAGCTGTCCACCCTCAAGGCAGAAAATGAAAAGCTAGCCTCAGAGAACAGTGAGATACGTGAGGGTCTACACAGGGCAAACACAGAGATGGCAGAGCTGGGAATGACCATCTGTAAACTAAGTGCAGAAAAGGAGGAGGTCAGAGAGCATTGGGAAGGAGACACTGCCCGGATTGAAGAGCTGGAGAAAGAGGTGGAGCGAATAGAAGAGAGCATGACAGAACTACGGCTGGAGAATACCAAACTAAAAGAGGAGCTGACACAGAAAGAGGAACTTCCAGGGACTATCATGGAGCTGAAGAAGCAGCTCGAAAAGGCCAAGATTGAAATGCAGAGCGCCAAGGACTCTAGCCGAGAGGAGTCGGAGGCCATCAAGTTCCAAATGAGCTCAGAGAGCATGAGTCATCAGGTCCAGATGAAGGTGAGGTAGTCAGAACCTGGTAATCATCTCTTGTATTACACTCAAGATAATCATTTTTGTTCTATTGACTCTTTTCTTTACCATTTTTAATTTATTACCCCCATTTGCACAATTAACAAATATTCTGTATTTTGATATGTTATCTGGAAAATGACATCCAATCCCCAACCCACTGTTGGTTGGACAAAAGAAGCAATTTGAAGGTGTCACTTCTGGCTCTGGGAATTGTGATGAGCATTTTTCCACATTTTTTAACATGTACAGACTAAACAATTAATTGTGAAAATAGTGGCAGATTAATCAACAATGAACATAAATGTTACTTTCAGCCCTAATCGGCATGTTAACATTGTCATTGTAAGCAGACTCTTATTATTCACTTCTTTTTCTTGCATTGCTTTCACATTTCAGGGTGTGAATGAGCAACTGGACAAGGTGAAAGCCCAGCTGCAGGAGGAGCTGCAGAATGTGTCCAGCTTGCAGGCCAAAGTGTCTGAACTTGAGGTGTGTGACTTTCAAGCATCAAATACAGTGATTCACAGTTACTTAATAAGTAGATACATGGTGGTAGTAGATCTAAAATCTTTGAAGAGTAAATGACTTTAGAGATAACTAATGGTATACAAAGGCGTACCATCAGAAAAAAGTTGGAAAGAACCAGTATGATTAAGAGAAGACTGTAGCAGTCAAAAGTGCAACATACAAAGCCTGGACCAGGCACCAACGCCTTCATCATTAGTGGATTTGCAGAAGGGATGAAAAAAAGGAAGCTACACACCACATGGGACATAATAACAGGCAGATTATTTGTTTAGAACTCATTAATGGTAGATGATTATATCAGAGATTTTTTCAGGCCTCAGTTTTTTATAATGAGCCTCTTTGATTGCTTGAACAGTTTTCTTTGATTACAGAAGGTAGAATAGATGCCAGATCCCCGCAGTGTACTGATCCCAATCCAATCAGTAGCTCAGTGAAATTGCTTTGAGATAATTTTCCTCTATGGTTAGATGTGTTTATGCATCTATATGATAACATTTGGTTTTGAGGGATGTCATTAAGATTTAATTAAGGCTGGGTCACTCCAAAAGCTGTTCTTGGAGTTTACTGAATTACATGTTTCTGTATGTCCCCCAGCTAAAGATACATGACCTGACCAATTTATGAGACCAATTAAAGAACAAAATACTGAACAATTGTTTAAATTACTGGGAAAAAATGTGTTTTTATGTGTGTTGTCACAAAGGCTGTGAATGAGCAATACTCACAGCTGATTGGCGAGAAAGATGTTCACATCACAAAGACAGAAACAACAATTCGTGAGGGTGAGAGTGAGCTTCAGCAGCTGAGAGACGCAGTAACCAGGTGTGTTTATGTACTTGTAATTCCTGTCAATTTCATATTTTGGTGCAAAAAAAAAAAGAACTACTGACTCATTATCCTTGCACCTACTCTCTTCAGTGCCGAAGAAGCACACTTGGCTGGACAAAAGGTCTGTGAGGAATTGAGGCAGAAACTCAGCACAACAGAAGCTGAAAAACAAAGCCAATGCCTGAAGATGACTGCAGAGATCGATGACCTCAACAGAACCAAGATCAACCTTGAAGAGCGGCTCATCGAGCTTATAAGGTAGCTGTCAGAAATGTCAAGGCTGACAGTTGCAGCAGGCATATAGTTTCCTAATGAAGACAGGGGTTAAAGTTCATTCTCTCTTTGGATGTCTACTGCTTGTTATGTGTGGTTGCTGCCTGGTCTTTGATCGTCCCACAGGGGAGTGTGTATTTTGAACTGCATTCAAGAAGAGCATTTCTCTGATGTTATTATACTGACATTTTTGGGAAAAATTATCTTGGAGGTGCAATATCAGGGAAAAAGGCTTCGTTGAATACTGAGATACTAAGAGCAGGTCTCACAGAGAGACTTTGATGGAGGAGAGAACAAGAAAATGTAACTGAATTGAGCAGCCACTGTTGCCTCAAAAGTTTTCATCCTCTGTAGGGGATGAAACACAAATATAGTGATTCAGTCAACTCCTCTGGGATCCTTTGCCCACATTATTTCAGTCTTCTCTGCTTGTGCATGCTTTCATTGTTCCGACACCTTAGCATAAAATTACAGTTCAGTCCAATTACACGACATGCTGTATTTGTTCAGTCTTCAAAATCATGAAGTGGGAAACATACCATATAAACCACAAGGTTTTAGGCGATTATTTTACAGAATAGCCAGCTTCCAACTGCTTCCAGACCTGCTTTGAAATATTGAGCATTAAATGTTTTAACATTCAGCAGAATACAATTCTAAACAACAATTAAATTGAATTCATCAATGTGAAAGAAAAAAAGCTTTTAAAACTTTAAATCTGATCCCAGGCTGAGAATTGTAAAGACAGAACAGATTGCCACTGAACCTCCATTAATTTGTCTTTTTTTATGGGTTTCATCAGGGACAAAGATGCTCTGTGGCAGAAGTCAGACGCCCTGGAGTTTGAGCAGAAATTGCGAGCAGAGGAGCGCTGGTGGTTAGTGGATAACGAGGCCACGCACTGCCTCGACTGCAAGAGCCATTTCACCTGGTGGCTGCGCAGACATCACTGCAGGTGGGCTTTCAACAGGGAGCGGGGCTTTTTCTAAATGCCAGACGACAAAAATATGTTTTAGTGTAACGTGTAATGTATGTATGACACCTCTTTTTTTTTTTTTTTTATACATTTATCATTTTTTAGGCTTTGTGGTCGCATCTTCTGTTACTACTGCAGCAACAACTTTGTGATGACAAAGCACAGTGGGAAGAAGGAGCGCTGCTGCAAAGACTGTTACACCCAACACAGTGCGGTGGTGGAGAGGTTCACAGAGGCAGAGCTGAGTCCTTCAGATGCTCAGCCTCCTCCACCTGGAGCTGGACCTCAACCGCCTCCTGAACCAGCCCCATATAAACCCACTCCCAGGGTAACAGGTGAGAAGCAAGTAGGGCTGCAACTAACGGTTATTTTCATTTTCAATCAGTCTGTCATTATTTTCATGATTAATTGTTTAGTCCTAAAAAATGTGAAAAAATTGTGAAAAATTCTCAGCACAATTTTCCCAGAGCCCAAAGTGACGTCTTCAAATTACGTATTTTTCAAACCAACAGTCCATAACCTTAATTTACTGCCATAAATGATAAAGAAAAGCTGCAAATCTATACGTTTAAGAAGCTGTAACCATCAAATATTGATGACATTTTGCTTGAAAACTGAAACGATTCATTGGTTAGCAACTAATATTCTTTTAGTTGATTAATCAACTAATTGTTGCAGCTGCAGAGGAAAGTTGGGAAGATAACACATGCAAGCCACCACATGCTAACTTGACAACTGCACACTTTGCATAAAGGCTTATTGCTGTATTTTTCTGTCCCTATCTTTTTGTTTATTGTATGTTAACTGGAAAGCAGAAGTGGAGAAAGTAACTTTGTCATGTTGAGGAACAAGGACAGGTGTCATTGCCATAGAAATTGTATTCAGTAGACAAAAGGGGAAGATGGTGACATTTCCATTCAGAGAACAATCAGTTTTGCTGCTATTGTAACGAAATGAAAGCTGCATAACATTAGTTCTATTTTTGTTGTGGCTTAGTCACAAACATGACTTTCAAACATTGATTTTTTTTCTGATACTGTGCATACAATAAGTTGTTGTATAAGTATAGACTATTCCATGAGAACAGATAATGGTTCTATTGTCCAGTAGTTAATCTCATACATTTGGGTTCCTCCTAGTTTCAGACCCCAGCAACAGATCTGATGATGGAGCTTTTGATATAATCACAGAAGAGGAAGTGAATGGCGTCTACGACAGTGACACCACCTCCCAGACCACAGGTGGCTCCCTGGAGGGAGAACAGGACAGACGGCCTGCAGGAGTACTGGATATGTGAGTGTATTATGTATCTGAGAAAGGAGCAGAGGGATGGGGCTGAGAACTGGTTCAGCCAGTCGTTTTCTGAGTCAGTATGTTGTCAGACCTTAGTTGAAGGTCAGAAGGACAACACAAGATAACACAGCATCTTGGTGCTGAGCTCCTGAAATGGCAGAGACATAGCTTAAGACATAACTGCTTGGGGTTACACACACTCATCGACATCCAGGCTTGCATGGTCAATAACTGCTCTAAGAGGTGTGACAACTGCATACAGCACATTCATGAACTGTACTGGTGTCATGTTGAATCAGAGCATGTCACAAGTCGAATGTAACATACTACATGCTGTATATAGTGCTAGATAATTTCAAATACAAAAGAAATATGGTTTTATGAAAAATGTCTATGCTTCAGGTCTTGTTTTTTTTTTTTCTTAAAGCAGCCAAATAATTAGGGCATTCTTCTAGGCTGATTTGTTCACTTCAACTTCCTGAACAAGCAGAAGCAAAGGTAGGAAGTAGTAGTGAGAAGTTAACTAGTTCCATGTTGTTGATATGCACCTTTAATTGGTCATGGGAAGTTAAAGAGAGACAATGTGTCAGTTTTTCTCATAATACTGACCTAAATCATTCGCCTAGCACGCACCCGCTGTGAATGTCTCGCTGCTGCTCTTATGAAAGACAATAAATACAGACTCACTGCTGCGTCAATGCGCAAATCTCTGGAGTAGATGCAGTTTGAGTTGTTTGTTTTTTTTCTTGTTTCATCACCTTCTGATTTTTCTCACTAATAGCACACCTCAAGAAACAGATTATAAAGAACCTTGAGGGGATTTAGCACACAGGTTTCTGCGACCCTTCAGGTGTCAAATAGTAATTAGGAAAGTGCTTCCTCTTGTTGGTAAAAACGTGTTGAAATAATAGAGAAGTGCCACAATTTCATGGTACTAAAGGCGACAGAGTTGTGGAGAGAGAGGCTGAAGTATTTACGTGTTGCCATTATGTCGTCAACTGTATGGAAACGCTCATGTGCAGTACTGCTGCTGTCATTGCTGTCATCCTAGAATTTATGCACTAAGAAGATACAGTATACAAAGATGTACCTCAGATATAACTGGGAGGAAGATATTGAATTACTTGTACTTAGATTCAACTTCAGTTTAGAATGAAGTAACTGGGGTAAAATCCTTTTGTGTAACCTTTGAATATGCATGGATCCACGTCCCACTTTTAATGCAAAACAATATACTACCACTGAAGAGTTATATACATTGAAAATCAAATCTTATTCTTTGTGTTTCTCTGGATTTTGCAGAGGCACAGGAGAGTTGACCACTGATGATCCCGAGGAGCATGTTCCCACTGTTCAGGATTCAGAAATCAATCTTCTCAAATCAGGAGAAGTCACGTGAGTCTTGATCTTGGTATACTTGATGTGTTAATGTCTATAACTCATTTGTATTAATACCACTCTTAAAATTCATTTGCTCCCACTGCAGGATGGCTGTCCCTCTCAGCGTTGATGATATTTCACAGTTTGGCGATGGTTCCAGAGAACTCTTCATCAAGTCCAGCTGTTACAGTATGATACATGTTGCTGTGGGTGACTGTGGGCCAACCATCAGCTGGATGTTTTCCTCAGAGCCTAAGAGCATCTCCTTTAGTGTGGTTTACAGGGAATCCACTGACGCTCAGGTGGAACAGTCAAAGGTAGATGTGCTCGTTTTCTGCATTTTTTTTTTTTTTCCACTGAGATCAATATGCTGTGAGAGAACAATTCCCTTTACAACCCCAATTCCAAAAAAGTTGCGACACTGTGTAACACATAGATAAAATAGAATGTAATAATTTACTAATCCTTTTTGACATATACTTAATTTAATCTAATTGAAAGCAGTACAGGGACAATATATGTAGTTGTAGTCTTGTGCTTAGCTATGTTTAGCTTAGCTTGTCTAACTATCTATGCCCAGTGTAGTTACCAGTCCTTTGAGGGAGAGGAAGCTTGTTAGCTGGGGATCCTGCGGTTGTGGAGGATCCGAGCTGAGAAGGTTGCAGACTTTGGTTGTCCAGGTCAGATGAAGCTGGTTGCTCTTTGGTTACAGTTAGCAGCTCTGTGCCAACTGGCTGTGTCGTTCCTTTGTTGAAGTTGGCAAGCAGGCTCGTGTTGCAGCTGCTGGTGGGAGAACCTTCCTTGTAGGTTCTTTTCTTGTTTAGGTGTGACTGCCGTGGGCAGGCCACACTGAGAGCTGGTTTCTGCTCCCTTGTTGGAGCTTCGAGGACAAGCTACTGCCTCCTGGCAGAGCTGGAGAGAAGAGCCGGGAGCTCCTGCTTCCTTGCAGGGCTGAAGAGAAAGAGGTCTTGCCTCTTTGGCAGACCGAAGAGAAAACGTGGGCAGCTGGAGTTAACTCCTAATTATTAACAGGAAGACTGTGGGGGCTAGGCTCCTTTGCCCCCCACATGAGACATGAGACAGACCCTGAGCTGGAATGTCTTATCTCATCTGGTGTTTTACGTCACACAATGAACAAACTCATCTGTGGACTTTCACTGGTCCCAACACCTGGAAAGACTCAGTCGTTCACAAGCGAGGATGGGGCGAGGTTCAGCACTTTGTCAAACACATGGTTGTATGTTGAAGTGTTTTATGAAGTGTTCCTCGGAAGTTTTAAATTACAACTATGGGAACCTGTGTTGTCATAACTTCTCAGGAACACCTCATAAAACGGTGCCAACTGTGTGTAAACACAGTTTGTTTGCAAATGATTGACTTGTGATTTGATTTATGTTTTACTTTTATTGTCCCAACTTCTTTGGAATCAGGGTTGTACCTCGGCCACAGGACAAATCCAGAAAGACAAATTGTCACAAATACATTGTGAGCGCGAAGGAAATACTTTTCAATTGTTAAAAATTGCAGCCACGTCTGATGATTCAAAAGTTATTACCAGACACAATGGACTGACCCTGTGCATGCTTTCATGGCTGCCCCCTGCTGAGAGGAGGCCTATTTGCTTGATCTTTCAAATATTACTGACTGAAGAAAAACACTGCGGGTTGTTGTTGTTGCTTGGCAGGTCAAGGTAAACATCTAGCACTTAAAATGTCAGGGACTGTATATGAGTTATGATCTTTCATCTCGTATTCCCATCCCCTTACTATCTTACCAATATTTCTTAATGCGTTTTTCCTTTGAAATTTGCTTTTAATCCAAAGGTTCTTGGAATTTACAATATATTCCAATTATTATGATGAGGATGATGATTGTATTTTTACTGTCCAACATAAACAGTTGTGTAAGGTAGCATAAAGAAAGACTAGAGTATTATTAAATAGACTGGCCTAGAGGAGATTTAGATGACCTCTGAGAGAATCTTTCACCTGTACTTTAAGTTTCACTTCAGATCAATGTTTCTGTTCTTCTCTCAGGTCCTCATTCCTCTGACTCGCTGCAATTCCCATAAAGAGACAATTCAGGGACAACTGAAAGTCCGACACCCCGGCCTCTACACACTCATCTTTGACAACTCCTTCTCACGGTATGAAACTCCTGACATCAAGTGTCTTGTCCTGATTCTTCCTCTTAGTTGTGTATGTATGTGTGTACATATGTATATGTGTGTGTACGCACATGTGTGTATATGTGTGTGTTGGCCTTTAATCCGCCTCCCTATTGTGCCTCAGCATCTCATTTCAGTTAATTGGATTGCAGTCCTTTGATCTGAAACCCTCTTCCAACAGGTTTATCTCCAAGAAGGTCTTCTACCATCTCACCATGGAGAAGCCCATAATCTATGATGGAAGCGACTTTCCCTGAATCTGGATAATGCACAGTCCCACAGAGGCATCAGCATGAGGTCATGAAGACTTCATCATGATGTCACCGTGGCAGCTGCAGGAAAGACTGAAGTCTGAAAATGGCAATTCAATGACTGTTTTTAATTAATTGGACCTTTTGGTCTTTTGTTCCCAAAACATGTTTTTACCCAAGTATTTTATGTTTTCAAAAAAATGTCTACACTATTTAATTTTGTGGTGTTAATGTTTCGAGGTGTGCTCCTGTTTTAACTGTGGCCTAAGTGAAGTGATGTCACCCAGATGAAAGAGGTTTTAGAAAAGTAAGAGAAATGTTTATGCAAGTTTTAGAGTGTGTTTTTAGAGATCAAGTAATAGGCATAGACCAAGTAATGAAAGGTACCTTTAGTTCAGCTCAGTTTATATTAGTAAGTTGGTCAGTGAGAGAAATGTGTTTTGTTATTTCTTTTTGTAATGTATGTTGGTCTTAGTTTTGGTTTGGCCTCTCTTTTCCCAAATATGCTGTTATGTTAGGAAATGCAGATCACTGCAACACTAGTAACACTTTTAGTATGAAATATGATTGACAGATGACATATATTTATATGCAAAAGTTGTCCGTTAAGAAACAGGAAGGATTTTTAAAATTTACGAAATCATGGCCAGTTTGAAATATATAATGTGTTGTGCAATCTTTCAAATCAAATGGCCAAAAGAAGCAGAGAAAGTGCAGACGAGTGGTTTGTTTGCCGCTGGCTCTTTTTTGAACTGACTTGTCTGAACATTATGTTTGCACTTTGCAGGCACAAAAAGGAAACAAAGCATTAAATAGTAACGGGTTTGGAAAAAAGAAACATTTTCTGTTTGATAACAAAGCATATGCACTTTGTGCAAATCTCAGGAGTGGGACTTAAAATTGTCCTCCAGTGGTAGAATGTCCTAATTTTGTGAAAGCTTAAAAAAAAAAAAAAGAACTGCCATACTTTGTGTTTAAGGAGACGTACCAAGCAGCTTTCTCCATCCACTTTCAAGGATCAATGAAGCAGAGTGCCTGTACTTACACAGGCTGACTTTATGATATTCAGTTAAAGTACATTGACTTATGGGCTACTGTACTTTCAAAGTGCCTATTAACTCTAATTGCCAGGGATTGGTTTGCTTTTATAACTGTATTTTACTTTGTTATCCAGGCAGAACATGACACTCCGTATGATTTGGTAATATTCTGTCAAACCTTAATCACAGTGACATTTAAATTATATTAATATGCAGAATATCATGTATCTCAGTTTTAGCAGTTGATTTTTCAGTTTGGATTTCATTTGAATCTCTGTGTTAATTGTTTAGATAACCCTGAACTCTGGACTCTCAGCGATGGGTTTGAATATTGTGTGCTGTTTATTGTGGGGGTTTTTTAATAGCAAAGCAATAAGGAAAAAAACGAGCTTGGTCACTTTGGGAAACAACATTCACGACTTAATGAAGCAAGGGCTTATCTCTGTGCTGCTTTTGTAGATCTGTTTGCCTTTCACACTCAGATCTCTTTTGTATTTTTAATGGGTGTAAATTGGTGCAATTTGTATGCAAAGCCTCATATTTTCTCTACAGAGCTGCACTTATGATAATTATTTTATAAATGGTTACCAGCAATATTCAGTCCGTTAAGTTTACATGATCTTTGTCAGAGAATTCACGCAGGGACAGATTTTTTTTTCTACTTGCTGTTTTTGAAAGATAATTTTTGGACGAGTAAATTGTGCATGAATCATCGCTGCAAGCACTCAGTGTAACAAGTAATAGACCTGTCAGACATCCTAGTAAACATGAATAAAACGTGAGAGTGATGATGCCTCCGAAATCCACTTATCCGTGTCTGATTTAGTGTTTGCCAGGTCGGAATGACAGAACAACAAGATCAACACATTACCTCTTTGTGCCGTGTCACTCATTCAGAAATCTGACGTGAGCAAAAGTGTCAACATACAAACAAGTGCGGTATGTTTCCTGTTTTACAACACCTTCTACCTAGACTCACATCAGAGGGGATGTAGAGGGGCCACAACAACAAAAACACTCCAAGAAGAAAAACTATAGAAGTTTGTTCTTCTAAGCAAATAGTTCCTTCATCAGTTCTATTTTGATTCAGTGTCTTCTGTAATTTGCTTTGGTGAATGTTTAATACTCAATGATTTTTTTCTCTCACTGTGCTCATGTCAGAACATGTTGTGTTAATGAGCTTATCAGAGCTGAAACAATTAGCTGATTAAGTAATTTGCTGATTGACAGGAAATGAATCTGCAGCTGTTTTTGGATGTCAGTTGTCTGGCAGAGATGCAAAGTATTTGATGATTTCAGTTTCTCAGGTGAAAGAATTTTGTAATTTTTGTGTTTTGGACTGTTGATCGAACAAAAAATATATATTTAATGACGTCACCTTGTTAATTATGATGGACATTTCTCACTATTTACTGATATTTTTTTCAATAGAAAAATAAATTTAGATTTTTTTTCAGATTTATTGCTAATGAAAAGGGTCATTACTTACATTACTTCAGTAAAAGCAGTTTTTCCATTCACATTTTATAGACTAAACTAGTGT
Organism: Centropyge bicolor; assembly: GCA_037975185.1. Lineage (NCBI taxonomy): Eukaryota > Metazoa > Chordata > Actinopteri > Pomacanthidae > Centropyge > Centropyge bicolor. The sequence goes on along the minus strand of JBBMOC010000008.1, from coordinate 2,873,257 downwards.
AGACGGAAAGCAAAATTGACAGAATGCACAAATTCATCAAATGCACAATCTGGAAAAAGGATAAAAGAATAAAGCAAACACAGCAGTTTTTGCCCTCAAAGCCTGGTCTGAGACTCTTATCTCTCAGTTTGAGAGTAAAGTACAAATCTAGCCTGATATCTCTATAACACAAGATTGAGCTTTGTGTGTGTGTTTGGCGACACTGTCAGGCTCAGGAAAGCAGAGAGATGCATTTGCAGTAAAGGCACAAACAGCCACTCGAACTCAGCTGTAAAGCTTGAAGGCAAACTAGGACGTGCCTTCAAAATAAAAGTGAGATGCTGCTGCGCTCTTGCATGTTTGTTCCATCCATCCATCCATTATCTACCGCTTACTCCTTTGCAGGGTCGCTGGGCGGGGGGTGGGGGTGCTGGAGCCTATCCCAGCTGACTTCGGGCGAAGGCAGGGGACACCCTGGACAGGTCGACAGTCTGTCGCAGGGCACATATACACGAACAACATACAGACAGACAAGCACTCACACTCACTAAGGACAATTTAGAATTATTAATCAACCTCAGCATGTTTTTGGACTGTGGGAGGAAGCCGGAGTACCCGGTGAGAACCCACGCTGCACAGGGAGAACATGCAAACTCCACACAGAAAGATCCCAAGAACCGGCGATCTTCTTGCTGTGAGGCGACGGTGCTGACCACTGAGCCACCGTGCAGCCCGCATGTTTGTTCTTGCTTACTTAAAGAAAATGGGGAGACATTTTTTTTTCTTTCTGTAAGCTTGTGTTAATTCCGGCAACTTAATGTATCATGGTTAATTACACTTTAATCTTTTGTCATGGTAGTGGAGGCAGATGTTTGCAGAGTCTGGCCAAATTTATTTTTTCCAGAGCTATGAGTTTGAGAGTGAGGTTTTTATTCTGAAAATATACACAGGAGGTGCAACATTTTTACTATTGCAAGCTTGACAGGTGCTACAGCTCCACCTGGAGGGAGCAAGAGAGAGAGAGAGAAAGAGGAGCTCAGCATCCGGTCCCGCTCGACTGTGTTCAGTCTCTTTGAGGAAACCTGGAGTGAACAGAAGATACTGAGCTGACATCATGTCCTGTCTCCACATCAGAGGGATTTTTCTCACTCTGTGTTTGGCTCCAACTGTGAGTGATTGACTTTAACTTTACCTTTGTGAATGAAAGAAAAAAAGATGCTTATTGTTGTAACATAGAAAACTTGAAGCTCTCTGAAAATTAACAGAGTTGTTTGAATAACTGAACCATTGTGACAATAAGCTGATTTGTGTGAGAGAGAGAGATATTAATATGTCATCTACTGCTACTGTCCACACCTGCATTTTATTGAATATATGAGTTTTAGTTTTTAATTGGCTTGAATCAAAACATGCCTGTTTCTGTCCACAGGCACCTGATATGCACATGTTTGGTTCTTCACAAAGGTCCAAAGTAATTTTATTAACATTAACACGTTGCATCATAAAATACAGAAGCCACAAGTATTTGATATATTTACTAAAATGAATGAGAGTGTGTGTTAAATGTTCAGCTTTCAAACACTGTAACATATTAATTGTTTGTGTTTGAAATCAGTTTAGTAGAGATTGCCTGTGTGTTGTATATACAGTATGTGCACATTGGACTGTAAGTATTCTTGTAGATATATGTGGCCAAAATGTTTTCAAATTTCTTTGTCCTCCATTATTAGTAAAGTTAACATATTTGGGTTTTGAACAATTGCTCTGACAAAATAAAAACTTTGAATTGGTCGTTGTGGGCTCTGAGGAGCTGTGATGGATTTTATAGACAAAACTATTGATTGATTAATCAGTAAATTCTTACTTATAACTTAATTGTTATCTATGACCTGCTATTACTTTATCATTACTTTGCACTGAGTGATTTGCATTTTGGAGATGGTTCTGTGTGTGAGGATGACTGTAGGTTTTGGTAGAAATATGTAAAAGATCATTTAATAGTACAGGTGTGATGCAAGTATGTGAATAGGTTTTTCTATATATATATGTATTGTGTTTGTGCATTCAAATATAGAACATGTAATATTGGAAAGAGTTAAATAAAGAGAGATGGGATTTTAGCAAAGGACATGTTAGATTATTTCAATTGAATCATGAAATTTACAATGTTTTCCTGTAGACTGCCACACACACACACAAACACACACACACACACACACACACACACACACACACACACACACACACACACACATTTAAAAAAGAAAATACAGTCACTACAAAGAAGAGCAATATTAAACCTACGTACCTGATCTCTTTTGAGTATTCAGATATGATGAAATATTGCACTTTAACCAGAGAGAAAAAACAAAAGATGAAAATAATCTAATTATTTCTTTGGCTGCATGTTAAAATTAGTACTGTCCAAATATGCATCTTATGAACTAAACCTGATTCACCGCAGCCGTGAGATGTTTTACAAGATTGTATGTGTCAGTCAAAAAAAAAAAGTTTTTCAAAAAAGACTTTTTTGAGTTATATGAGAAGGTAAATACCACCCTCATAATAAATATTACATCCAACAACCAGTTAACCTAGCCTGTAGACTAGAACCAAATGGAAACAGCTGAATGGTTCGACCTTAGAACCTTAATTATAGTACATGGTTGGTCTCCTTTGAATATTCAGATATGATTGATATTTTGTATTTTTAACTAAAATTATCTCGTAATCTTTTTGGCTGCATGTTAATTTTTTTTTTTTAAATCTCATGAACTAAAGCTGATTCACTCTTTGACCATTTTGTTTAAAACTAATTTACATAGTTGGTCATTTTGAGATATAAATGGTTATTCACTTACTTCACTTACCTACAAGAAGATCAATTCCTTCCTCATGTCTGTATAGATGTGAAGCTGAAGTTGCATCCAACTGCTGACGAGTTGTGGTTTGGCCTGAAAACCTTATTTTTTTTCTTTTCATCCATGTTTTTAATGCATTCATAAAACAAGATATAACATGTAAATGAGTTGTCTCGGCTTTAGATGTAATAGTAGGAGATTTCATCAGCATAGCTCATTCCAGCTTCACTTAGGATCCAGATATGAAAGTAGTATCAATCTAACTCTCAGCCAGCCCCAAAACTAATGAGCATATTTCCCAAAATGTCAAACAATTCATTCATTATCTCAACTTCACAGGCTGCCTGTGTTTGTGCTCTTCTTCTGATTGACTGAGCACGTGTCATTTTTTTTTTTCTTTTACACCGTGCCACAGGACTGATGCAGGAGCTTAAAAGTGCACCTCATTCGCTGCTGAAAATAGAAGGCAACATCTGCAAAGTGAGCCCAATCCAATGGCCCCTTTTTGGGTAGTTAGTGGATAATGTGCTTCACCTCTCAGAGAACATTTTTACAGCAGACTGCACGCCAACCTGGCAGTTTGAAGGGGCCTTTGGCTGTGCATTTAGTTTCATGGCTCATATTATCCAGATTTACCTTATGCAGCCCGTCCGTCTCTTTATCTCCCTATCTCTGTTTCCGGCTCTAAAATTCAGCATAGTGTCTCCCTTTATCCCATTATGCAGTTGAAATGCACGAGCATGTCATGTGCCCTCGCCGCTCACAACCATCCGGTCTTGACTCTTTGTTCCTCTCCCCCTGCCTCTCAAAGCTTCGCTCGCCTCCTCTCAACTGCAAATCATCCTTATGTAGAATAAAACATCTTCACAACATCTCATTGCATATAAACAGGGAAGCCATGTGTGGCACGTGGCCCCCATCTGACGTACAGTGCCACTGAGCTGATGCTTTTGTCTGGAACGCTTTATGGTAACATGAGCGCATACGTCTTTCTGCTTTGAATATAAATGTCCCGACTTGTGTTCGTTCCATTACAACAACACAGGAACTGTTTAGCGGAGAGCAGTAGACCACTTTATCTGCATATGTGTCCCATCTTGAAGGACAGGCAAACCCTGATTGTCTGAATTCAATTTCACTTTTTTCACGTGTCCCTCGCCTGCCTTTGAACAGGAAGAGCAGTAATTGCTGCGTAAATTGCACAATAACACCTCTCATTAGATTATTAGCATTGCATTAGGAACAAAGAGGACCGGCAGCAATTTTGCTTCTTTCCAACACGTCGTCATTGATGGATGGAGAGGTGGTGCAGAGAGTTTGCATATTTGTTGCTGTTTACTTAAAGAAAATGGGCAGAAAACTTGAAAGGAGGAGGGTTGTGTCGAATTTCAACTAGTTTTGTGTATTGAGTTTATTCTGTAGGTGTTTTTTGACAAACACAAGCACTGCTTTTTTTTCTTCGAAGAATTCCATTATTTGTGCATGTGTATGTGAGATGGCAAACAAGCTGACAGTTAAGACTCAAAGGGTCGAGGTTAGTTTTTGCATTGGCATAACAGAAATGAAGAGTTTTGGTCCGAACCAATTTCACCTACGGCTATGTGTTTTCAAATATATACTGATGAATTTCTGATTGAATACGCAGGGTTTGGGGTTTAAATGCTTCAATTTGACAAGAATCTCAAAGGCAGACTGTTTTCTTGTAAGAGGTGTCTGTTCACCTATAGCTTGATTGAAGAAGAAGTTTTGATATTTTATCCACACATACGACTGACACCTCATTCATCATCTTCTTTTACTTTACTTTCATGATTAAAAATCTGCATCTGCACATTTTGCAATTTGCCACCACAGTTACATGTTTGGGAACAACCCTCAAAGTCGACCTGAGTTGGTTAGCGGGGTTGGACTTCACTGTTTTCCCATTAACATCATACCCTCACTCAATTCAAATCAATGTATAATATTATGTTAATAACAAGCCATATCTGTGCACGGCGTACTCAGTCATGTAATTTCATGAAATGGCTCCAGGTGGGTTTGCGCAGATGTTGTCGTGTGCCCCCTCAGAGAAACGAGACATCTTGTTAATGGAAATGTTTATGACACACAACCAGAGCGTCCTATTGGATGACACTGTGAGTAGGGGGGAAACCGCAGTTCCCCAGAGGAAGTGTTCGTGGTCCCAGAGGAATTTAGCTTCTCTTCATTAAGAGCTGCATTTGTTTTCCCTCAGCTCTTTTAAAGTGAGATGAATCCGAGCTGAATCAAGGACAAAAGTCTGCGCAGTATATCTATTAATAACAGGGATGGCTTGATTAAGGCTGCGACCTGTTGTGCCGTCCTCAGTGTTGAATTGAATGTGAGTCCTGAGACTCAAAATTACATATCATCGCAAAAGCAAAATACAAACATTCACAAAATGTCGACTAATTTTTGGAAACAGAGGTCCATCATGATCACACAGCCGCCTCCTTTATCTCTTTTTATCTTGTTTTTGTCTGCATGTGCTCTTCTCTTCTAGCTCTTCCATCTGTGATATATTTTTGAGATATTTTTTCTGTCTTTTCTGCACAAGTTATGTTTCTTTCCAAGCTAACTTGGGGCTACAGTAATTAACATAAATTATTTTTTTCCATCATGTGTTTTACTTGCCTAAATAGATGTGAAGGTAAATTAAAAGGAAGTAGATAGATGCTATACTAATCTTTTATCTGGAAACCCTCTCTCTGACAGTATGTTGTTAAAACCAACAAAGTAGACCAGGCCTGCTGCTCTGACCTTTATAACCAAGTTCACCAGCAGCACCAAATAAAGATAAATGACACTTGCATTTAGCTCAAGAGTAGTTTTGTCCATTCATAAAAGACCAGCACCAATAACCTCCTCTGTAAGTACGGAGATATAATCTGTTATTCAGAATATTTAAAATAAAGTTGGGATCTTGCATTTTCAGTGGACAATTATATAAATAAAATAAGTCAGAAGCTAATGTGATGTTAATTCATGCTCACCTTACCTGACAATCCCAGCTGACAAGTGGCAGCACAATGTTGATTTGGGTGTCTCAGGTCTCGCCCATCTTGCCACGTTGACAATTTTGTGCGGCATTTCTGTCATCTGGAAACCCCTCACTGACAATGGACCCCCTGCCAAACACAAGTGTTCTCCATCCATCTCCATCCTGTGCTTTAAAACCTGAGTGAGGAATCCTTCCTTCAGACCATGATCAAAACTCCTCCTTCTTTCTATGTGGTGTATAAGCTACAAAGCTCAAAAGCACAATACAGTCTGTCCTTGTAAAGCACGGGAATGTTTGTGCCTTCTCGCTGAAGTTGTATTATATGACCTTATAACCTCTTTTATACAGCAACTATTCACTGGCACAGACTGTGTAACAGGTTTATTATCACAGTGCCCTCACAGCCAAAGGGATAATTACCACACAGTCACGACAATCCCATCCTGTTTGTGTATACTTCCTCCATCCATCCTCCAATATCCACCTTAAGTCAGTCCTTTCCTGTCTCAGTAACAAGATGTTCTTATTTGTTTTAGCCCGAGATGAATGTCATTCAAATGCAAATCCAGTTATTCTGCTTTTATTCGACATCAGGAGATGGAGGGATGAGCAGGGGCAGACGTACAGAAGAACCTCGGCACTAAATGGATGGAGCAGAGAGTTGTTAGAGGCCAAGACAATTGTCTGTGTCCTGAGGGACAAACTCATTTAATGAATTTTCAGGAGCTTTCCACTGTGTGTTTGCTATATAGTGACAGATCATTTTGATTAATGCCGCTAAGAAATACGTGTGTTTTCTGTGTTCTAGTGGCATTTCTTGCTAAGCACAGGGCAAAATGAGTCACTGCCCTTTAAAGATTGACATGAGTTTTTTTTGTCAGATACATGAAATGTCTTTTTCATGTAATTACAGACTGAATGGCCACTGTGTCCTCTGCTTGAACGTCTGCATATATCTAATTGAGCACCCCTTCCTTTTATTCTTCCTTCCTTCCTTCCTTCCTTCCTTCCTTCCTCTAGGCTTTGTCGCGCCTGCACCCTGAATGCGAGTTCATATTTCAGCTGGAGAAAGAGGAGCGTGACTGCCTTCAGTACATCGCAGAGCAGGGCAACACAAGCACAGAAGGTGTGTTTTCCATTTTAAAATCACGCCGCTGTAGCTCTTCAAGTGTGGCTGTTGTTCCGATATGAAATACACCACAAATGTTCACATTAAGCACAAGAGTCTAAGCTGGAATAAATCAGCTGTCAGGACAGATTCTTGATGGCGTCCCCGTCTGCAGGATAGAAATGCACCAGGTGATCTATCACCGTGATGCATCTGTAAAGGAGAACATTAAGGAGAGTTACACACAGATTTATGTGTGTAATCATTTTTGTTTTAATACAGTTTACACAGAGGTGGATGTTACAGCTTTGAAGGATGTTACTGGGGAATATTGAGCATGATACACCCCATTTACCTCCACTCCCACCTCCACGAGTACATGTTCAAACTGTGTGCATTTCAGCCACTGGTGTATGACAGTGTGTATAAATGTCTGATTAACTATCCTGATAGATACAAGCTCATCTTTCTTTCATCTCCTCTCTCCTCCTAAATCTCCTCCGAAAAGGTTGCCGACCATTCTGGGACGTGGTTGTGTGCTGGCCTCATGCAGTCGTGGGAGAAACCGTCCACAGAGCTTGTCCTGCCGTCTTCTCCCTCTTCGTAAACAACACAGGTGACTAAAGAATCACATGGTGAAAGAGCAGCGTTCAGGTTGAGAGCTTCTTGTTCACTAGTAATGTTTTACTTAAAACTCTTCTATCTCTTCCAATGAAAGCAAAGAGCATTTTTAATCCTGATGATTTCATAAAGTGTATTTTTTAAATTATCTTATTTGTTTATTTGCTCATTCATTTATTTTTTTTTTATTGCTCTGTGAATTAGTCCCATGTTGGTAGATTGTCACAAGAGACTGCACAAATTAATTCCTTTTCTCAACAAGTAAATTTGCAGGTTTGAGAGACAGACAGTGAAATCCATGAAAATGAACCAACAAGAAGAATTTTGGCCTTGTGTGTCTCAGACTGACACACTACCAGCCCTGTGAGACTGTAGCCAATCATTGTTGAGTTAAATGTTTATGTCATATTGGATAGAAGATTCCCCTGTTAACGACGACTTGCAAGTATTCACCGTCATCTGAGAGTTCAACGAGGTTATGTGCTCACAGAGTTGGTTGTCTAAAGGTTAAAAAATATTGTGCAAAGACAAAATTACAAAGGATATAAATTTGGGTTTATTTTGGTGGAATGACGTCTCCACTTTTGTTTGGTTTTCAGGCACAGGCAAGCAAACATGTACAGAATGTTATTAGTTTTGCAGGTTTAGATTAGGGCAAGATGAAAAGTTCATCCTTGAGGGGGAACATGTACCGAGTCTCATGGCAATCTATCCAATAGTTGCCGAGGCATTTTCACTTAAAATCAGAAATGTCAACCTCACGGTGGGATCACAAAAGTTATTAACTGTCTGAGAGCCATGAATCTCTGTGCAATACTTTGTGTCAGTCTGTCACTAGACGCTGAGATATCTCACCGTTAAAGTGAAAAATCTGATCTGCTGGTGGCGCTAAAGGAAAAATCAATGAATCACATTAGAAGTCATCCTCTGGGGACTATAAATATCATCAGTCATCAATCAGTTGTTGTTCAGATACTCATTCACCACAGTGAACCATCAACCAGCATCACCATCCCAAACATTTTAAGTGAATATCTCTGTCTCTTAACGCGTGAATTATTGAATCTCACCTGAAGATCATCTCTTCATGTTTGACCTTTCACCTCAGGTTCAGTGAGCCGTAACTGCACCAGCGGAGGTTGGACCAGACCTTTACCGCCGTACCACATCGCCTGCAGCGTGGATGACGACATACCTGAGGTGAGAGTTAGCGGGGCCAGGGTTGGACCGGGGTAACGGGAATCTCCAGAGGATGGTAATTAGAAAGAGAAGGAGAAGCAACAAGATCAAGGAGACAATTAAGAGGAACAGGGAAAAGAACAAACAGAAACAAACACAGAAGGAGAGCCCACCTGTTTCAGTTTTAGAAATCAACAGACCACACACACTAAATTAGAACAGTGAACCACGCTACAAGAGGTTCTTATCAAAATTCTAGGATGGAAGAGGAAGTCTTGGCCTGGATATCTGTTATCAGGATATCTGCTGGCAGGAGCCCCGAAACATCGACTGCTGCTCCCACAGGCTAAATCATTGTCAGGCTATGAAGTAATACCGCTGCCCATATGTGTTTCTTTTCGGGTAGATGAGATTCGAGTAGACGAGTAGCAGTGACAGTGGTAGAGTCAAAAATAAAATAAATGCGCCTCAGGTGAAAATACTTCTGCATGACAGTAAGTGAATCAAATGTCACCCATCAGGTAATAGCTGAAATTATCTTGTTTCACAAAGAGAGGATGGTGCTTAATCATACTGAAAAGTGTTTTTTTGGTTGGGGGGATAAGAATGAGAAAACTACTTTTGGTGCTATAGAGAGCTTTTTTTCTTGAGTTAAAAAATACCTTTTAAGTCCAATAGCAGGGGTGGAAAGTCACTAATTACAAGTTCTGCTGTTACTGTAATTAAGTCGCTATTTCATGTACTTTTTAGGTTGATTCAGGAGTCTGCTTAGTCCAGTCATACAGCCATTAGACTCAGCCTCGAAATATAGAAAAAAAGCTTTCTTGCGAGTTGAGTCTCAAGCTCGTCTGCAATTTGGCCTCATTTTGAGACATTACATTCGTTTTGAAGCCCGGCAGCATTTTTGAAAGCTTACCAAATCTTCTTTTTTCGCCTTGCTCTCAGACGGAGCAGTCATACTTTGCCACAGTGAAGGTGATATACACCATCGGCTACAGCGTCTCTCTGGTGGTGCTGGCTGTGGCTGTGTTGATCCTGTTGCTCTTCAGGTAGGAACAGATTACATTAGAAGATGTCTGGCAGATTTTTATTCCATTTTTGTGGATTTTGGAAAACTCAAGGCCAATTCATTTCCCGTAGAAAACCAAGCAATGGCAATCAAAACAACATTATTGTACTGCAAACAAAAAGAGGATTCACAGCCCTCTTAGTCCTGTGTGTAATAAAAAACTTGAATAATGGCTGATCAGTAGTTTATTAAAGCAGTAGTTCAACATTTTGGGAAATGCACATGTTTTATGGGGCACTTAGCTGGCGGATTAATGCTGCTAGCTATGCCTTCATATTTAGTTTACAGACTTAAAGGAGGTCTTCATCTTCTCATCTAACTCTTACCAATAAAAGGAATAAGCGTATTTCCCAAAATGTTGTGCTTTACTTTTAAAGAAGACTGATGCTCTTGTTGACCTTGAAAGCTAAAATAAAAACCAAATATCCAGTGTCAACTGTCAAAGAAATCCTTACACCCGTCCATGCAGCCCTTAGGTTCTCTGGGTCAAGAGAAGCAGGAGAGACATAAAACATCTTAATAAATGGTTTATTTTCTTTCTTACTCTTCTACAAATCCAGTCTGCCACAGAATAATGATGACTTCAAACGATACCATAGTACCACAACTTACTCTTATTTATTGTTATGTTCCCCTTTTTTTTGCATGTTTTTTTTTGTTTTGCATTTTTTAATCTGATCTAATTAGACTTTTTTGTTTCCCTTTATTGTCTTGGGCATTTGAGAGAAACACAGTCAATGTTGCAGCGCACATGGACAATCAAACTCATGTAGCATCACACACAGATCTATACACACCAGAGCACACACACCAAGATTATTGCACATCAAACTGTATCGACTGCTATTGAAAAACCATGTAAGACATTATAGCTATTTGTTAAGGTGTAATAATGTAGTGTGGCCTTGTCTTGTATAGCAGAATTCATTTTGCGCTCTAAACACAGCATCTGGTTTTGATATTTTTTGTGAATTGCACTACAGTGTATTTATCTATTTTTATCAACAGGAGGCTGCGTTGTGCCAGGAACTTCATCCACATCCAGCTCTTCATCACATTTATCCTGAAAGCTGTGGCAGTGTTCATAAAGGACGCTACTCTGTTCTCAAGTGACGACACCAACCACTGCACTCTTTCTACGGTAAGATAAGGACATTGAGGTCTTGGTTGTATTAAGAAATTCCTATGGGCAGATGTTCTCATTTTTATGCATCGCTCTCATCGCATAGCGCCTGTGCCCCTACTCTCTCACACTAATCCCTCCTTACAATTCACTCTATGTCTTCTTTTCCTTTTCTTCCCCCCAGTTTGCCTGTAAGGCTTCTGTGGTCTTCTGTCACTACTGTGTAATGGCCAATTTTTTCTGGCTCCTGGTGGAGGCGCTCTACCTCAATTCCCTGCTGCTTTCGTCTTTCTATCACAGTCGTAGATGCCTCTGGGGCTTCAGCCTGCTGGGATGGGGTGAGAAACTCTGACAGGCAGTTTCCTTCACATTTGTTATGTTGAGCTACAGAGTCTGGTTCCAATAGGAAATACTGCTCCGATATGATAGTCTATAGACTATAAAAGGTGCTTTCTAAATGTTAGTCAGTAATAGATGCAAGGTTGATAAAATGAGGGGACTTGATCAATTACATTTCACAGTTGTGTTTTCTTGTATTAAATACATTAAGACTCAAGGTGAGTTACACTTTTAATTTAGAGGAATATAAAAAGTCAGCCATGACAAGTTTTATCTGACCCATAAGTGACACTATAAAACCAGCACGTAGAATAGTGCTTGCACGTGCACTCACACTGGTGTGTGTGGTCCAAGGCACCGCTGTTTGTCCTGTTCATGCAGCCACGTTATGCACAGAATGCACGCGCTTTTCTTGATCTTAGAAAATAGATGTGTTTTCTATCACTATCCCTATAATTTGATGCTTCACAGACTGTTATTTTTCTTGGAGTACAAAAATACACACACCTCGTGATTTGCAGTTTCCAGTCCATCTAACTTGCATGTGGTTTGGAACATAACTCTTTATTTTGGATGTTAAGCTTTTTCCATTCACTCGCCAGATTTCTTTGTTTTTTTCATTCTGCAAATGAGTGTAGCAAAATAAATTAAATGAGGATTTTGTCTCGGGACATCATTACTCTTCATTATGAAAGTCAGATCAGAAGCTTTGCAGTTTTAAAATTTAAAATTTTGACATTTACTTTATGTCTCCACAGGGTCACTCAGTGAAAATTTGATTTTTTTTTACTTCCAAATTGAATGTGTTTTTAATTCCAAACCACTCTCATCAATATGTTAGTGGTCATAAGGCTCATTTTAAACCTACTGAGTGGAACAGTTAGATGTTTATTGCAGTTCTGTGATGTGTGTTTGTTCTGTGTGGAGATTCACAGCTGTCTTTAGGGACAGCAGGAAGCAGACACACTGCCATCGGCCAACATCCCCAACTTATTATTGCAAAACAGCCACAAACTCTCCTGGGTCAGTGGCATCAGCTGTAATTACCAAACAAACTGAATTAAAGTTTACATCCCTGTGGCAGTCGCTGCTAATGTATTAGATTATGTGTGTGGGTCGAATGTTTCTTCAAAAAAATGCCCAAGCTGATCTCTTAAGGACTCGTGTGTGATTAAATGAAAAGGGGTCACTGCCGTCTTGCCAACTGTAATGAATTGAAAGGAATTTGTCTCAGTGGTAGGAAGACAAGAAATTGATGCACATGCTGTAGATGTGTAGTGCACAAAGTCTTCATTTACTGTGAGCTGTTGCTGTCAGATCGATGCAGATATTAGAAAAGCTGACATTCAGCTGTCTGATTATGATTCAAGCGTGTATTGATTATGTCTCACTGACTTCAGTTTTGGTTTTCTGCCTTTCCACAGGTGTACCTGTGCTCTTCATCGTCCTGTGGATCGGATCCAGGGTTTACTTTGAGGACACAGAGTGTGTATAAACTTCACTGCCACTTTCATCTCCACAAGCACAGTTATTTCTTACATGTATTTACAGCAGACTTAATGACCGACATTACAATCAGAAGTGCAGGGAGGGCTGTATCAGTTAGAGCCACAGCTTAGAACTATAGCACAGATTTTATATAATATAGGTTTTTGATAAATGATTTTTGTGGACTTTTAAACATTTTGTTCTCACAACTATTTGTTTACATGTTATTGTTTTTATCCTACAGTCAGTTGAACTCAATGTACATAACACACTAAAATAAGACATACTGATTGAAGTGTACGTTTCACAATATCTCCCTCTATAGATGTTGGGACATCAATGAGGACTCGCCCTTTTGGTGGATCATCAAGGGACCAATTGTTGTGTCCATAGCGGTAATTGCTCCGATTGTCATGGACTGTTAACTATGCACCCGACAGATTACAGATTGTTATTTATTGTGATTTGTTTTTTATTTTTAAAGTTGGTGCCTGAGAAATTATTGGAAGAAACTTCTTTTGTGCAAGTTACAATGGAGTGCCAGAACCTTCCTCACACCACTGCTTGTCAATTACACACTCGGCTGCCTGTATTTTTTGCCTTGACATCCAAAAATTACATTGTTGTAAGCAACATTTGATAGAGTACCTGTAAAGGATGTATCCAATTAGAGCTGAGCGTTTAGCTTTTTTTTTTTTTTTTTTGCATTCTCGCTTTTTCTTTCGACAGGTCAATTTTATGCTCTTCATGAACATCATCAGAATCCTCATACAGAAGCTCAACCCTCGGCTGATCCAGTTCAATAACTCCTCTCAGTACAGGTAATCCTTTAGCTGCAGACACGGCTGTAGACACAATATGAGTGGCTGAAATCAGCCATGATACAGTATCTCAGAAACACAGAAAGACCTGAAGAAGCCAACTTTAAACAGAAATGACCATTTGTAAGCGTTCTCAAGGTTTGAGATTTGCTTTTCAAATTTAACTTTCATCTCTTTCACACTCTTCACTCTGATATTTTTTTATTCTGATAAGTAAACACTTTAATGTAGGGAAAGATGAGAGTTGTGTAGAAGCTGTTGATGCATCAAAGTGGGCAATGAATAATTCATTCAGTCAGTACGGAACCTCAAACTAGTCAGTCTGGCCACGTCTACCTTCTCACTATCCAAGAGGCTCATCAGAATTTCTAATTGAAATAGGCGCACTAATTAGCTGAGACGTCATGCATATCTTGTAAGAGACATACCAAAGGTAAGTTAAGTGATGCTTGACTTAATTGCACCAGCTAGATAAATATGTTCCTCCACCCACACACACAAAAAAACATTACTTCTGCACTCACATTTTAATATCCATGCACCTGCTGCTACCTTTCCACTCATAAATAAAAGCTGTGAGCAGACTGACGCACACACACGAGTATCCCCTTGATTGACATCTGATGATTAGCATGTCCTCATGCATGATATTATCCGGAGCAGCATTCAGATCAGACATGCACTAAATGACTCCCAGAGGAATCTTCATCTTGTTTCTTTCCTTCTGTGCAACAGACGCCTGACTAAGTCCACCCTCCTCCTCATCCCTTTGTTCGGTACTCACTACATGTTCTTCAATTTTCTGCCCGACTACTTCAATGTTAACCTGCGCCTCTGTATCGAGCTCTGCATGGGATCCTTCCAGGTGCACACACAAACAAACACTCAGTATTCTGACAGCAATACATTGTACATGCTCAAATACCCTGAAATACACACACCAGCAATTAACATTTGTTAATCTACACCAAACAAAAAGGTTTAGGTTTGAGGGAAGTGGTTTTAGTTTTGAAGGCATTTGGTCGTAAACAAAATGGACAAAGTAAAATGCTTTTGACCTGATGATGGTGCTAAAGGAGACGTCAGGGGGACATAAATGTGTGAGCCAAATTCCATAGATATATTCATAGAGATATTTTTTTTATCTGAACCAAAGAAGGGATGGACCAACTTTGCAATTCCTCAAGCCACTAAAAAGATTGTTAAAGGCTTTTCAGTTTGAGTTGCAGATTTAATGCCAAATTCCTATTTTGCATTCAACACTAGTTTTGTGCTTTAAAAAATATAATGAATAAATTGTTAATTAGTGGAAAAGTAGTTAGCAGTGCTGTGTTGTTGGAAGTGAGAGGGACGTTTGGCACAGTGTTTGTATCCGACAAAGACATGCACCAACAGGAAGTCAAATGGCTTCCTCCACTTCATGTCACTTGTGGTACAAGCTGGTTTGCCAGCTTCTCAAATTGGATTTTTTTCCTGCTCCCCTTGCTTTTGAGAATTCAGATTAATAAGGCACAGAAGTGTGAAATAAGCTTGGAATTTACCAGGAAAAAAGAGTCCTAAATAGCTGTAACACAAGCTTTGTTTATGAAAGAGCTGAAATTAGAAAGACCAATTTCCATCAGCATGTTTTAGTGTGAATATGAAAACCAGGGCAGCCTCAGTTTACAGATGCCGTTCAGCTGTGTATTATTGAGATGTAAATTCAGACCATTCGTTTTTCCACTCTTGTTTTCTGGCTGTGTGAGCAAAACGTTATAGATTGACCTATTTTTAATTTTCATTCTTCAGCTCTCTTCAATCTTCACAACCTTTTAACGACCAGTAATAATTTGATAATGATTCAAGCTGTCTCTCTTACAGGGGCTTCTTGTCGCAGTTCTCTATTGCTTTCTCAATCAAGAGGTCTGTACAAACTACGCTGCTCTCAAGCATTTACTACAACACATTTAACAAATCTCACAGATCATTCATGTGTCTCTGTTGCATAATAAACCTGCGAGCCCAAATCAAATGTCAACGAGGGGTGACTGGTTTAAAGTTATCAGGGCTTAAAGTGGAAAATGATTTGCAATTTCTCTTCCACTCACTGTGTAATGGAAAGACCTGGAACTCTTATGTAACCATCAAGACTAATGTGAGGTCCATCCACAAAGTCTGAGGTCGACACCAGTCTCTCAGTGCACAATAATTCCAAATCCATGTTCGTCTGTTTGCTGCTTTAGGGCCACATGGGTTACACTCTCATGTATCTCTCATTATCTATGTCCCCTTGAAGATTAAAAAAATGTATTAAAAAATATCAATGAATATTGTTCAGTGCTAAGGGAATTAATTTCTAATGCTTTAAAAATGTCACAGAAACCCCCCACAGGAACCCCCCAAAAATAATCTTAGATTTTTGTGAGATTAAGCCAGATATAACAACTTGTTTCAAGGTGCTTGCCGGCAGATTGTGTTACCATTGAACAGAACCAGGTTAGTTGTTTCTCCCGGTCTTCATCTGCTGACTATAGTTTCATTTTGAACATGATAGTGGTGATGATTTTCACTTTACATCAAAAAGCATATTTCCTAAAATACCAAACTATTGCTTCAAGTTTATTATATTGCAGTGTTGCATAAACATATTAAATAAGACTTTTTAAATCATAAGCAAATACAATAATGTGGCATATGAGTTGTAACAGTTTGCAAACAACCAAGTAGTGCATTTGCTGTCTCTGTGTGTGTGACAGGTCCAGAAAGAGGTCCACATGCAGTGGCTGAGGTGGCAGGAGCGAAGCTATGGAGTGGTGTCGCCAGCTGCAAAGGGCAGCCAGATGGACACTCCCTTCTAATAGCCCCGACATGCCTTCGACCTCCTCCTATACTGTAGGACATCTGCTGGCTGAACATTCACAGAGGGCTGCTCCTGTGCATGTCATCATCTCTAATGTACAACGCCAGCAGTTGTCGGCCATGCACCATTGACACCTGACAGTTTTCATTCCCAGCTCTACAGCAGACTGTTTTCTCTGGCTGCTGCAGGAGTGCAGCCAGAATGGAGGTGGGCTTTCCAATGGAGAATGATTCTGAAAATTCATGACATTTTACATGCACATTATGCACAGATCCCACCAATTTCATTTGCATATCCCTGTGGACACTGTGGGACGCTGTGGGACACCTTCTGTTTCCCATTTTCACCCGTGTTCTCTTGTTCTCACCCGAGCCTCTCCGCCAGTCTCTCCACCTGCACCTCGTCCCCTCGTCAGATTAGTTTGCATTTTGGTCCAGTTTTGAGCTCAGTCTTTGTCGAGTTGTTTGCTCAGCTTTCCTGTTCCTGTCACAGTTTCTGTCATTTTCAAAAAAAACAGTTCTGCTTTGGATCCTCTCTGCCTGCCATCTCCTGCATTTGGGTCTCCGTGCTCCGTCTTAGAAAGGTCAGAGTCAACATTTCTTTGGAGGCCTCTGGTTAAATTAAAAAATGCTAACCTTGCTGAGCTGAAGTAAAGTGAATTTGTGATATTCTAGCTTTTCTCTTATAAAGCTGTAGCCGTAACAACAAATGCCTCATCACATGATTAAAACGGATTATTAATGACTTCCATTGGTATTATAACATTATGTTAAACAATTCATATTATCTCCAGACTGTGGGAAGCACTGATTGATTGGGAGATGTACTGTAAGTATGTTTATACTTTGTATTTATAACATTTTTTTGAATTTGTATAACTATTTATTGACCAGAAGGATTGCAAAATTAAAAAAATGAAATTGAAATTGAATATCTTATTAAGGTCTGCTTATGCAAACCAGTGAACTTGGATGCTATAAAGTAGATTCTTGGGGTGTTTGTGGAATGAAAACCTGCACACTCGTGAACTTTGATTGCACACTGTAGAAAGAAGAAGAAGCTTAAATCTGATGTGCTGTGTTTCGTCATTTCATGTTTTGGACTCTACCAATATGAGAGGAACGTCTACATCTCCTCCACCATCTGCAATTCTGCAAAGGACTGGAACACATGAACAGTTTCTCATAGTATTAATTCTTAATCATTTAAATAGGGATTTGTTATAATAGCTGCTAACAGTGTACAGTGCTTTTAACTGCATGATTGTACGAGGAATGATGAAACTGGATGTAGGAATCTTTTAGTTGCACAATTTATGTTCAGTCTCTTTTTATGAGGATTAGTGTTTGTATTTATGTGTTTATAACCTCACATGTATTTCATGAAAGAACCTCATAAAAATGCTGAATTACTGCCCAGTTCTCCACCATTTAACAGTTTAATTAATGTAAATGAAGCTTTTGCCTTAAACTGAATGTCAAGCTGTTTTGTAGTCCCTTTTCTGTGTTGTTGCATTTTTGCTTCATGTGCCTCCCTCTGTGATGTTTTAATGCCTGGAGAAATTAACAGGTTCTTCTTGAAGTATAAATTCTTCTCCTCTGTTTCTGGTTTTGTGCAACCTCTCTCACACAATGACGATATTGTTGCCTGACAGCTTTGAAATGTTAAATCAGTGATAAAAGCTGAAGATATAAAAATCACTGTGGCTGATCCTGTAATCCCATATAAGCTATTCATAAAGGATTTTAGGAGCAGAAAAGTGTTCAGAATTCTAAAGAAACTATTTAATTAATGACAACAGTACGGAAGTATTTAGTAAAATTTCTTGTCTGCTTCATAAGGAAAACCTGAATAAATTTTATTCTTAAAAGCAAGAATTTGTCATTTTGTCTTTTTTTAAACAAATATATCTTCAAATTGTTAATCATAAGGTACCTTCTTGTTCAAAAACACATTTTAGAGAGAACACAAAAAAACAGAAAATGACACTAAAAGTCGGACAAGAACAGACAATGAAAGAAGGAAGAGTTGCACTGTGGAGTTTACAACAGTCTTGAATTCCTCCAGAGATCTCAGCTTCTTATTTTTCCCCTGGAGCAGACAACATTTCAGTTCATACATCAGGGACAAACAGTAGACATACAGTAAGTCTTTGATCTGAGTTTGCACTAAATGGCATCATAGAACTTTCTCAAGGTTACTGACCTCAAAGAGAAGTCACCTGCTGCCATCATGTGGCCTTTGGGATCTTTAGCTAAAACATGAGATGTAGCAGTCACTTTTCCCACCTTTCTGTCTTGGTGTTTTCTTGCTCTAATAAGCTGCCTTGTGAAGTCACTTCGACCTCCCATGAGGGAATGGGGGTTTATGACCCTCGTGTCAGGGTTCAGATCTGGGGCATGTTGCAGCAGCCTGCAGGGCCTGTGTGCTGTTCCTCTTTAGCGCTGGTTTGGGATTTGAGGAATGGGAAGTGCAGAGATCCTGGACAGGATGTAGAGTCATTGCTGTAGTTTAAAGCAGCCCCCCCTCCTCCTCCATCACACTGACACAGAGCAGGCTTGAGGCTGCATGAGTCCACATCTGGAGAAGATAGGAAGCTCATTTTTGACATCTGGATCTCTTGCTGTCTCCGTCTGACTCAAGGTTTATAAGTGATCCAACCCGGGTAAGTCGGCTGAAACGAGTTTGGTCCACTTTTACTCAGCTTGTTCAGAGTATAATTACACATGTTAGTCCCACGGCAGTCTGTGTGGTATTTCATACTTTGTCTTGTAATAGCTTTCCTTTAAAAACCCTGCTGTTCATAGATTAACTTCACACAAAGTTCAGCTGGATGTATCTTAAACATGTAGCTGTATTGCAGCTGCTCCAGCTGCTTTAAGTCCCTTTTGTTCTTTGCAGACTGCTGGGGGGGGGGGGGGTTGACGTTAACTTAATAACAGGGTGCTCTTACCCCTCTGTTGTTTTGCCTGCCTAGACATGCTCCGTGTGCTGCTGTGGCGGCTGCACACAATTCATATGAGTGTTAATTCACAAAAAGCTCTCACCTTTTACAAGAATTCATCACATGATCTCAGTCGTAGTTTTATGCATTATTCAACTTTCTGGGGTGTTTTTTTTCCCCGCAGGCTCAGGTGATGACTCACCTCTGGACCCTCCTGTCAGCCCTGCTGCTGGCTTCGTCTGTGGCCGAACCTCTGAACAGCCCCGAGGAAAATGAGAATGAAGTCCTGAAACACACAGAGGGGGAGCTCACCAAGAGCCGGGCAAGTGACATAGGAAACCCTTCTTTTTTTTTCTTGTCCTAGTTGGATGTGATGGGTTGAATTAAACTCCTGGTTTCTCCTATTTTAGACTCAGGTGACAGAAAATGCCATCAGAAACATCAGTGAAACTACACCAAGCCACATACCCACCACATGTGAGTTGTGTTTATTTTACTTTTGCTGCATTTCTCCTTTTATTTCCTCCTTTAATTTCTCCTAAAATTGCCCCTTTTTTTGTTTTTACATTAGCAGCTTCCTTGACCACAGTTTCCCCGAGCTCCAGTCCTGCTCCCCAGTGCCCAGGAAACCAGGTGACGCTGGAGAACAGCACAGACTGTGGCTGTCCACCTGGCATGGTGAAGACTGGGGACAACTGTACCTGCCCTGTGGGCTTCACTCTGGAGGAAGGTGCAGGGTGTAAAGGTGAGAAGGGGCAGAATCAGAGCCAGTGTTTCATTGAAGGTGATTTGTATATTGGAACATCAGTACTGCATTCAAATTAGAAAGTAAGCGCAGTTATCTCCTCTGTACTCGACAGATGTTGATGAGTGTGAACAACAGGGGCCTGGACCATGTGGTCTCCATGCCAGCTGCACTAACGCCCTCGGCTCTTACTCGTGTAGCTGCGCCCGAGGATACCTGATGGGCGCTGGAGGGTGCCAGGGTTCGTCAGTATCTGTGTGTGAGAGAGGATGTGCAGTGTGTGTGAGAGCATGTTGGAAGGAGAGTTTCAGTTTTTTTGTGCCATTCAGCATGTGTAGTCTGATCATAATGCATGTGTGCCTCGTGGGCTTTTGCAGACATAGATGAGTGTGCTCTGGCTGCAGTGACGGGGCTGCAGGCCTGTCAGGGTGACGCCCAGTGCAACAACAGCCCTGGCTCCTTCACCTGCTCCTGCCCTTCAGGATATGTGATGGCTGTGAATGGACAGAGCTGTGTAGGTGAGGTTGGCATGTGGACGTACAGTGAGATATATATGTTCAAAAGAATTTCATTTAGCATGTCCACCTGAAGCCCCTACACTGAAGTAGCAATAAGGAGGTGAGACGTCTTCCCCAAGAACTCTTTGACTGGACGTGTGGAAGTTGTTGATCTCTCAAACATGTGCAAGCAAACATACAGCATTTATGGGAAAATGCATTTAGACAACATAATGCTTAAAATTTACACACTGTATAATCCGTACAAGGCTTTCATATGGAAACTTCTATTTATAGTCGTTGGTGTTTCTCCCCCTGCAGATGTAGATGAGTGCAGCTTCGAGGAGCAGTGTCGCCGTGAGCTGGGAAACGTGTGCGTGAACACTCCCGGCAGCTTTGTGTGCCAGTGCCAGCCTGGCTTCAGAGCAGAGGCCCCCGCCTGCGTCGGTACGTCTGTCATTAAGCTTCACCACAGTTGGATAAGGCTGGTGTCCAGATTTGATCTGGTGTTTTTTCGCTTGAGTTGCCCCAGATTTAATAGCCCCTGCTGACAGGAAGGGAGGCTTTGCAGGAATAGAGCGCTTACAACTGCTGCTTTGCTGCTCGCCTGCTTCGTGACTCTATGTTTTTGCTTCCCAGCCCCTTTCTCCCTTCTTTCTCCTTTCATTTAATGGCTAATTTCCTCTCTTGTTATTCCCAATACTCTGTTTGCTTTCTCTTTGTTTCTGTTCTCTCTTTGACTCTTCTACACTTCTGGTCTCAGGTCCTGTGTGTCCAGACTACACCGTGTGTCAAGGTATGATGCTCTGTCCTTGCTTTACATGTGCTGCTTGCTTTTTAAGGGTTTAAATTGTCAAAGTAACAACCATACCATAAGCAAACTTTGGAGTGTTTAGAAAGTGTCATTTTCATAAGAGCGTCTTGTAGTTTATTGGGGTTTTTTTTACCCATATTTTGCTATTTCCACAGTCACCATTTCTTTTACGTTCCTCTCCTAGCCTTGATTAAACTCCTAAAAACTAATTTCTGTTGATCAAAATTACATATGTAGAAGTTGCCTCCATGAAAAAAAAATTGCCTTACGTTGCCTTAGATGTAACTCTACACCTTTGCCTTCATGTTCTATGCGTAGATCTAAATAGTCCCCGCCTTTATCTCCACCCACCCTCGCCAGCAGCTTTGAGTCTGCACATCAAACACACAAAGTTTTCTCTGGAAGTTTGGCTCTTGCATTTTCAGATCCTTAGGTAATAATTGAAGGCTCACCCTTTTTTCTTTTGCAACACGTCTCTGCCATCGTTTTGAAAATACTGATACGTAGGTACATTAGGCTTCCCCTCTAATAACCCTCGTTTCAATTAGGCCACATCCCACACTGGATTGGTTCCTTACGTTTGTGACGCATGAAACCCCGGCTGTCTGAATCCATGCTGTCATTGTTTCACTGCAGTTCTAAGCTGGAATTGCTCAACCATGGTGTCGACTGCTTATTTTTCTCATGATATGTCTTGTGGCATATAAAAACACCATATCGACATGTTAACAGGGGTAAAGACTTGTCTTTTGTTGGAGGGGGTCATTAAAAACTAGTACAGCAAAGTAATGAAAGTGAAGTTGAACAAAGGGAAATCAAGGATCTAGGAAAAGAAAATATTGTCTTAAATGAATACAGCAGCTTGCGATAGTGTTGCAGGGACAACATATTAAATTACTTATGCTTAATAAACACTCAATTAGGGTTTGGTGACACGAAAATGAAAATTAAGAGTTTTATCACAAATAGATCAAGAAGTGAATCGTATATTGTGTTTATGTATCACTGTCTTTGTTTGTCCATCGTCTCTGTCCCAGATGTGGATGAATGTGTGGAGAGTCCTGCGATGTGTGATGGTCAGGGTGTGTGTGAGAACACGCTCGGGAGCTACAAGTGTGTTTGTCGACTGGGTTACCGAGGAAACGGCACACACTGTGAAGGTAAGCAATTAGTGGCGACGTCCCTCTATGGAAAACTCTGTTTCCTGTAGACGGGGGTCAGCTTCCTGGTGTGCGTGTGTTTTAATGCTTGCTGTTATGCCTTCCATTAAAATTATCCTGAGTGGCACGATAATGTTTATTGAAAGGAAATGATCTGAGATTTGGGCCTGGTTTTTTAAAATCGGTGTGTCCTCTCTCTTTGCAGATGAGAACGAGTGTGCGTCAGGTGGTCATGGGTGTGACACCAACGCTCGTTGTGGCAACATCATTGGCTCTTATTTCTGCCAGTGCTACCAGGGTTTCAATGGGGATGGACACTCTTGTTTTGGTGGGTAAGCACTAAGCATCCACCTGTGTTATTATGTGTGTGTGCCAGCAGCACTTGAGCACACAGCCTTTATCAGACACCAGTCCTTCAGGTGTGTCTTTATTTGCAGACATTGATGAGTGTGCTGTGAACAACGGCTACTGTGAACACAACTGCTCCAACGAGTCGGGAGGGTACAGCTGCCAGTGTGCTTCAGGCTACCAGCTGCACCAGGATGGACACAACTGCACAGGTAAAACACACCTGGGACGACCGGAGGTGTTGATCCCTATCATCTGCAAACCTTATGTTATTCTGGGTTCTGGCTTCAAACCTAAAGAAGTTCAAACTAAGTAAGTATGAGACGAGGGAATAGTTCAACATTTTGAGAAATATGCTTTTTTACCTTTCTTGTTGTGTGTTAAATGAGAAGATACACACTTGTCTTGAGATAAGATAAGATATTCCTCAGCTCAAAGCTTACGGTTTGCCCAAATGTCTTTTTTGACTCTACCACTATGGGGCGCTAAAGTAAGATATTACAGTTAGACACATAAATGAAGACAATTCACCATCACTCATGTGTCACCAGCTACAAGGTCTGCCTGCACTAACAAAGATTAGCCAAGACACTGATAAAAGTGGAAATAAAAGAGTATTAAAAATGACGTTTACTTAAAAGGTGAGTGGCTGTAATGGGCCAAGAAACAGAAATGTAGCAACAAAAACAAAAGAAGACTGCTAACTGATCTAAATATGGATGTAAACAATGTAAATTACAAAATATTCAAAGAAATTGATCCCAACATTTGTTAGACTTTAAGGATAACACACACCATGTGTTTGGGTGAGAAAGTGAACATAAACCTCCACAAACTCATGTAACCTGTGCAGTAGCTCAAAACCATCGTCTACAATCAAAATTGCTTTTTCTGCCTGTGAAAGAATTTACAAATGGTGTTTCTGCTTTCGAAATGAGCCAAGGTGGAGAGGATTTCCATCCTGCTTTGGCTCAATATGGGGCATTAAAGGGATCATTTCTCCCTGGAACAGTAAATCATCCTCATAAGCCAATTCCACTTTTGGGCCCTTGATCCAAACAAGCAGCCTCTTATTAACTTGTGCTCCATTGCAGACCCCACTCACCTGGTCCTCCAGGCTTGTTGAGACGAGTGCTGAGATGAATTGCAAATAGCGTTTTGACGAAAATGTGGAAGAGCCCTTGCAGGGAGTCGTGTTTTCCCATTAAAAAAGAGTCAACTAAATGTCTCTGATCCTCCAGATGTGGATGAGTGCTCGGTGCTGAATGGGACCTGTGAGCACATTTGCGTCAACACTCACGGATCGTTCCGCTGCTCCTGCAGGCCCGGCTACCAGCTGCACATTGATGGCCACACCTGCGTGGGTCAGTCACTCCCCGATGCTCTTTCGCTTCTCGCTGCTGTTTACCTGCTCATTTCAGTCATTTAAAGAGCCTGATTTACCTGCATGCTGCAGAGACAAAAACTGCCATGAATATGTTATCTCACTTTCTCATTTTCTCTGTGTTTGTGTGCATCTTCACTGCCCAGACATAAGTGGATGTCTTCAGGGCGTAAACAAAACCAGACTCACTTAGGAATCTCTTGCACAGAGAGAGAAAGAGATGTTTAGCCTGTCTCTGTGTGTGTGTGTTTACTCAGACATTGATGAATGTAAACTCCAGAACGGTGGCTGCTCCCACACCTGCAGCAACTCTCTGGGAGGACACGCTTGTCACTGCCCTCCTCCTCTGCTGCTCGACACAGACAACCTCACCTGCAGCAGTAAGTTTCTCATTAGAGCGCTGACATCACATTACTTCATTCACCAACAAATCAAGGCAATGAATTACACCTGTTTCAAGTTGAGAACTTCACAAAGACAAGCCAAACTGTTTTCACAAGGTCTTCTTAAATTTGTGTTTTCCACCATCTAGTCAAGATATTGTTTTTAAACAATTTCTTTAAAAAAAGTTGACATACTCTTTAACACAGAATCTAACAATCATTTATAATTGCATGACCTTTATGATCTCTCTAATATTAGGTGGTAGATAAATGCAAACAATATCCTTAAGTCATTATTTAACTCATTTTTGTTTGATGTTGTTTTATATGATTTATCATTTTTAAAACTTGTGAAAGAATTGCAGCAAACTTAACAATTTAGAAGCTGGAATTAAGGAGTTCAGGACATATTAATCAATCTTTTCAGCTCTGCCCAAAACATTGTTCAATAATCTGTAAACACTCAATGTTAAAATAATTTCTTTTTCACCTGGACAGATGTTACATCTTGCAAGCTGAGAAACGGTGGTTGTGACCACCTGTGTACTGTGAGGGCCGAGGGCCGGGTCCAGTGTAGCTGTCGAGCAGG
Source organism: Centropyge bicolor (assembly GCA_037975185.1). Lineage (NCBI taxonomy): Eukaryota > Metazoa > Chordata > Actinopteri > Pomacanthidae > Centropyge > Centropyge bicolor. Next base: position 2,847,944 of record JBBMOC010000008.1, on the reverse strand, counting down.
CTGGAAGCTGGGGGAGGACCTGAGGAGCTGCGTGGGTGAGGCTTGATTTTCACTCCTCACGCTGCCTCCACCTTCACTGATTCTCTGATTGTCCAGTATATATTTAGTCAGTCATTTTTTTTAACCAGAAATTAAGATGTTTATTTAAATATTTCAGTATAAAGGGCTTTAACAGCTAATCTTATTTAATGTGGGATGCCGCAATGTTTGATAGGCACACATAAAGTCAAAATCATGTTGTAAACATTTATTGCTGTAGTCTTTTGGACAAAACACTAAATAGCTGCAAAGGTTTAAATGGTTGCAATCAACTGGGGAGGAGAGGAACTGAGGAAATGTGATGGACTGTTAACGGCTGATGACTTTGAATGGATCAGCCATGCATGACCAATGTTTCTTGAATGATAAACTTGTCAAGTTCCCCTGGTCGCTCACCAGAGGAATCTTAGATTGTTGCCCCTATTTTGAAATGTCTAACTGTCCTACTGTCCTCTGTCACAAGATGTGAACGAGTGCCAGGACTTCACAAACGGAGGATGCGAGCAGCTCTGCGTGAACCATCCTGGTGGATTCAATTGCACCTGCAGGGACGGGTATGAAGTACGAACTGATGACCTCACCAAGTGCCAGCGTGAGTCAAACATCTCTTCTGTCGATCATGATGGATCCTGCAGGCAACACTGAGTAAATGCATGTGGTTAAACATATGAAATTATGCTTCTTTCTCTTCAGCTGTATGTAACCCTCCCTGTCACAACTATGGAGTGTGTGTGGCCCCAAACAGCTGTGACTGTCCTCCAGGCTACCCCGGACCAGGCTGCTCAGGTACTGCACTGTTGTACATGGATAACATTTATGCAATTGTTAATATCAAGATTATTTACTTTTTGGGGGGGATGCATAAATAACGGAATCAAACAACTCTGGTTCATGTACGTGCTGTTTTTTTTACCACTGTCATGATCTGCTGTCATCACAGGGTGTAGAGTATCTGGTTATGATGCAAAAACTAAACCATTACCATGAAAAATAATGTAATGAAAGCTGTGTATTTCAGCCATGTGCTCCCCACCCTGTGCCCATGGAGGCACCTGTATGCGCTGGAATAAGTGTCTGTGTCCTACTGGCTGGACTGGAGCAGGCTGCCACACAGGTACATCACCCCTGACATAGATAAGCGGGCACTGTAGAGACAGTTGTCCAAGATGGTCACATTTTCCCTCAACCTTTTGAAGAGGAAATGCTCATAACGTCTCATGTCTCTCTCCCTGCATCTCTGTCAGCGGTGTGTGAGTTGCCCTGTGCTAACGGTGGTCGCTGTGTGGGACCTGACACCTGCCAGTGTCCCTCTGACTACAACGGCCCCCAGTGCCTCTTGCGTGAGTAGCAAAACCACCAACACATGTGGCATCAGTTATAGCAGGCGTGAAGGTAGTTCTGAGACGTAACTAGTTGACTGTCATGTCTCCCTGCCTGGTAAAATATGGGTTATATGGAAAAAATAAAAAGCAAGTGTGCAATCTAAGAATTGTGATGTCTAGATTACCTCCAAGTGCCATTTGTGATATATAGACCTACATCTATGCGTATCTTTGTGTGTTTTACAGCCCTGTGCACTCCTGCCTGTCAAAACGGGGGAAGATGTGTGGATGTCAACAAATGCACATGTGTTGGTGGATGGCAAGGAGCTCGTTGCCAGATAGGTGAGATTGCACACACTGTATCTGTATCTATCCACTGTTATATAACTAAAATATTAAAGTCAGCAGGAGCCATGTGTAAATACAGTAAGAGTTAAAAAGCAATGTAGATCATCTGTGATAGAGGAGGATGGCTGTTGAGTACATTCCTGTTTTCTCTTTTCTGTCTCAGAGCCTGTTCAGTGTCAGAAGCCCTGTAAGAACGGTGGAGTGTGTGTGGGCCTCAACAGGTGCCGCTGCACCACGGGATTTACTGGAAGTGTCTGTGAAACAGGTTAGTCTGTGTGTGTGTGTGTGTGTGTGTGTGTGTGTGTGTGTGTGTGTGTGTGTGTATGTGTATGTGTGAAACATCTTTTTATCACTTTGACTCTTGCTGTCTGCAGCGGTGACCACTCCCTGTGTGCCGCCCTGCCAACACGGGGCCTCCTGCAGTCCTCACAACACCTGTGCCTGTCCAGAGGGCACTGCAGGCCTGCGCTGTGAGAGACTGTGAGTGTGGACAACAGCTTTCTTTTACCTTGGCACATACATCAATAGTCTTGCAAAACAATTAAATATGTGATGTTCTCCTAGTTTGCTGTTACAAATGGCAAATTGAAGTTTTCGCAATTGTGCCAAGTATCTTGCTAAAAGACAAGATAGCCCGCATGAATGCCTTAGTGCAAGGAATTATAAATGTGAAACACAGATGAAACAGCTTTTCAGTTTTTGTGTTGAGAGTGAATTTTGTAGTAGACGATGAAATGTGTGCAGGTTTGGGCATGTCAGGTAATGAAAATGATTGTTATTTCTCATTCTCATGGATATTAGATTACACTAAATTCAACTTTATTGTCATTGCACAGAGCACAGAAACAACAAAATGTGGTTTAGCATCTAATCAGAAGTGCAAAAAGCATTAATGTGGAGATTAATGCCCATATTTACAGAGCTATATGAATAACAGTGAGGGCTATATAATAAAATGCTCAGCTGTATACACTGTGAATATACTGAGATATATACAGCATTTGTAGTATTCATTTGCAGGTATAGGTGTGCATGACAGTGTTGTAATATGTGTATGTGTTGTGTTGTTTGTGTTTATCCTAGGACGTGCCCCGTGGTCACCACAGTGGTCAGTATGGCTCGAGCTGTAAGGAAAGCCTTTAGGGAGAGTTATGTGGACCGCTGTGGACCGCTTGGAGTTCAGCTTTGCACTAAATACAGGTTACTACTTTCCTTATTACATCCTCTGCGTCTGGATTAAGTAGCTCGTGGAGTTATCTGTTTGGAGTAGCAGACGGGTGGAGTTTTTATCACAGGACTGTGCAGTGTCAGTCCAAAAAAATAAGCTGACATCCAAGATCTTTCCTGTCATCTACTCCTCTCTATGTATATAGATTTAACATGCCATGAAAGTGTAAACAGTTATTCGAGTTCATGATTAAACACCACGGCCTGAGCAAATAAGATGTGTCACACTAGCATTTGTGGAGCATAATTTTAATTTGTGGAGCATAATTTTAATGTATGTAAAGGTTAAGTTAGATCAGAGTATAATTATAATTATTATAGTGAGCTGTGTCTGCTTTGCGGTTGTGTTTCCAGGATGAACCAGGCGCGTGTATACCTGCAGGCCTACAGGGTGGGCTACAAGATCCAGTGTCCAGACAGGAAGGGCAGATGAATGATGTCGTATACGTGCTGCTTTTCACAAGGACATCACCGACGCTACGAGGCAACAAGCGAGAAGTGAAACGAGATGAGCTGTAAACTGTAAAATTGAATGTCAGTGAGTCAGTGAGAGGGTGCTGTGACTTCTCTCCCATAAATGAAGACTCTCAGAAATAAAAAAGGAGACATGACTGTATCGAAAAGGCTGTTTATTTTATCTGTGACATACAGTGCGTTGGCAATTATCTTAAGTAGAAATATTCCTTAGTTTGTGAAATGTATAATGATTTCATATTTCATTCTGTATGGCAGCTGAAAGTTATTAAACGTTCAATTTTTTGTCTTTTTACAAAATGGTGTCAATATTGTTTACAGTCTGTTTACTCTTCTCAGTGATTGTCTGATACTAATAACTGTCAATGTAAGGTCCTGCTCAAAGAGTTCACATTCAGGAATATTCCCAATAAAGATAAATGGTCACACAAATACACACGTTTTTAAGGTTGATTGTTTGGATTTCACACAGGAATTACTTGTCAATGACAGGACAGTCTCAGACAGAGATGTAATCATCTTACTGCGCAACTCACATAAGTTATTCATTGCCTACTTTTGTTAGTTTTTTTGTTTGTTTGTTAGTTGAAGTTTGAACTGCCAGAGCTGCAGTGAGTGACTGTATATCATGTTCTTATGGCTCTATGTTGCAGATATACATGACTGTGCTGCGAGTGAGTCCAATTACAAACATAAAATCTATTTTACAGAATATAATTATAATGGCCTTGTTCGCCACATCATTTAATAATTGTCACAGATAATATAAAATGAAATAAACATTGACCTGGAATATCCTCTGGGGAATGTGTTCAAAATCCAAAAAGTAAGATCACACATGTTGTTGAGCTGTATTATACATTTTAAACATTTAATGATGAAAGTAACAGAAATCTCTGAATTTGCCTGAGGGTTGCTTGCTATGTGATTTTGACATTCAGTTACTGTGATTCTTTTAAGTGCATTTTGTGATTTTAAACCTTTCTACAGTGCGCTATGAGGTAAAGCAAAGTAACTGCCAGATAACATTTTTACATACTGTCTGAACCTTTGAAGACTGACCTAACTATAAGTGGCGAATGAACAGAAAGAACTCTTAGCGTGAAGTTGCACACATTTCAAATGCTTGCGGTGCCAGAGTGACACCAAAGTGGTAGTCCATCACCGGCTTCACCCCAGCAGGCATGGAGAAGGTGAAGTGCTGCAGGAAGGAGGTGAAGAAGAGGAAAAGCTCCATCTTCGCCAAGTTCTCCCCGAGACACAACCGTTTACCTGAGACAGAACAGCAAAGTGTCGCTTTAAGTTTCTTTGAAATTGGCCCAGAGGTCAAATTAATCAGAAGTAGTAGTCAGTCTTATAAGGCCTTTATAGGAAGTAGAACTTCTGATCGGTCTGATAACCAAAATCTGTCCTAATTTTAGACATAGACAAAAGGTCACACTGGGGGGTTTGATGCAGAAAATGCTATCTCTGCCCCCCCTCTGATCCCTGGCCTCTGTCTTGTGTTCTGTCCTTGGTCATGGTCATTTTCTCTGGGCCAATCTGCACTCATTATGTGAGGACCACCTCTTGCAGTGTATGCTGGGACAGATAAAGACACTAATAAGACAAGCTATTGTGTTGCTTCTCACCAGCAGAGAAAGGGATGAAAGCGGCTCGCTTCATAAACTTGCCCTCCTTGTCCAGAAAGTGTCCCGGGTTGAAGGTGAAGGGCGTCTCCCACTCATTCTTGTCGAACAAGACCGAGGTCAAATTGGGAATTATTGTAACTCCCTGGTGATTGGAATAAAAATTTGAATTCATATTGATGCAACATGGTGTTTGTGACATAAAAAGCTGCATATATGAGATCTGACCTTTGGGATTGTGTAGCCTTCAAGCTGGATGTCCCTGGTGGCAGCATGAGGCAGGCTGAGAGGAACTATATTGCTCATCCTCTGGATCTCGTGGATGACGGCGTCAGTGTAGGGCATGCTTGCACGATCCTCCATCGTCGGCTGGCGGGACTGTCCAATCACTGTGTCTATCTCAGCCTGGACCTTTTCTGTGCAACAGTTGGGGAACAGGCAAAAGAAGAAACAGTATACAATCAACAGGCTGCAACAGTGGATGGGTGGGAACTAGAAACATTGGTATCCAGAATTACCACCAATACATTTGTTTCGGCGTCACTCATTTCCACACATTACTGAGTAAGGACAAAGAGCCTCATTGGCTTGGTCCGTGCTCTTACCCTGGATCTCAGGGTACTTTGCCATGTAGAGGAAAGCCCAGCGCAGGGTGGTGGATGTGGTTTCAGAGCCGGCCACAAACAGATCCCAGACACCAGTAACCAGGTTTTCCTCATCAAAAGTACTGTCAGCCTGCCCCTTACGCTAAGAATATACAAAAATACATGAGTTAAAACATGCCACCAAATGATTCAGAACAACTACATGTCAACCATATTACCACCAAGGTCATAATCTTCAATGATGAATTTCAGTTCCACTGAAGAGAAAAAAGTTTTATATATGTGCTCAAATCTTGTGGCTTTGCTTTCTTGGATTAAAAATGGTATACGCTGTTGAAGAAAAAGAATAGAACAATAGTGTGAAAGTGAAATCTGGCCAATTTTCACCTTGTACCAGTCAGGGGTGGTGCCACGATGTCACACACCAGTACAACCCATTAACAGCTGATTGATTGGATGTAGGTGCAAAAGACAAAAAAAGCAGTTATGATGTTCAGTGTCTTCATGAGAAAAACAAGCTGCGTCTAGTGTCAGTCACCATCTGAATCTCAGTCAGGTAGTAGTCGATGTAGTCTCTTGGGTCTGAGGGATCCCAGTTTTCTTTATGCTGCTTAAGCTCTCCTCTTATGAAGTCCTTTGTTAGGTTCCAGATGCGCTGTGCTGTGTGATGTGGCCCTGGCACATATCTCATCAGCAGAGGATATGCGTTGTAAAGCTGCAGAGGAGACCAGGGTGGAACAATAATGTACATATTAATAATTGATTGCAGTGACATGAGTTTCTATTTGTGACTGTCAATTCTAATTATATATTGATTACTTTATATTATTTACATAACTGTTCTTGAGCATCTTCCACTTTAGCTGTGTGTGAGCTAAATACTACATAGCTGTGCCCAAACAGAGCCACTTGCAGCAATGATTAACTGTTTCACAATGAGGAATGTGGTACACAGCATTTTGTCAGATTTCAGCAACAGCCTTAAAACGCTGTACCTGTGCCCAAATGGAGACTTCGAGCTGGAGACCTTTCTGAAATGACTTCACCAGTTTCATGAACCTTTCATCATTGTACTCAAAGCGATGACCAAAAACCAGGGAGCAGATGATGTTGGACACAGTGTTGTTGGTGATGTGGCATGGATCAAATGGTTTACCTCCACAATTAAACAGAAAATGAGATGCACATTGGTTATTTGTGATTGTGTGTCACTCTAAATGCACCACTGCATGTTCACTATTTACCTTTGAAGCTGCTGAACTCTTTTGCACAATACGTAAATTCATTCAGGATGATAGGTTCCAGTGACTTCTTGCCAAATCCAAAATATTTGAGGGTTGAAAGTGCAAAACGCCTCTGCTGCTTCCATATGTGCCCATTACTAAAAATTACACCTGATGAGAAAGTCATCAAAAGTAGATTAAAAAAAATGAAGTAGATGGAAATCAAGAGAACATTTATTTTATTATAAATGGTCAAAATATTTATTTTGTGACTGCTAAAAACTTCTTTTTAAAATAGATTTGGAAGTATGTGTGAAGTATTGCAACAGAAAGTAAACTTTCTGGAACTTAGTAAATAAATAAAGCAAAATGCGATAATTTGCTTATCATTTTTGATATATACATTAAAACATGACAAGAAGGATCATGAAGACTGGACAAAACTGAGATATCAGTTGTACAGATGGAGGGCAATTTGGTAGCATAATTTCTATCACATTTTTTTTTTAGATAATTTGGTGTTTATTAGGAACGAATATCAACATAAATAAGTTTTATTCTATATTTTAAAACAATAGGGGAAAAGCATGAGAAAGCTTCAAAATGATATACTGTATATACATTGAAAATACATAATATAACATGTTCATGAAAAGGGTGAAAAATAACCTTTGAATTTATTCAGCAGTATGAACAACACAACTATAACATTTATTAGGTGGAAAAAGCTATGTATCACACATTGCATTTACTCAATGTTGTCCTCTATGTGCATGAGAAGAGTCACAATAACAGTGAGCTGAGACTACATAGATTTTGTGTAGTGTGTTCATGTTTTGTCCTCTCACCTAGTCCATTGGCTATGTCCTGTATCAGAGGGATGATTGCACGGTCTGCTGCACTGTCTCCCTGATTTATCAGAGCTTCTTTTACAACCTCAAACCTGTTTAACACCACTATCCACTGGTGGCCCATCCGCAGGCTGTACACACATCCATACCTCACTGATAACTGTGAGTTTGACAAAGGAGGAAGAACATGATTCTTCATATAACAGATGATAGAAAGAGGATTCTATTAGGTCACATGCTGGTACATTTTTGACATCTGTCAGCCTACCTCTGTCATACTCTCGTGGGTCCGACTGTGGTCCAAAGTGAATATATTGCCCACAATAGGAAACGCCAAGGGTCCTGGAGGGAAGTTGGCCGGCCGACGGTTCTTGAAATAATCTGCAAGGAGGATGAAAACTACTAAGAAGAGCAGCAGACTTTTGGCATCCCAGCTCACAAAGGATCCAATTACAGAAAATAATGAATCCATTCTGCAAACTAGGGCTCAAGTCTGTCAAACTGATGCCTGTGTTTTGGTCGCTTTGCCTGTGCGGCTAAAAACTGGTGTTGTGGAGTATTGGCATTGGCAGCATTCTGTTGCACTGGACTCTATCAAACATCCACTAACCAGCAACTTTATCAGTTACAACTTGATATCAGGTTGAACCTTGCACTGGGAAAAAGGCCCCTCCAAAAATAAGTACCAAAAAAAATAATACAAGATATTTTTGCTTGTAATAAGTGAAAATTGTCTTGATAAGATTTCTTGAAATAAGACAATATGTTAAGCCTTACAAGATCTTGAAATTAGCTGGAAAACCCCATTCTTAGCTATATTTTAGTTGTATTGTGAAGTTTCAAGTTAAGTCTGTTAACTTGAAACAAGATGATTCATCTTTTACAAATAGCACAGCAGCTTAAAAATCTTATGGCTTGTTTCATCTGAGATATGACTCCAAACAAGATGTTTTCAAGACTGTTTCACTTAACAAGATATTCAAGACGCACGGTCTAAAAATAAGTTACTATATCTTACTGAGATGTTACTCGTTAGGTGATTGTGTCTTATATTAAGTGTGATGAGATATTTTGACTAGAAATTAGAAAAATATACTTGGTAAGATTTTGGGTTTTTGCAGTTTACCTTGTGTATTTGAGGTATGGATTTAACAAAGCGCTCCAGGATGAGAACATCCTCTTCCACCACATTCCAAAGATGCTCCACTGGATTAAGATCTGGTGACTGTGGAGGTTTTTGTGGACAGTTGTTTCTGAATGTCCAAACCAACCCATCTGGCACCAACAGCTATGTCACCTAAATCGCCTTCCTTCCACATTCTGATGCTCAGTTTGAACCTCAGCAACCATGACCATGTACCTGGCTAAATGCATTGAGTTGCAGCCATGTGATTGGCTGATTGGATATTTGTGTGTTCTTATTGGAAATGGCTGATTTTAATTGCATTTTGCTGTGTCTTAAATGATCACATACATATTTAAGCAGCCACCAAGATCACAGCTCTGTCTTTAGAACTCCTATTTATTATAATTATTATTATTAATAATAATAGATTTTATTTGAAAAAACACTTTACATTGTAAAAACAATCTCAAAGTGCACAACTAAAAGCACAAAAACAAGTAAAAACAACACAACGGCAAAAAGACAATTAAACCTTTAAAAAAATTAAAGATTACAATGTTTCCTAAAAAGAAAATATGAATATTAAATATATTTGTGAATTTCCCCCTATACAGTCTATGATTTCCCCACTGTGAGAAAAATAAAGGTTTATCTTATCTTATATGACTAGTATACTGTGGGCTGTAATTGAGATAAGAGATGAGAGCTTGCATGTTGGATTAAATAGGAAATATTAAATTCTAAATACAAAATATTTCATGTTGAATTGAATGAGATATTGCACAGTGAATGGAACTGTCATAAAAAAGAAGTATTGCACTGATGTACTGATATGGACATGTACTGTACATGTATCTACTGTGGGAGCAGTGCTGGTTGTAGCACTCCAGATATGTTAAAGTGTCCTGCAGACACAGTCTGTGTTCCAGTTTATGAAAAACTTGTTTGGCATGGGTGAAAGCAGGTCTCTAGGTCATTCAAGTTCAGGTCATTCAAGTTCTTTCATACTAGCCTGGGCGAAGGGTATTTTAATCATTGATGTCATGTAGAAGCAGGAAAGCACGTTCCCCCAAGTGCTGCCACAAAGTTAGAAGAAAATGTATTGTATTCTGTAGTATTAAGATTGTAGTGGCCATTTGTCAAAATTCAAACTTCCAAAAAGGCCACAGAGGTTGGTTAAGCATACTCACACAGAAATGAAACATTGTCCAGGCAAGGTCCACGTTTAAGATGGTTTTGTTTGGAGCTTTTTAACCAGCAAACATACACATTAACACACGTTGCCTCTCTGCTCTGCTCTGCTCTGCTTCTAGTGTGTGTGGTAAAAACCCATTTCCCTTCCCAGTGTCTCACCTGGCTACCCTTATTACCTGGCATGCCTATAGTGCCCCCAGTGGTGACCCACAAAACAAAGATAATAAACTAATAAAAATAATCAAACTAATGAAATGTCTCCTTCAAAGATTTCTCTTGATTCTAATTACGATGACTAAATCATGAAAAACCAAAAGGTGTAGTACCACTTCTCAACACATGGTGATAGTATCGAGCACCATAACGTTGGTCATAGGAAATATAGGGACCACAATTTTGTCTACGAGACGATTGAGACTTCAAAATAAAACGCACTTATCGCGTGATTTTTTTTAAAGCCACTTTTAATGTAAATGATTCTTTCCTGAGTGAGTAGAAGTGTGAATGTTAGGCTATTTGCTTTTATGGCTCATGTTATCAAAAAAGGCTGTGATTATTTTGTAGCCTGCTGTGCCTCTGGACAACTTGTTGAGCTCATATCAAGTAGTCAAGTAGTCATCACCACCAACAGAATCAGTTTGTGGCTTCAGGCCAGGCTCAAAAAATGTTTGACAAATTCTCACTGATGAGCGAGGATGTCTTCATTTTCACGTTTGTCTCAACGATATAACGCAGTTGGCGAACGAGAGGTTTGTTTTGAAAGTGCGACGACCGGAAGCTGTTTGTTTTCTTCTTCGCTGCTTCAGAGCGCGTGTGACCTGTTTGTGTCCTCCAGCAGTCGAGGTTTGACAGCCGGTTATCAAAGGACAAGAGCACCGCAATCATGGTTTTTGAGGAGAAGATGATCATGAACGGAGAGCCCGAGGATGTGCGTAGCCTTTGCCGATTTAAGGCAACTTTACCTTGACAGTAGCATTCGGTTATTTTTGCTAGCAAGCTTACACAACACGGCTAACTGAGTTAAATCATCACCTAGCTTGTGTTAGCATTAGCCAGCGTTAACGTTGTCATCGTCGTTCACAAACACGTTGAAGCTAATTCATGCTGCAGAATCAAAATTGCACGTCAGTTCGTTGTTAAGTTAGCATGCAAATTGTTGAAAGTGTAATTTATAGAAAAACGATAGCTAACAAATGTCTGATTGCTGGAAATGAATGAAGTCATTGATTTAGCCGAGTATGTCTCTTACAGGAGGAGGAAGAAGAGGAGGAAGAGGAAGAAATGGTGGTATGTTCAAAGATCCAGTGCAAAATCGAAATATGATAACTGTCCCTCTGTGAGATTACCCATATGATCACAAGCCTGACCGCCCTTTAATTGAATAGATCATATTGTCTAGCGAGAAAATTAGTATTTATTTTGAAGAAACTACAATAAAAATCAATATTGAGCAGACAAACATGAGAAACATTTGTTTCAGACATTATGTTTTCCTCCTTTACATGATCATCAATAACCAGACGTGAGGTCATTTCAGTCCTTCTCCACAGCCACGCCTTCCATACGGGACTTTTACTATAAATACATGTGAGATACTTCCTCCCTCTCCATATAAAAGAAACCTCAAAACCTGACATTGTAACTCCATTTCCACTAATTGACTCCAACCCATAAACAGTTTTGAAGTTTATTTTTAAAGACAAGAAGGTTGGATTTTTTTTGTGGGTGAAAAAAACGTATTCTCTCTGAATCCCCCTATGCACTCGTATTCTTGGTGAGCAATTTTGATCAGGTAGTTAGTGGTGATGTTGTTGATCCTGACTTATAATGATGGGACTGGTCATAGTATAGATCATCTGCTGAATGTATGTCTCTGAAGGACACTCATCAAGGTACATAATCCTGAATGCTACATAATTCTGTTAAAGGATCCTCTTGAAGCGATGCGACAGAAGTGTGAAGAGGCAGAACACTGCGTTCACACTCGAGCACGTCTGGAGGAGTGTGAGACCAGAGTTGGCTCTCGATCTTCAACAGAGGAGGATTGTACCGAGGAGCTCTTTGACTTCCTGCATGCTCGGGACCACTGTGTAAGTGTTACACTTGAAAATTGTACCAAGCACAAAGATTGAAAATACACTCCAAAGGTGCCAAGATTCTAGAGTAGTTCATGCTAAGCTCAGTCAAGTTCTGTGTCAGCCACCTGAGCATCTTATTACTTCAAGATGCCATGCCATGCAATGTTTAAAATTAACAAAATATATAATTAAATTGATTATGAGCTACATGTCAAAAACAATAAGTGATAAAATATTAATTATTTGGGGCCCTTTTGTTTACCTTGCCTTGCATTCTATGTAGTATGTTTACTTCAATTAATTTCCTCTTATATCCTCTCTAGGTGGCGCACAAACTGTTCCATTCAGTCAAATGAACTCCTCCCTGATTGTTGCACCACTGGCTGATGACATTCTTCAAATATTGTATTATCAGGAGAACATGGTTTTAAATACATCCATATGTGGATCTGCTGTATGTTGTAACTTTAAATATATACTATATTGTATGTGCTCATGTGAAAAAACAAAAACAAACAAAAGTATTTACCAAGGTCGTCTGAGTCAACATTTCATTAAAGTGGGTGGCCTGAAAACCTTAACATGTGTCAAGTTTTATGACTAGACATCCAATAAAAGTTTGTAATGATTGTTGAAGGAGTCAGACATTATTCACCTGTGCAGTTGATTATTACACATGGAATATAAGAAGGGAAGCTGCTTAAACTATTAGAAAGTTAAGTATTGGACACAGAGGGAAACAAAGGACACAGTTGGAGGACAGGAGTGTCTGATTTCCTGCAAGCCTGGGACCACTGTGCAAGTATGACATTTGCCAAATGCACCAAGTGATAAGATTAAAAATACACACAGAAAAAGTCAGGGTTCAACAGTACAGCTTATAGTCTTAGCCACAGCGGACACCTGAGCTACATTAACAATAGTACAGATTCATGCTACATGCTTTGTAGAGCTCTATATTGTTATTTCAGTGAGTCATAAAAGAGAATTTGATACATATTCTTTTGTCAAGATGAGATCAGCTGATAAATGATGTATTACATGTTGCATTTATTGCTGTGCACTAAACTGTCCTAATGAGAGCTTTTATCTGCAGCATCTCATCCAAAGCTTTTCACTCTGGGTTTATACCCAGGTAATCATAACATTAGAAGGAAACTGTTTTTTAGAAATAGGTTTGTTCTAGGCTAGAGTAGTTATTGCTCTTAAAAAAATCAGTAGACCAAATATGGGTGATGAAATTCCATATACTACCTGGTTTTGACAATAAATGGGCTCCCTTCATATGTTATATATAAAAAGGACAGAGTCAAAGTTGTTTGGTTTTTTAAAATTTATTTACAACACTTTTGTTTATCTAAATACTGTAAATTACTTTTGCAACAGTTCTCCTGTCACTTCAGTGAGTTATACTCAGCAGCAGCACCCTACAATGTTGACACTGATTTTTATTTTAAGGATGGGATATAGTTAAATTGTCAATATTTCTATTATAGTTAAGTGTTAGTACTTCTACTCTAGTTAAATTGTTGGTGTTTTTATTGTAGTTCAATTGTTGGTACTATTCTATGATTTTTTTTTATGATAATTAAATTGATCATTAAGCTAAAATGACTCACTGGTGAAACTCTTACAGCTCTGCTTAAATGACTGACTGGCTTCACTGTTGTTATTGAGCAAACAGTATAGTCGAGCTGCAGCATGGCCCTCTAAAAAGTTGCGACAGGTTCAACAACCAGTCTTTAGACGGAGTATCAGGACCACAGAAGTAACATATAAAGAAGTTTTTTTTCCTTCGAAATATCTTTCCTTCCATTTTTAGTCAACCATTCATTCAACAACTGCTTACGTTAGCAGCAGTTAGCTACAGTTAGCTGCCGTTAGCCGAAGTTAGCCGGTCTTAGCCGAAGTTATCCGAAGTAAGCCAAAGTTAGCCGCTGTTAGCCGCCCATCCTCGTCTGCAGTCAACAGGACCGACTGGGAGAAACAATGGAGAATGTGAGGCAGTTTCTTCGGGGACTGAAGCTCGACAGCCGGACAGCCACTCTCCTGACGGGGGCCGCCTGCGGTGTGGGAGCTCTGGTGGTGCTGGTGAGGAAGGTTAGCATCCAGCAAGTGTCGAAGGAGAAGATCCAGAGAGCCAGAGACCGGAGGGCTGAGAGTGTGCAGCGGGCTGAGGAGGCTGTGCTCCGGTACAAGGAAGCGGTGAGAGACAGGAGGTTGAGAGTCAAAGTTAAAACACACTTTATGTCCTACATTTACACGATGAAGTTTTTACATGAAGTGCAAGTAACGAAAATGCACCATTTGTTGTCTGGGCTTTGAAAAAAAGTTCATATTAATTCATGTCATCAAAGATATGTTGGGTGTCAAAGCAGGAAGAGCTCATCACTAAATGCTGCTTTTTATAAATGAAAAGTGATGCTCATAACACTGCACATTATTGCAGGATAGACATCGTTCAAAAGTGGAAATGCGCAGGTAAAAACAAATAGACTGAATGTTTTGACCTGTTACATCAGCAGAGCGATAAAGGTGTTCGTACCAGTCTGACCTGTCAAAGCAGGAAAAGTACATGAGGAGTAAATAATATGACTGATGGCTGCTTTTCATTACATTTTTTTCAAAGTAAGGGGGAATTGAAACATTTACTTTTAAAGTTTAAAGGATCTTTAATTTATTTTTAAGTACAGATTGCAAGATATATGCAATTACATTTAGGATTGATTTGTAAATAATTTGTCTAAGCTGATGATGACTGATCGTTTATTAAGCCTGTTTCACTGTCATCATTTTGACTGGTCACAGTCAAAATTTTACTGGTGGAAATGTTAAAATTAATGAGAGCTGAATTCCATTTAGCTGCTTCAGTGTCAGGGTCCTGGAAGTGTTCATGCTGGCTCACTGTCATAACTTGCTGGGACATTTAAATGATTAATACCTGTGTTTTTTCCTAACATACCAAATGCTTCATTGATTAATGTAGACAATAATCAGTACACATGTTGATCAAAATAATAGTATGTCTGATATTTGTGAAGAACTTTTAGCCACTTTTGAAAATAATAATAATAGTAATAATAAATAAATATTTGATTAATGTGAACTTGTTTTCCACACATATGTTGCAATGCCATAATGTTTGTTTGTGTGTGTCTTCCAGCATCCAATGACTGACTCTGCTCTCATCTTGACGCTGTCCCTGGCTGAGTTGACAAAGCAACTGAAAGATGGCTTGCTGAGCCCTGAGGATGTGCTGTACTCTTACATGGAAAAGGTTCAGTGTTCATCTTACATCCCAACAGAGAAAAAATATTGTGATAATACATAATCAGATTGAACATTCACTGACCTGTGGCCGGATAACTCAGTATAACAATACCAAGTTATTATCAACAATTTTCAAACAAGTTGGGACAGGAGCAAAAAAATCTGTGAAAGTTGGAGACTGATTCAAAAACACCTGTTTGGATCATTCCACAGGTAAACAGGTTCATTGGTAACAGGTGATAGTATCATGATTGGCCACTTAACCAGTATTCCTCTGCTTGCAAGTACATGCCTGAACCTGCCTGGGCTTTTTGTCTTTTCTTTCCTTACAGGCTATAGATGTACATAAGAAGCTCAACTGCTGCACTGGGATCTTGCTTGATAGTTTTGACCAGCTGAAAACTGTTGCCTCCAACAATGAAGGTCTCTTGTATGGAGTTCCAGTTAGCATCAAAGAGAACATTGCATGCAAGGTATTTTATAGTCATGCATTACCTGCATCATGACAGGATGACAGTCACACTGACAGGGTTTCCAGACATTTATGTGCCTGTAAAACTACTATGGCATAGCTCAGTTTTACTGTTTGTCCATGATGTGCTCTTGTTTAACCTTCGTTTCTTCCTGTTTTCATTTTTCAACCCAAGAATCATGATTGCTCTCGTGGTTTGGCCGTTGATTTGGACAAGCCGGCCCTGGAGGACAGTGTGCTTGTTGAGGTTTTGAGGAGACAAGGAGCCATTCCCTTTGTGAAAACGAACTTGCCTCAAGCCCTGCTTAAGTAAATAACTTCTCAGTCAAAGTTAAGATGTTGTCACACACTGTACAGTGCCAGTGAATTTAATGCAATTATATTTATTCAACACAAACAGTAATACATGATTTTTACATGTGCAAATGCCATGATGCTTGTTACTTATCTGTGTTGTTCTTTTATTGCCTTGTCTCCAGTTATGACTGTTCTAACCCCATCTATGGGCAGACTGTGAACCCCCACAACCTCCAGAAGACTTCCGGAGGTTCATCTGGTGGGGAGGGGGCTCTGATTGCAGGAGGAGGCTCTGTGCTTGGTATAGGCACAGATATAGGAGGTAGTATCCGTATTCCTGCCGCATTCTGTGGAATCTGTGGCTTTAAGCCAACAGCAGGTCGGATAAGGTGAGCATCAGCAATGGTTCAGTTTTTATGGGTAGTCATTTTATGGTCATGACATGTTTGCACTTTGCATTTCTTTGTTTAGACGTGCTGATTTCTTTGTATTTTGGTCAGTTCGCAGGGTATGAAGCAACTTTATCGAGGGCAAAAATCGGGTAAGTTACAGTTGTGTCATCATTGCCAACATGCAGTGCTACATGTGTCGTCTGAAAAGTGTGTCACTTTTTCTTATATTTGTTATTATATTAGTGCAATCTTCTCCTGGACCACTGGCAAGGGATGTGGACAGTCTGGCTCTGTGTATGCAGGCTCTGCTCTGTGACCACATGTTTTCCTTGGACCCCACTGTTCCACCATTACCTTTTAATGCACAGGTGTGTCCACAACACAAAAAAACCCAGAAAATGTACAGATGACAGTTTGCATTTTTACATTTTTATCTTTAGAGCCAGGCTGGCTGTTTCCATTCTTTATTGTAAGATAAGCTAACTCTTTGCTGACTTAAGCTACATATTTATTGCCTATACCCCTGTGCACAAAGCCAGGTCAATAAAGAAATGTTCCTTCAAGTTTTCTGTGAAAGAATTTTATTGGCCCCAGTAAACCCTTGACCTCAACCCCAGCAAGCACTTTGGGATAAATCTTATCACGCAACTTCAATAAAGGATCTCACTAATGCTCCTGTACATGAATGGGTACAAATCCCAGCAGACAGGTTCCTGTGGAGAGCCTTCCTAGAGGGGTTGAGGCTGACTAATACAAATCTGTACATATCACTATATGGATGCACAGGGATGACGTAGAGATCGCAGCTTTTAGACCTGTGAAATGTGCAATGACCTCGTACCAGTTTTCTGTCAGAAACAAAAAGGTTTTGTCAGATATTTGAAACTGCAATTTCCTTTATAGCTACAAGAAATATTTGTGTAATTGTGTTCCACATTGTTGTCTCCTGTCGTAAATAGTGAGCATGATGAAAACTCCCTTGAGGGTTTGCTGCCTGTGGTTTGCACTCTGGGGGAATGTGCTCTGCTGTGGCAATAATGAATTGAGTTCACCTAGATAATGTATAGGGGAAGCATAAAGCTTGCGTGTTTGTGTTGATTTCTCGTCATCATTCTAAAAAGAAATCCTGATTTGTCCCTCTGACAGTGAGCAGACCACTGAATTTGTAGACTTAACAAGAAGGATGTAACAGGACTGTGAACAGATAAAGCTCAAGCATGTTTTAACTCACAAATTAAACCTACAGTTCATTGTCAGTAGAGTTACCCCATTCCATTTCTGTGCCCTAATTAGATAAAGTGAACTACATTGAAGCCTTGTGGTAAACAAAAAAGCCTAACTTTCCTATCCATAAAGGTTTATCAGCCGTGTATAAAAAAATGAATCTATTTATGTGTGCACTAATCTGACGTGATGAAAATGTCTTGTCCTCAGATATACCGGAGTTCCAAACCTCTGAGGATCGGCTATGTCTTAAATGATGATGGCTACACACAGTTTTCTCCAAGCATGAACCGCTGCATCAGAGAGGTCAAAGCTCTCTTAGAGCAAGCAGGGCACACTGTAAGACCACAACACTCATAGACACACCACTATATGATCTACTGCCACATAAAATATGGTTATGAGCTGTACATTTTTGATGCACTTACTCTCCCTCTCTGCCATTTGTGACTGTAGTTGGTGCCCTACCATCCTCTGAGGGTCAATCAAATTACACCTGAACTGATATTAAAGGGTATCTTTGCAGATGGATGTACCTCAATGCTTCGAGAACTGTGAGTTGAATTTTCCTTTAAGATGAGTTATATAGAATAAAATATATATTAATTATTTATTCACAATCACAGAATTCATTTGATCAGCATATTTGGGGCCCAATCACAGTGGAGAGTGGAGCCCTACAGTAATTCAAGGAATTACTCTTTTTTAAATATTTCCAGGATTTAAATGTATTTTGAGTCCAGGGATGCTTGAAAACTCGCAAAACTGGGCAATAACATCAGATGTGCCTTTGAACAGATTCTTCTGTTGTGTGCCAATGATATCTCATTTCTCTGTTTTAGGGAGGGGAGCTCCATAGACCCCTGTCTCATAGCACAGGTTGTACCTTACTATTTTCCTAAGTGGCTGAAGAAAACCATGTCATTCCTCCTCAAGCCCCTGGTGAGTTCCCGCCTTCTGACAGGCATGAGTGAATACAGATGAATGAAAATGTAATTCTTCCTCAGGAGCAGTGAGTATGATGTTGACTTGAAAATTACCTTGATTAAGCAGTTACTGTGAGATTTAATGCTTCAAGTGTGTTTTATGTTGTGCTTGTCTGTTGCAGTCTCGTCGTGGTTCTGAAAATCTCAGAGCTCTCTGTGGAGTTAGGTGAGAAAGTAATTTTGAAGCTGACAGTTTGTGCTTGAGATTTTCTCACTCACGTATTGCATGTATTGGACAAAATGCCAAAACATACTAATTCTTTCTCTGGCCTTGTTTCTAGATCCGTTTCAGACCTGTGGAAGCATCATGGCACTGTTGAGGTACAATTAGCTGTCAGCTAATGATGCTCGTGCATGTAAGCATGCAAACAGGTGAAATTGAATTCTCTTGTGTTTTTAATAGGACTACATTCGTGAGACGATAGCAGAGTGGAGAAGGTGCGACATCGACGTGCTGCTGTGCCCTGCTGTTGGACCAGCCTACAACTTCTTTTATTGCAGCAAGGCTACCAGTACGATACCCTTAACAGTTATTTGTGTGTAAAATCTGAAAAGACTGAAAAGATCTGAAAAGTGAATGATTAGAGGGAGGTACAAGATATCATACTTTCCTTTTTTATCATAGCCCTGTACATTATCATACGCATGACTACTATACAGAACGGCAATAATATTACCAATGTAAAACCCAGTGTAACACAACAACCTCTTTCTACTCTTTGTTCTCCAGATGTTGTCTCTTTAACAATGCTTTACAATCTCCTCAACTTTCCTGCTGGGGCTGTTCCTGTTTCCACTGTGACAGCAGAGGATGAGGAGGAACTCAAGCACTATAAGGGCCTTTTTGAGGACCAGTGGGACAAGTACTTCAAAGAGGTAAGACACCAGACTGATGACTGATGTCAAATCACATCATATTTACCTTGTGAAGTTTTTAATTAATTTTTTTTTTTTTTGCTTGACATTGGCGATACTGTTTTGTGTTGTACTGTAATGCCCCAAATCTATTTGTCACTGCCTTTTTGATTTACAGGAAGCAAAACAAAACCCATTTGCTTCAAAGTAAATAAAATCACAGAATCAAAGCCATCTGTACTGTAGTTGTATTAAGCAACTGTTGACCACAAGGGGGCAATAAGCATTTCAACGTAATCAGGTTAAACTACTGCCTGTTGAATCTACTCATCCAATATACATGTTGTATTTGTTGTTATTGTTATTTTGATTATCCGTTAATCAGCTTAGCTTTTTTAGTGTCTAAATGTCATCGAGTGATAGGTAGCTGATTTGTACAGACGATCTACTTCGCGTTTCTCTCGTCATTTTTTTGTCTTTTGTCTTTGTCTCATTGATCATTTTATGTCTCTTTGTTTTCATTTTTTGTGTCTTTGTCAATGTTTAATTTACATTCCAAAAAGATATGTGAACAGTCACTTAATACAAAGGCTCTGTTTCAGGATCCTTTGGCCTGTTCAGTAATCTATTTATAATACTAACAATCCAGCTGCCTTCTGAAAATTTTGGTGGGACATGCCATCCCTTGCCCCTGCTCTTATGTTCCTGTGTGCCCGAACTTCAGTGTCAGGCCATTTTAGTGACTCTCTTAAAACAGTAGTTCCACAGCTGGTCAGTAGGTGGAGGCAGACACCTGTGGTGGTTGTGATATCTGACTGTTGACTGACTGGATCTTGTGTTTGTATTCAGGCCATGTCTGGAGGCGAGGGTCTGCCCATGGCGGTGCAGTGTGTCGCACTGCCGTGGCAGGATGAGCTCTGCCTGCGCTTTATGAAGGAGGTGGAACAACTGGTCAAACAGAGCAGAAAGTAAGGTCTGGAGGTCACGGGGGACAAACAGTAAACATTGAATTTGATTTGTATTGTACATTCTGCTCTAAATCAAGACACTGAGAAGCATAATTATATGGGGGTTTTTTTCTTCGAAATTTAACATCCTGTTGTAGGTGTGAAACAAATCTTTCTTCTGTTTTGGCACCCCTGACATCATAATTTTCCCCGTTGTGGGACTAATATTATCTTTAATATTTAATAATAATGTCTTTAATATATCACACAATATAGCATGAAGAGTAACTACATGCTTTAGAAGAAACTGAACTGATCATAACCATGTAAAGAAAGTCCGTGAACAACATCACAAAATCAGGATTTATAATGAAAATGGAAAATAATGTCTCCTTAATCATTTGTGTCTGTTAACATAAACTGGCAACTTTCTGTGACATGATTGTTAAGAATGAAATAAAGTGACAGATTTCTCAGAATGAACCACTGCTGATTTTTGTTTTCACAATAGATATGTTAAAATTATTTTTCAATAAGTCACTAATGCACTCTGAGCAGACATGATCCTTCCTCTGCTCATTAGTGTCAGCAGTTAAGATACATTTTGTGATGTGCCATTCTTGAATAGATATTTACAGCTTTTAAAACCTTAGAATCGTGAGCCTGTTTTTGTTGTGGAATATTTAATGAATTGAGTTTATAAAGTGTGGTAGAGGGCACAAAAACCTCTTTCGTTACCTTCTTCTTCACTCTCCACCTCTCCCCCTCCATCACTGTGACACAGATGAGTGCAGATCATTTTCATTCTTATTGTGAGTGATTGTTGCACTGATGCCATAACAGGAAACAGAAAAGAGATAAAGGTGACTAATGACACA
This sequence comes from Centropyge bicolor, assembly GCA_037975185.1. Classification (NCBI taxonomy): domain Eukaryota; kingdom Metazoa; phylum Chordata; class Actinopteri; family Pomacanthidae; genus Centropyge; species Centropyge bicolor. The sequence goes on along the minus strand of JBBMOC010000008.1, from coordinate 2,826,508 downwards.
TGGCGCCTCCATCTACAAGGCCAGCGCACCATGTCGTCATATTGTGATTACCCCATGCTATTGTAAATATGTGTTTCTGTTGGGTTTACATAAATTTACATATGTTTTAAAACTCTCCTGGGATGGGAAACCATTAGGGACAATGTTAGTGTTTTCCATTACAATCGCCCACGTTTGCGCTGCTGTCTCATTGAATGGAAATGGCCGTGTGCGTGCGGTGGAGGAAGGAGGGCACATTAGGCGAGGAGGAGAGCTGGAATTGAGAGGTTGTTCTTAGCATTATCTGTGGCACATAGAGAGAGAGTGTGTGGCTCTCGCTGTGCCACTCAGTCAGGGAGCATTAAGCTTTAAGAGCCAGTGAAGAGACTCAGGTCTTCAGAGGGAACTTGACATTGTTCATAAATCCCTCAGGATCTGAGACAGAAGCAATGACAAATACACACACACACGTGCACAACGTCAGCCTTAAACTGGCCCATTAAATACATTTACCAATTCCAATTCAGCAGTTGTGTTATATTATACATATTAATATCAATTTAAACATTATTTATGTACTGTAGTGCTTTAAAAAACCACAGAGGAACAATGTGCATATACCAGTGTAAACAACAACAACAAAAGAAATCCATGTTCTAAATGAAAGTGGTGACTAAACTCTTGATCATTTGATCCAAATCTAATTTCTTTTGGATTATTTACAATACCTGCATTAAACGTACACGTCATGTGTCATGATAATAGTAATTAGGGCCAACTTTCTGGTACAGCAGGTGAAAATGAGTCCATTTTAGCCTTAGCTTATCATTTACATTTTAATACATGTTGATTAATGTCATTTCCTTCCTGATAAATATTATTATAACTAATGGCAAGAAGCCAACTCATAATGCTAAATCTAAGCTAAACATTTTCCCCATTCCCCATTTTGCATAAGTTTTGAGAATCAGTTTGTATTCTTTTATTCACAACAGACATTTTGCACAGGTGTAAATAATAAAATTGATGAGGGCTGAACTGCATTGAACTGCTTCAGTTTCAGCGTCTTGCTGTTGTACATGCTGACTCACTGTCACACTGTCACGTCTTACTGGGACACTACAATACAACGGAGCCGTTGTCAAGGTTTTCAATAACACCTGTGCTTTTCCTGTTCAGGGAGCCCAACTGTTTCTTGTGAAAAATTCCTATTACACAAACAAGAAGAAGACATTCAAGATAAGAGGACAGTCAGCCATGTTCGTTAATATGAACATGGCTGACAGGCACATCCATTGGTAGTAAAGGAGAAATAGAAAGTGTATTTGTGCATGTTTTTATTCTACAATGTATTTGTGTGAACAGTGAATGCATAAAAGATTAAAACTTATGTTTTGATGTTATCTGAAACTTACACACAAGGTATGAATGTTTCAAACGCATTGAACTGACTGCTACTGTGGCATTGATTGGGAACTTGCAACATTTAAACTGCAGACAAAACGTCTCCGTATTTCTTATAGTCACAACAAACTCTTCAGAATTCATGACAGTGCTAAAGTAAACAGTTTAAGGTGCCGTTAGCAAATTTAACATCAGATCAATTGACAGCCTTTTGTAACTTTTATGAACTGGTTGAAACTGCTCGACTCCAGTGGCTCTCACTAAACCCCAAAACAAACAGGCGGTAAATTGTAAGAATGCTTTTTCTAACATTGGCCGATGTTGTGGGATTTAAAACTTAATCAATATAATCAGTCATGGTGCTATGAAAGATCTAGGAAGTGCAAAAACTGTGAGACAGTAGGATGAGTTTTGAGAAGTTAGATGTAGAGGGCATTTGGCCAAAGCTCAGTCGGTTGTAATCACACAGCAGAACCATCCAATGACCCTCGCAGGCCGAGGCGCTCTTCTCATGTAACGTCTCATTGATAAAAGCAGCAAACACCTCATTTACAGGAACCTTGGACTATAAGATCAGGTACTTTAAAAGCCATCCAAACACATTCAGGCCCTGCCTGTGTGCCAGCAAATAAAACACCTTGATATCGCCCCAACTAAACTAGGATGATTCTGTCTTAATGTCCCATTTCAGGGACCAAGGAGCCCATAGTCTTTATGGCTCTGCAGAATTGCAGGTAGTAATGTTTGGCACAGCAGGGCTTCTGCCTTTCAGATGATCAAAGTGACAAGTTCAGCCTGCAACCAGAGCCACTTACAGGAGACATCAAGAAGCAGCAAGATTGGCAGCTTTTAGGTCTTTGGTCCATTTCATCAGCCATTACTACCAGCAGAGGCGACGTGCTGTGGAGGACTAGTGGGAGGAGGGGAAGGCAGATTAACAGACAGCTGATACAGGTGTATAGGCGGTATCAAACAGCAGCTCTGTCAATACAGCAGGCTCCAAATTTCTTCAGAAGGGGCTGGGATCCCCAAAGTATGCCCACCGATTTCACTATGACGGGATTAACTGGGAGCTCCGTATGATTTTCTCAGATTCTGTGACTCAACAATTCAGTGATCCACGTTCTATCGGCTTTAAAGGCCCCTATCCCAAGTTTCAAAAGCTTACCCTTCGGACAAAGGACACTCTTTTTCTCCCATACGGTTCCGCTTTCCCTTTTTTTTTTTTTGCTACATTCAGTTGTTCGTCAGCCCCCTCGTCCTCGCCAGCTCTCCCATCCTCTCCTCTCTGCACATCTGCTAGGTTTGAGTTTTCCTTTCTTCCCTCCAGCGCCTTGCTTGGCCCAAGGCCCTTATAGCCAAATTGGTTTACATTGGAGAGATAAATGCTCTGCAAATGCGCTTAAACACGTACAGTAAAAAATGCAGACAGTGCGTGTCAGGATTATCACCCAAGTCAGGGGGAGAAAGGAGAGCGTCTCTGTAGCACAAAGCTGGGGAGCCAGAGTGAAGCCTGCAGATATAGTCCGTCTCATCCACTTCTCAGGAGAAAGAGAGGAGGATTTAGCATTTGCATGCTAGTCTGTAATTCCTGGCATTATATAACTTGTCGCCAACAATCAAACTCCTGTGGTATTGTGAAAGTATTGTTTCACATGGGTGAGCAAAGTGTGGAGTTACACTCTTGGGGGAAAGGGGGTTTGGTGGCAGCATGGAGACGGCTGGTCCATGAAGCCTGGTAGAGACCACCCCATAAGCCCAGTCAAGAGCCATCCTGCTGCACAGCCTCAGGCCCACTTACAGAAGGTGCACCTCCACATCCACACAAAATATAGGTTAGATCAAAATGGCTTACCTGAACACGATGAGTGATGTGTTTAAATAGACTGATTCAAACTGCTACAGCTCTGGAAAGTAAGTAAACAAAATATATAGAGAGATTTATAGTCCCAAAGATCAGGTCTGACTGACAACACAGGTAGTGATTAAAAGTGATTCTCGCTTGCATTACTTATGTATGTATTTGATATTTTCACATCAAATATGACATTTCATATGTATAATGTCTGAAAGCTATATGCTCTTAAATTCATCACATTTGAAATTCTGCTTCTCATGTTATGTGAATTTTGTGTCTGAAATTTGTTTCTCGTGTGATTTTGAAAGTGAAATTGTCTTTTTCTCATGTGAAACATTTTAAATGTTTGAAAATCACATGTACATACATTATGTAAATTTATCATTTGTGTTCAATGTGGTACAAAACATTTCTTTTTTTCTTGAGATTAATGTTTTTGGACAATACATTTAAACTTACAGGGTTGGCAATATTCTGTATTATTTATTTATTATATATAAATTCCAGTTATAGCATATGTTCCTCAAACAGGAGGAAATAGTGCATTTGTTGGAACTATTTTCAGTTATGGATGAATACACATTTGGTGCTTTAATAAGTATTTACAGCAGCAGGACTGTGAATGTGGGACTGGCTCAAAATAAACTACAGTGCCCGTGTTCATCATAGCAAAGGAACATGTCACCAACTGCACCAGTGTGACTCATTGATGTGTTTTGTTTTAATGGTTTTTATCATCACAGTGTAGGTCTAAGCTCAAACAGGCTTTGGCTACACAGACAATACCTGTTAACATTCATTATTGTTTCAGGATTTGTTGACAATAAAAAACTGAACATAAACTAATCTAAACCAATTACAACCATGAGCCACTGTTCTATCCTCAAATGAGCCTACAAGCATCACACTCCTACATACCTCAGTAGATGTGGTGCCACTCGGTGATGGAGGTCTCACTTGGTGAACACAGGTAGGACGTATACAGATAAACTGGATCCTGAAGATTCAGGAAATATCTCTTCCCCCCTCCCTCCCCACCTGCTGCTGTCGTCCCCTGGGGGACACCAAGCCGCTGTCCACCGGCATCAGTGTAAAACTCCTCCACATGCTCTGCCATGGAGATTTGGGTGTTAAAACTTCCAAGAAAGACCACAGTCCTCCCCACCACCACCACCACAAAAAAGCCCCCTTTTTCTCATCCCCACGACCTGCCCCTCCCTCCAAATCAACGCCGTCCCCCTCAGACCTCCCAACACAAAGCCCTCAGAGCAAACCCGGCACAGAAATCATAGCACACCATTCAATCATTGTTTTTTCCCCTCTCTCACCCCTTTTATGGTCCCACTAAAGGTTTTAGCCGGGCAGAGAAGGAGGGCTGTCACTGAGGAAACCTTAGCCCATTGATGAAGTGACAGGAGCTGCCAGAATATGATCCTAATCCTGTTTCCAGCATTCTTTTAGCCCGCTGGCATCGCAATTCCTCCACACATTCTCTGAGCTGTCAACTAGGAAAATCCCTCTAATAGCGCATTGCCCAGATACACATCAAAGAGCTCCTGGAAACCTTCAGCGGCTTAGCTGCCATAGACACACTCACACACACACACACACACTCTCTCTCTCTGTGTCACACACACACAGCATTCCCATTAACTTACATCCATATGATCATTACAAACACGCACAACTCAGACGTTCATGACAAATTGACCACATATTTAAAGAGCATGCCTGAAAAAGCCCAAAGGCATTTGCAGGAATTGTCTTTGCAGCCCTGAAATTATTTTTATGCACTGTAACGCCCTTTCTACACTTAGTGATATAATCTTTACAGTCATGGGCAGAGGAAGCGGGAGAAGGCCAGAGGGAGAAAAAAAAAAAAACAGGTGTCTGAACTTTGCTGACTCCGAGAACCCTTTCAGTCCCATTTTATCTCATTCTATTCTTACTTAATCCATCGATATCCAACCAAAGGTAATCTTCTTATGGCAAAGCATTCTGTTTCGGTGCAGCCAAACCTCGGCTGACAGGGTGGGGGAAGAGGGGAGCAGAGAGAGAGAGAGTGAAGGGTAGGTGGGTGGGTGGGTGGATTGGAGACTCTTTAGAGCCTGACACTGTGCTTCAGTCATTTCATTTAGGATTAGTTATTCTGCACAGGGTGAACAAGTGGCAGCTTCTCCCGTATGTGGTATGTAAACCTCACGATGGAGGACGGTAGACCTCCTGTGTCTCAATTATTTACGGTTGATCAAGGTGTCTTCTGTGGAACATATTAACCAAACTTCCATTTTTACTATAAAGGGTTGAAGGTAACATGTGTGGAAATTAAAACTGTTTATTAGGATTCAGTTTTCTGTCAGCCCCTCTCAGCTCTGTCAGACATCCAGAGAGGAGCTGGATTCAGCACACCCCAAACTCTAATCCCTCTCTTGCCAACTTCCTCTCACTGAAAAAACTTTGAGAAAATGTTTTTTGGGCGTTTTTCAAGGCCTATATGTGAATGCATGTTTGCATGTTGATCTTCTGACTCACTTTTTTTTTTTTTTTTTTTTTTTTAGAAATCCACAAACACATCTGAAACAAAACTGATTTTTTTTCACACCATATACCTAAATGTAGGATTTTTGAGTTGCCTCTTGAGTTGACATTTTTAGTAACAGGTGATTTCTTGAGTCATTGTTTCAGATCAAAGCTTCATCTTTGCTTTTGGGAGCAAAATGCAGAGCAAATATTTTCATCTTACATTTCCGACCGACGGACGACACTGAGAGCACGAGTCGTTCTTAGGTGTGATTTATTCCCTTGCATTAAACAGATAAATTACTCACATTTTAAACAATTGAGAAATACATGTCTTGAATCTACAGTCATATAATACATAGAGAATGGGCCTGTGCATCTTTCTGCTGAACTCAGTGGTTCAGAAAAAGTGGTGACTCTGTTGAGTTCATTCTCGGTTGAAGAAAAATATCGGCTGGGTTCATATTTATTTGCCTCCTTCTCCGCAGATTCTCCCCTCGTTTCATTTCTGCCGTATGTCCTTTGCTTAAAGTCACAGTTGAAATATAAACTGAGCATCTCCTTTGAAAAATCCTTCACACAAAAGGACACATGGAGTTGCTCTTTAGCCAGGCAGATGGAGGCGAACACTGAGGGATATTTACAACGTTCAGTGGGTTTTTGCAGGCTGAGCTGAGCTGCGACTTTAAACGAGGAGAATCGTGTGTCATCTACAAAAAAATACACTTGAACGGGGAATTATGTTGAGTGATGAGATATATTTCTGATATCAGATCTGACTTCATTCTGTGTCTTGCGGCTGTAAGCCATGCTTCAGAGAGGTGCATGCATGCATAGTTCACGTTCAGTGGTTGAATTATAGAATATTTTAATATCTTCTATCCGTCCTGGAATGAGGCTCTGCAGACGTCACAGAGGAAAAGCTTCAGTAGAGTTGACTTATGCTGTTGACCAAGAGGAGTTGAGTACAAGCAAAGATCCACAGGCAAAAAGTACAGTTCAGTCACAGCTGCAGTCCAGGTGCGATTTTTTTTCATTAAGTCCATTGAGTTCTTGTTATATTCTTATTTTCTGTTGAGTCTATCCAGGAGAGATGTTCTTCATGTTCTGGGAGAGCTGCATGCCCATGTGATGGCGATGAGGTGAAGGGGAAAACGTCTTGACAACCCAGGGCCCCAAACTGAAGTGCCTGTCTAAAATACATTTTATGGCCACCTAAAAAAATGATCATTATCATTTGAAATTTAGAAAACTGCAAACAAAACATTCCCCGCTGTTGTTCAGTTAAATTACATGTAACAGACACAAATTTGAAATTTGGACACATACAACTTATGAGATTATTGTTATGACAGCCAATTGGCCAAAGAAGCTTTTTATTATAATTTTAAATGTGGATATCTGAGCTTTGGGTTGATACACATAGTCGCTGACAGTGGGGAGAGGTCAAGAGGAAAGTGAACAGGGGCCCAGAGTCGCCTCCTGTTGACAGGGCCCATAATTCATAGCTATAGCCCTGACTAGAGGGCGAATGTATAGATGGAGCAGCCCGAGCTTCAGTTGGGGAGCGTGTCCAATCCCAGCGATGCTGCATGCTGCTTGGCCCTCAGACGGAGGTTCTCGATGCTGGTGGTCTTGCTGTTGAGGCTCCCGGGGAGGCTGCCCGGCGCCGCCTGCAGCAGCGGGCTGTTCCACACCTGCTGGGCCTGCGACAGGGTCTGGTAGTAGGACTGGCAGGGCAGCGAGCCCAGCGGGGACGGCATGTTGACGTTCATGCCCAGGTAGGGCAGAGAGGACGGCGTGCTCATGTCAAAGGACGGGTAGTGCACCAGGTTGTTGGTGGCGGCCATGTGCTGCCGAAACTGCTCCTGCAGCCGGAAGAGGCTGAGAGGAGACGAAGCGTAGGAGTTGCTTTGTGCCAAACCGCTGGTGGCGCTGCTGGAGGACGGCAAGGTGGGGGAGCTCAGGGGGGAGTCTGAGAGAGAGGAAGAGAGAAGAAGGACTTCAGATGGTTTGGATGCACACTGTGTGATGATATTTTTGTGTGTTTTTGTTTAGCTTATATCTTGTACATGAATTAGATTCTTGAATGTCTCATATAATCAGGGAACATAACAGGAAAAGTATCTGCAACAGTGATATTTTTACCTGATGTGGGGCTCAGCTGTTTGCAGGATGGGGAGTTGTTTCCCGGCTGCCCTCCCCCCTCCCCTTGCGTCTCCTCCATGATCTTCACCCTCGTCTCCCCTCTCATTTCGTCCTCCTCTCTGTCAGCGTTATCTTCCGCTGCTGACTCGCTGTCTGACGGCTCAGGGGAGGTGACGTTGACTTCCACACTCATCTCTCCGGGCTGCGGTCGAGCGGCTGCCAGCCTCTCCGTCTCTGAGTGACAGGAGGAGGAGGAGGAGGGAGGGGGAGGGGTGTGGGCCTCAGGAACCAGGCTGGTGGTGGTGGTGGAGGAGGTGGTGGTAGTGAGGTCAGTCTTGGAGTCCTCTGTAGAGCCCTCTGCAGCTCCGGACGCCTCCTTCTGTTTCTGGAGCTGCTCCTTCTGCAGGCTGCGCTGCTTCTTACGAAACTTGGCCCGACGGTTCTTGAACCAGACCTGGCAGGTGGATGGACAGACGGATCAGTGAAGAACTAAAACTTAACTTTAAGCCACAACATTTGAATGTCTCATTTTTCAGCATCTTGCTTTTCCTTTATCACTTTTAACAACACAGGATTGCCCTCAAGTTCACCTTTTAAACAGAGCAAACATCACACATGATAAATGCATCCTGAGGGCTTCTCACCTGAACGCGTGCCTCAGGCAGGTTGGTGCACATGGCCAGACGTTCACGCATCACCACGTCAGGGTAGTGGGTCTTCTGGAAAGTTTTCTCCAGGGCCTCCAGCTGCTGGGCGGTGAAGGCCGTCCGACTGCGCCGCTGCTTTCGGTGCTGGGAGCCATACCGGGCCTCAAGGATAATGTCTTGAAATGTGCAGCCGTTGAGAAACAAGAAACACGACCAGTTTAATTGAAGGACGGGTCAAAGGGCGTTTGAGCACCTGGATTTACTGAGTTGCTGTATTTGGTTAAAGATGGAGATGGAGGGTGGGTGACGCTGGCTGGAAGTGAAACAACAAAGTGAGCAACTGATTCTTACCAGCCAGTCTCTCTGCCAGAGTGAGGGCATGCACTGAGGGCCTGTAGTCAGGCGCGTGCTGGGCCTGTTGCGCCGCCTGCTGGTGAAGGTTGTACATGGCGCTCAGTGAGTTCATGGCGTGGAGAGAGTAGCCGTTCACCCCGTAGTGCTGCATGATGGGAGAGCTGTCTGTGGAGAGATAGAGGGATGAGCTATGAGAGAGGGTCAGGCCAGACTGGTTTCTGTCTGTAGCTGTTAGAAAGTTTTTTATTAAAGTGTTTTTTGAAGCCTGACTAACTGAAATGGCAACAGGTGAAATACAAACATTAAAGAGGAAAGATCCTTTTATCAAAGAATAATTGAGCAGATAACTAAGAGTGATTTAAAATTGTTTTCAAAGACAGTGGGAATTTAGTTTATGTGTGTTATTGGATTCATTAGATATTTTTATTATTTATTTTATTTTATATTTTAGAAAACTGTTTGTCCACAGTAGGTGCATTTACACCATTCAGGAAATAATACAATACCTTGGTTTGCAACATTTAACTATTTATAGCCACCATTTGAATAAAGTTTTCCAAAAAAAAATTATGTGATTTATGAACCTGCAGCAATACAATACATTTACAACAGGTTTAGTTTTAACAGTGAAAAGAAATATGTAGAAAAAATGAGAAAGAATTTCAGTTTCATTCGACAATAAAGTATATATATTTAACACTACTGATTCAAAAAAATGAATAAATGCACAGACCTAAAATAATTTTGTGCTCGTCTATTTTTTGCATTATGACACTATTTTGTGGTTCTTTCTTTCTTGATGTTTGTTTGTTTTTTGTTTTTTTAATTAACATATTAACATGCCCACATTAGGAAACATAAAGTCCGTGCTGATAATAGTCTAATTTATTCATATAGTGGTCCACAACTGTGATTAATAAAATTTCCCCGATAATAATAAAGATAATAATAAACGATTGCTCAAGAAGGTGTAAAAAAAAAAAAAAAAAAAAGGTACAGACATTTTTCCTACAAAACAAAAAAGTCCAAATGAAATAAATTCTGACCATTTACAATCACATTATATTTAAGTTGCTGCTCTGACAGCATGTGAGAGCAAATGTTGACTTCTCTTCCTCACACTTTGACTGGACTCATTTATTTCAATGTGTGGCGGGTCCCAAGTCAGTCTCAGACGCCTGCAGGCGGACGGACATGTCCCCTGTTGGGCTCCTGTCTAATGTGCCTGCAAATAGGCTCCAACTATACGAGACCATTCATTTATCATCAGGCCTGACGCGTGAAAGATGGACCGACCTGCGCGTGCGTGTGTTAGAGAAAACATGTGACTAATGCAATAACAGTTTTATTTTATTACATGTGAGTATTTCAATGCATTTTTAAAAAATCACCCTCTGGCTCTGTTCGTGTAATCTGATCATTTTTTTGTTGTATCTGCAGCTTAAAATTTCAGGACAATGTCTCCTCGCCTCGGGTGTGATTTAAGACAAATTATGCAAATTGCCGTGGATTTATGAGTTATATAGCATTTATCTGACTAAACATGGCCTCAGGGCCTGAGTTCTGAATGCACGGAGTCAATTCAGCGGCAGTCAGAAACTTGAATGAGACAGAAAATGAATGAATTAAACCATGTAGTCAATTAACAACATGAAGGTCTGATGTGAAACAAAAACAACATTATTAAAATCTGATTAAAGAATTTTAATAAGAATAAGTCACAACTCCATGTAATTGATTGCCTTATAATTAAATGTTGGACTGTTGAAAACTGACATTGAAAACTTTGCACACACTTTTTTGAATTGATTAAATTGATAAATAGACTTATTGTGAAGCTGCTTTATCACTGTGTTGTTCTCACAGTTGACTTGCTGCTCTTGTGAATTTGATTTTGCATAAAGTTTAAAAGATTAAAAAAAATTCTCCATGAGAAGAAAAAAAATGCAGGTTAAAATACTGACAAAGCAATTTACAGTTTTAAAATAAGACATCTTGTTTGGACTAATTCACAAATACGACAACAACAATGCAAATAGTCCAACTTCGATTCAGCAAAACTTGTGAACCTACCTTTCTTCTCTGCGTGTATCTGAAGTGAAATATCTCCACCAGCAGCTGAATATTTTCCTCTCAAATCTCCTTTTCTAAAATCCGCAGCTCGTCCATCTCTTCATCTCTGTCTGTTTTTTATTCACTCTGATATCCTTGAGAGCATCCGGCCACGCTGCGGCTCGTCCTCCTCGGTCCTCTCCGTGGGTGTGGGAGGAGGATGCCGGGCTGCCATCTATCGGCCTTTAAAGAGCTCCGGGTGGAGTCCCACGCGCTCCGTCTCTCAGCCAATCACGTGTGAGTGCTCCACCTCAGCGCCTCCGCCCGCTTCATCACTTCAGAGCTGATTCCTCCGCAGCCGAGGAGCCGACTGTCTCTGCTTCTTTTTGCAAGAAATAAAATGCAGATTTGTAATTTTTTTTATTTTGCTTGCAAAGATTTCTAAAAAACATGTATTATTCTATTTATTATTATGAAGCTCATTGTTATTTTTGAAGATGATAATACTGTTTTGTGTTAAGTTCCACCTACACAGCAAATTATCTTAATGCTTCAAACCTGATTTGAGCAAATCTAAGCTTGACAAGATGCATTTTAAGCCATTTCCTATTACTTATTATTTCTTTTCGTATTTTAATTATATTTCATATATAGGAGCTAAAACCAAGGTCAAAGGGCAGAATTCACTATTTTCTTTTTTTCCTTGTTTTTGAAAGAATTTAATTCAAAGTCCGAGACATTGTTGCCTTTTTTACCACAATAGTTTAAATTGCCTTAGTCACATTCAAGCTATTACATTACTAATAAACACTAAAATGGCACTAAAAAATAAAATATAAATAATAAAAATTGATATGGGGTGTGAACAATCATTACAAATGTAATGAAAAAAAGTTCTCCTCAAAGTAAATATTTCTTTCAGCAGATCTCTAAATGCTCTTTTTTTAAAACGCAAACTTCACCTCATTTAATGCTCGAATTCAGTAAAAAAAAAAAAAAAAGTCTCTAACACAGGTCTTAATTAAATGATATGCAAAATAATAATAAGTGCTGGCCTGTGCTGTGAATCTGCTGTGACTCGTGCAACGGTGACTCTCAGGTTAATTCCGTGCTTTAATTTTATTTTCCCCTCCTGCCTGTTTGGTGGGAATGTGCAGCAGAGATGGAGAGATGCAGGCTGGGCTCCACTCTGCAGCCTCCAGCAGCCTCCAGCAGCTCCCAGGCCCCCAGGGATTTAGGTTAGGATTGGGTAGACAAGACGCCATTTCACCCTCCAAAAAAATGTCTTAAAATGACTGCTGGTAAGAGGATTAAAACAATAATGCCACTCTCTTCTTCAAGGTTTTTAGAAAAGATTTCTTCTCCCGGAGAAAAACCGTTTAGGCTGGAATTAAGGGCAGAGAAAAGTAGCCTTTTAATGTAAAGCTTGCATATTTTGTTGAATTTTCTGAGAGAGTGAGAGAGAGAAAGTGGAAGGTGGGGTTCAAATCCTCAACTCAATTTGATCTCTGGCCACATTCATTTGCAGAACTTTAGAGTCCTGACAACAATGAGCATGCATGGGAAGAAAACGTGAATGCAGCCAAAAGTTCACTTCTTTAAAATATTGTTCTCACACTTCTTTTAATTTGGCTTCTTATAGATTTGAGAGCAAAAGAATTAAATGAATGAGTTTCAAGCAACAAGTGGTCACCAATGCTTAAATGATATTTTTTTTATGAGTGAGCAAAAATAATAATCATGATAATTTTTTAATGTTTGTTTGTTTTTTTAATTCCCACCTTATGTTTTCTTCTTTTTTGGCCTATAGCTGCAGAGCATTTGGGCCTAAAAAAAATCGGATTAACTTGTGAACCGATGGAAATAAGAACTTAAACTGGAGGTAAATCTGGGCAGTGTCTCTTTGTGGGAACCGTTCCTAAAGCAATTAAAGCGAGAAGGAATTCCTCTCAGCTGCTCTTCCTCAAATCAGCTTTTTTACGGGACTTAATGGAGGCTAATGTCCAGCAAGGCTGAGGGCTTTAATGCAAGTGTCAGGAGGGCCTGCTATTAGACTGACATTAGGCCAGCGGAGCAGCCGCCCCTCCTCACCATGCACACCAGGAGTGGAAAACAAACTCACGCTCACTCAGCCTGCACACATCTTTTCTTTTTCACTACAGATATGTAAACATTTTCAGAACAAATTCTTTGGCGTTTAAAAACTGGTGTATATATTTTTGAGAACTTGTAGAAAAATAGATATAGGTTTCTGAAACTATTCAGAATTGTTAAAAATGATTTGACATCTCACAGTAGCTGACTTGTTCTCCACACAAACTTGACCCAGGAGAAAAGTTGATTTAAGGATTTTAACCTAAATTGTCACAATGACTGCAACTAACAATTATTTTTATAATTTGCTAATTATCTCCTTGATTAATAGTTTGGTCTATAAAATGTCAGGAAACATTGAAAAATCTCTACAAAGATCCAAAAATCTCTCATCAACAAATCATCTCTCATTTTGTCACACCAACAGTCCAAAACTTAAATTAATTTGCTGTGATATAAAACAGAGAAAAGCAGCAAATGATCTTGAGAGACTGTGCAACAAACTTCTGGTCTTTTTGTTTGAAAAGTGGCTTAAATCAAAAATTGGTTATCAATTTATCGCAGCTCTTTTGACCTTAAAAGACATAAACAGTTGCAGATGTTTCATTTTGCAGTATCAGTCACAAGCATGATGATTATCCTGTACACAGGCCCTATAGTTTACACATCTGTTTACTTTCCATTTTCACACCACTCCTCATCCTGATCACCTTCAGTATCTCAGCCCCTGCTCGCTCAAGGCTAACCTTCTAAACCCCAAATTCATCTCAGATTTCCGTGGATTTCATTGCCTCACTCATTGTTCTCTGCACTCTGGCTGCATTCAAGCTTTATCATGTTAAAGCCTCGCCTCAGATCTGAGTTATCGTCTTTACTCTCAATCATCCTCCCGCCTGCTTTCTGAATATCAAAACTTTATCCCTGCATCAGGACTTTGGCTGCCTGAATCAAAGCTCAGCCGAGGAAGCTGCAGCGATTTATAAATCATGTTCAGTTTTTAATCAGGTTTATAACGCATGAACGTTTGTAATTTTACCCCTCGGATGGCTCCCTGTATTTCCAAGTGGCATTTTACATCAGATCGAGGAGAAAGTTGATGCCTTCAGCCTTCAGAGCCCATTAACTTTTATCATTAGGTTTTCTTTAACTTCATGAATATATTAGGTTTCAATCCAGCTGCTCGGGCCTGCACATGCTCTTAGTCAAGGTTAGCTTGTGCTCATTTGGGTGAAATTAATCATTTTGATGTATGGTGTAGAATTGACTGCCTCCTTGGGACTTGTGTGACTGGAGTAACAAAGCAACTTGCCATTAGCAATCCTCCGGCTGTGTATTAGCTGGGAATTCACCTTTAAGACTTTCCTCGTGTGTGTTGAATACCTGATTTAAATGGACACATCTCTGGCTCCACAGCCTCTCTTTTCTGTACTGAGATATTAGTTATTGTGCCAAAGAACAAGATCACACAGTCTCATATACACATTTAATCGTACCCTCCTCTCAGTTTTCACATGCATGTGCTTTTTTTTTCTATCAATCAAATGTAATTAAGTACTGAAAGACAACATTCTCTATAACCAAGGGAACATATTGAAGTCTATATTCACAGACATTTAATGGACACATGAGGCTTCTAAGTTATAGAGTTCCTGTAAATCAAAACTAATTTTAATGATAAAAACTGATAACATTTATAGAAAATACAGTAAATAAAACATTGCAACAAATGAGTAACAGATATTAGTTAGTCATAAACATTGATATATTATTGGTCAACCTGGTTGTAATATAAACTGTAACCATTATCACTATTATAAACTTGAACACCTTTGTAAACAATTGCCAATTTACTCATCCAGCATCTCTTCTTATTCTCCTTTTCACTCTGGTCTGGTGGAAAGTTTCTTTCTCATTAGCTGCCAAATGCTCCACTGTGTTCACCAGACAGTCACTAAATGTGCCTGTCTGCAGTTTGGTGCTGTTCCAGTCATGTACAGTGGCCTTATTAGAGCTTTTTTGCCCAAAACAGCTGCTGAAAACAGCACCAATGAGAACAGTGAGAGTGAACCAAAACAATGCGCTGAAAGATGCTACAACACTCTGCTGGGCAGACCTGCAAAGTCGTGAAAATTCTCTTACACATTACATATAGTAATTTATTTATTTACCATCATTCATTGATAATATAAACATATTGATTGATGCAGCTTTGAAAGAGCACTCCACCAATTCAACATCGCACTCAACTGACAATGGACAGGTAAAAACCAGAATCAGAGAAACCATCTATTCATACTTGTTCCTCTTCCTTGTCAAAACCTGCCACCTTCATTACCCACAATGCAACTCGACAGCAGACAGTTTGGTCCAAGAAGCTAGTACCAGCTAATGAGGCTACAGAGGTCCGGTGAGGCAACTTCTTCATAACTCTTTTGGTCTTCAGCCCTGTCCAATTCTGACTCAGGTGACATCACTTGAAAGTTATCAGACTTTGTGGAGCGCCCTCTGGAACCATAGAACTCTCTAGACAAGCTTTTTTCCTCAAATGCAGTAATACTCTCCAAGATGGGTAAATGGACTGATGTGCAAAATTGGAGTTCCCCTTTAAAAATGCATTTTTTTTTCATGTTAATCACTGTGGCAGAAATTCAAGTTCAAAGAATATAATAACCGGGACAGAGACACAGAATCCTCTATTTGTGAGGCTGACCACAAGTTGTTCACTTTCACTATTGTTTAGCCTCATATGATCCTGCAGACACACATGCTGCAGCCCGGCCTGCTCTTCTGGACGGTTTCTCTGGCAGACTTGACATATCGAGGTTGGCAGGTTTGTTTCCTCCCTCTTTCTCAGAGCCGGTCTTTGGTTGTGCCCCTCAGGCTGCGGCCCAGCACAAGGGTTCCTATTGTCAGGGCCTAATCCAGGGGCTACACAGCTTTAGCAACATGGTGGGATAAAAGCCCATCAAACCACTACTTTATGGGGGCAAATCTTTCCTAATCCCTCGCTTTATCTAAACAAAAGGAGAGAAACAAGAGGATAGAAAGAAATTGTGCAGACACAGGGCAAGACCGGGAGCTAAGATGCAAAGAAGTAGTTTCACTGGAGAAGCTAACCATTTTTGACAGGCTTTCACTAAAGGATTGACAAAAAACGGACACCAGGATTCCAAAAAGGGCCGTACAGGGTCTTTTTTCTTTTCTAAAGTTAAGCTTTAAGATCCTTAGAGGGATATGTCGAAATTAGTGAGATTCAATTCAAAAACCTTAACTATTAAGAGGACTTGGCAGGGGGCACCTGCCAGTTTTGGTGGCTATAAAAAATTGCTCTTGGTGTACACGGTTGATGTAAACAAGCGACGACTGTGTGATCTTGAACCTATTCTTTGCTCTTTTCTCAGACGGGGAAAAGGGAGTATGGGAATTTCTCTTTCTCGCCTCACACACCGCTCAGACAGTCAGCTCCATCGCACCGACTGGGTGACCCCGACCTGTGTCCAAAGCACATTTACTTTCAAGAAGACTCAAGTCAGCGAGAATCTGTTTAATTTCATGTGCAGGAATTCTTCAAAAGACACAGAATGACAGCTACAAATGAGGCTTTTTATTCTAGGACTCCATACGCTTCATTTTCAGAACTATTGTTTGAACAGACCTCTTGTAAATTTGAGGACCCTGTAGCTCACATTTCTGTGTCTGTGTATATATATATATGTATGTGTGTGTGTGTTTCAGGGACAAATCCCCTGACCCCATTTCATGTCTGCTGCCAATTCCAATTTCTATCTTTGCACTGTGGCAACTCGCTTCGATTCCCAAGTGTTGCATCTGCAAATGACTCTGTGAGTTAGAGGCTCCATTTTCTGCCACAGCCCAAATGCTCCACAAGAGGACCATTTGGAGCTGGGCAGTCAGAGATTGAGAACAAGCCAGTTCGTTCTGGCTCTATGTACATAAACCACCACAGCCAGGGGGCTTTCAGCGTCTCGCTTGCCCTCTCAGGTATACGAACAGAAACAAGGTGACATACATAATTCACCACCTGACAGTAAATACACCGTCCTCATCCACACGCAACAAAGTTCAGGCTTTTGAAACTGAATATACATGATGGAGTGCAAAACTGATTTGATTAGCATCATAATTTTTGTATGTATTTGACAGCACGCCCCCTGCTGGCCTGTGTTGATGCCCCCTGAATGGGGTAATTAAGAGATAATAGGCTGGGGATGCTCGTCAGGGACCGAGTGATTAGTGATTCATTACATGAGCTTAGAAGGAGGAAGAAGAGAGGAGGGAAGTGGTTAGGTTTCAGTGGGGGGCAAACTGGAGGAGCCTGACAAATTGCCAATGGATTTATCTGGGGTAATTAACTATCACCCAGGGAAAGGGCTGGGACTGGGACAGTAACCTACAGTATAATCATCACACCAGCAAACTCTGGTTTTCTTTCATCTGTTTGTGGCAGTAAGTCTTTTTAATGCTGCTTTGTGACTAAATGTAAAAATGGATCTTAATTTAAAGTGTTGGTGCAACATTAGCAATAAAATGCTGTATTTAGTTACAGCTAATGCAAAAAAACAATAATTCCTGATACCACATTTTCACAATAAAAGCATTAACTGGTGAAGTACAACTTGCCTTTTATTATGAAGTGGTCACAGGATGTGTTTTGTTTTCTCCATTTTTTGAAATGGATCATTTTGAATTTATTTCAAAGAGTAATAGAAGAAGAAGGAGAAGCCACAGTGAGCTGTAGGCTGCAGGAAACAGGCTGCACACTTCCAACTTCTCGGTGCCATAACCACCTCCTTTCACTGTGCCCTGCTGTCTCCAACTCATGTTATGTGCAGCATAAAATCAGATCACAGTTGCTCACAGAATGATGGAAAAAGTGCAGTTATTGCCTGATGTCTTTGTTAAAATGTCAGTAGTTAAAGGATTGTAACTTTTAGTATTTGTACTGTCTTTACTGATTTGGTTCACAGAAAGTAGCTGTAGCTGTAGCTGTGATGCGTTCGGTAAATCCTCTATCTGTGGATAAATTGGTGTCTGTACAATAAATTTCAGATTTACACACTTTATGTCATTGAAAACCTTTTTCTTTGGATTTAGGCTGGAATTTTTCTTGGTGGATGCTGAAATGTTTCATTGTTTATAACTTGGATTTCTAGTACAAACTCATATAATGTTGACTTGAACTTTGAAAGCCAAATAATCTTATAAACCAGAATGCACTCTACTTTTGCATCATAAATGTAGTCAGCTGCAGTCACTATTTTGTCTTTTGCAATTCATTGTGCTTTGGTTTATAGAGGAGCAAACAGCAGCAAACAAGAACTACTTTTCAGAAAGCAGTTTACTAAGACACAACAACTTAACAAGAGAGAAGAACTGTAGTATTAAGAAGTATTATACTGTGAAATTCAGCGCTATTGCCGTTTAAGAATCTTTGCATGGCACACGAATGGCTTCCATCCACTATTTGATTGTCATGATCCTATAAAGTAGGAAAGTCTATATTTCCATCTTCATAGTCCTTCCAAAGCCAGCCTCCCATCCAGGAGTAATCCTCTCTGGTCCATATCAGCCTCACAAAGCAGCGCACACTTACATGGAGAAGTTGATTTTCTCTGTCTGTTTTATCTGATTTGGAAGCACTTAGAAACAGCTCTAAGTCTTTTCTCGATTAAAGGGACGAGAGAGAAACTCAGCCGGTGTGATAACCGCTCCCCCCTACACCACCTACCTCTCAACATCCAACATCTGGCTATTGTTGTTAAATCTGCTTTAAAGCATCTGTAGGTCATCTGGATTCAAACATTTAGAGAATTGAGGCTCATCTGTTGAGCTTAAGTCACTCCTCTGCTCTTTAGTCTCATCAGAATAAAGGCTGCTGAGCTGAAGCTCTGTTTCAAACACCTCTCAAACTCTTGACGAATATCTGATAAACGAGTAGCGACAAAGTCAAACACAACTGTGTCTGCAAGGGTGTGCGCGAATACAGCATCATGCAAAAAAAACACTACAAACTCGTGACTGTTAACATCCATTATCATCTCTCCACTTCATAAGTTGCGAGCCTGCATCTTAGCGAGAGCGCACAGGACCTGGAAAGTCAAGCTCTTCCCCATAAGCTCTATTATACAGTGTTTTATGAAATGAGCATAAGGGGTTGATTTATTGTTGTTTCATAATCTGGGTTTATGCCTTGTTCTGCAAAAAGCCTTTTTAAGAAGGCTTTGGCTTGTGAGCCACATCCAGCTTTAACCCACTGACTGACCACTGACTGGGACATCACCCCGATATGACCATTTAAACACAAACACTTTGGCTGGAAGGGACAAGTGTCCTCATTTTGTGGTTTGTGAATGGGGAATAACTCAACTGATAATATTTCCAAATAAAAAATGAAAATGTATCTTCGGTGTTGAATAATAAAATCTTAAAGTAATAGTTAAACATTCTGAGATATATGTACTTTTGGAGGTCACAGCACCCAACCAAGAAACACGACTTTACGATGAACCACAACTTGTCATCATCATGCTTTTTGTTAAAGTTAAGAGTTAAATTATATAATGTGTTAATTACAGAGCTTTGCTTCGGACAGAGCTTGGCTAAATATTTCCCCTTGCTTTCAGTCTTTATGCTAAGCTAAGCTTGACTCTTCTAGCTCCAGCGTCATATTTAGACCAAGTGAGGTCAATCCTTTCATTTAACTCTCTGCCTAGAAAGCGAACAAGCACATTAACATTAAATATTCTTCTGTTTCTTGCAATCAGCTGAATCAATAAAAAGCAAATGGGAGATGTACAGAAAAACATTCAAGTGATTTAATATTAATGTTTTTGTAAATTAGTTTTGGTAGAAGGTTGGAATCTTTATACATTTTTTCAATCATATTTTTATGCTGAATTTTCCAGCATCTACCTTCGCTGCAGGAAGATTTATGTTTCGTCTGTGCAACACTTTACCTCAGATAAATTACCCTTCCCTTAATTATTGTGCAATAACAATGGGCAGCAAAGTTGATATCATATTTTACTGGGTTATACCTGCAGATCAGCAGGTCTGCTCCCAGCCATTTGGCTCTAATTACAGTGTGGTGAAAGCCTCTGCAGAGAATGCCAGCCAGTGTGGAAATAAGTGCTTAAGAAATGACTGTGTGAGACGGCCCGAAGGCATCGAGCTCTCTGCAGGGACGCAGCGGTTGGCCACTTAACCTGGATACCTGCTCACACAGATCCCACCAATCAGGGGCGAGTGAAGAACGCTTGGTGCAATGTTGGGATGAAAGAAATAGTTCAGGTGTCGTATCAGTCTTAATGCTGAAATGAAAGATCACTCTCTACACCCACAAATGAGCACCTCCTTTAGACAGGGAAGGAGAAAGAAAGAGGCCTTAAGAATAGAAAGGAGTCTTGCTGGGCCCAACTGGCCATGTAAAGAGTCAGGCTGTCCTGCCTGTCAGATGGCGGCTGGCTGGAGGAACCCGGGAGTGGGAGCTGCTGTGTTCTCGTTAGATAATCCCTCCAGCACACAGCAGCAGTGGGGGGGCCAGCGAGAGCCTGCTAAAGAGAGCCAGCGCCGATGGATATCTGTATGTATTCATCAGCTCCTAATGAGCGCTGATTAGCTGCCCGTCGAGCTGGAACGCGGGCACGAGAAAAACTAAACGCTGGAGGAAAAGACTTTTAACGTAAGCCTGATTCTGCAGGACGTGGAAATGTTTTGTTTTCCTCTCGTCAGGCAAATATGTGTTTCATCACCAAGAGGCCTTTTTAAATACTGCTATGCAAAATCACACACATTTGTCATATTTTACTCCTAAGACATAAGCACAGTAAGGTTCATGCTGAGATTGACTACAATGCTTTGTGTGTGTGTGTGTTTTTAGTGTGTTTTCCTTGCCTCAGGGTACTGCCGCACACCCCCCACCCTGCAGAGGAGCCCTTTGGCAGAGATCTGACTCCACATGAATATGAATGAGGAGGTAACACACTGGGGAGAGCTGGGGAATCTGATGACAGTGCAGGAAAAGACCGGAGCATCTACGTGGATGTAGTATGACTTCCCAGCCCTGCCACTGATATGATAAAGTGGCTGAATTTGAATGTGTGGGTGTGTGGGGGTGTCTCGCCTCAGAGTGTGTCCCGTCAGATGGATATGAATAATGTATCGATAGCCAGCCCCCTGTGGTAGTCCAAACAATCTCGCCTGTGTGTGTTGTGTTTAGCCTGCCCAGCTGGCAGGGTCACAGGGGATGCACAACACATTATGTCACAGTCCCATGAGAGGTGTGTGTGCATGTTCCCTTTTCATCATCAATCAACAGAGCAAACTGTTTAACACCAACAATGAGGCAGTTAAGAGGCCCCTCAGTTCATGCCAGAAGTGGTGATAATTACCTAAACATGAAGTTGTCACTCTTCGCCCTCCTCAGCTTCTCCCCGCATCTGCCCCTTTTGATTGTGTCCCGATTCGAGCGTGACTCACTCACAAGTGAGACAGACAGTAATTGGTGAGATTGATTTTTAAAAGCTTATTCATTTGACCTGCACCTTGTCCATATGGAGTGTTTTCATTAAGCTTGATAAATGCCTCAGTGTGTTTCCTGATGCCCTCATAAACGTTTCATTTGCTTTCCTGAAACCTCTTCTTCCTCTTTGTGAAATGAATCTAAATTTCACCATTTGGCTGTTTTCTGTTCGATCACCCGTTTCTGCAAAGAGGGGCCGTCAAACAAGCCTGCTGTCAAATTGTCAGTATATCTTGTTGAAGAAGTCATGCCTCACACTGCTTGTGCTAATGTTGTCAATGCCAACCAAAATGCTTTAGACACACCATATGAGCAAACAGAAATTAAATGACAGTCCCAGCCTGTGATTAAATTGCTGAAAATTTGTTTGTTTGCCTGTTGCAGGAAATGATGCTGATGAGAGTGGCAAGAGTGAATCGAAGCAGAAAAAAGTTGCAGGTTGTAAAAACAAAACAATCAGCGAAAAGATATCCAAAATCTAGTGTTAAGTGATAATTATTTGTGGGTTTGTCAATACAAATAATATAATATAATATAATATAAATGTCCTTTCACATTACACATACTCAATCAAATTTTGTTAATATAAAAATATTGATCACTATGGTTTTAACCAACCTTCAAACAACTGCAAAGAACTTTATTTTAGAAATATTGTCTAGGACATGAACATAAATGAATATGCAGAAGCACTGAAATCAGAGTGTAAAGTTCAGTATTTCATTCCACAACCACTCAATAAAACAATATGGAGGCCACTGACACAGTTTTTAGTCTCTACAGGAGCTGATGAGATCTCATAGATGAGGTCATAGACACCTTGTTTCTATGACCTCCTTGACCTCCGACCTCTGGAACAGTTAGCCCACCATTGATTCCTGCTCTGTCTTCCACTTAAGTGCCAGCTACAATTAACAAAATATCCCTGGTTTGATAAAGCAAGCGATCCACTGGGAAAGTTGAGGCAGAGACACAGTCGCAGAAACCTTGATTTTTTCTCCATATTTGCATTGTATAGAGGTAAATAGTGTGATGTAACACCCAAGCACAGCTCAGGAGTTAAAAAGTTAAAATTTAAAAAACGTGACAGAGTTCTTCATCAGCGCTGAGCAGGCTTGCAAAAGCAAACTTGCTCTCACAGAGTCGCATAGCCTTGAAACACAGAAACTAATCCATGATATTGATCAGTGTGTTTCATATTGGCCCCTGTAATCCATCAAGCTAACAGTGCGGGATAGGCCTAATTTATATCATCTGAAAGGTGTAATCAAAGATGAATGAACCCCAGCGTGATAGAAATGTGCACTGGGTCATAATTTCTACTGCTGTGAGTAATGGTGGGAGCGGATAAACACAACAGCCGCTGTGGAAAACAGGTAGAACTAAACACAAGGTTTGTGCAACCCAGCAGAAATTACATGTGTGGCACCAACATGATCTAAATATAATATAATATTAGACTTGTGCAACATGAGACAAAGGAAAAACATGAAAGTTGGGTAGCAACATAATTTGATTAAAGTCATAAAATGTGATTTGATTTTTACAATGGATCGTAACTAAGTGTTTTAGACATGTAAAGTACAAAAACAGACAATTTGAATAGCAAGAACAGCAGCTTCATTCACCTGAGGCATCACATGAAGATCAGCCACCTCAGCCAAATGTGAATCACAAGCTTCAATAACACCATTAGGCAAAAATGTATGTAATGACTGTATATCTACAGTCGCTCTTAGCTTTGATGAATTAGTTACAAACGCTATAAGCTAAAACTTTAACAACAGCTTTATCCTTTATACAATGGGGGAGCTCATGTACATGTGACAACACGCAGGCTGACCCAGAGGGTAAAAAGATGGCTGTGAAGAGCTTCAAGAGCTGCTGTGGAGAGGGAGAGAGAGAGAGAGGAGCTGTAAATATATGTGTAAATATATATAAATGTTTCCTTTTAAAAAGCCACTTAAGAACTCCAACCCTTTAAATAAGGCCAGGAATAATCTGTTTCCTTCGTTGCGGTAGATCCAGCAGGGATTTGCAGAAACATTCGGCAGTGACACAGATCTACATAATCATTTTAAGTTTCTACCCGCTCCTTCCAATGATTCTCCTGCTGTCACTTTAGATACCGCTAAAACTGATTTGGGCTCCCTAATCTCCCAGTATTTCTTAGACTTTAAAAATCTCTAATATTATAAGGAGATTATTTCATTTATAATTGATTGAGTGCATTTGCCGGAGTGCCACTTCAAAGTTGCTGAATTAAAGATGCATTTAAGACGCCTGGTGCCGGGCGCTGTGAGTCGCAGGGTGGGGTGGGAGGTTGCGTTGGGGGAAGAGGATGGTGGAGGGGGTTTGGGAACGGAGGTGGGGGGAAGGCTTGTGTCTTCTCGGTGGAGCGAGCGGGGCTGATCCACGGAGATTTCTTAAAATGGGCTCTAGCAAAGTGCCTCGCTTGGAGAAGGCATCGGAGGACACTAGCCAATGGCAGCGGGCCGGCGGCGGTGGGAATGTGTGTGTAGGTTGGTGAGACTCTTCAGGAAAGAGGTGGCTCTTCCTCAGAGATACTGCATCAAGTCCTGTCCATCCTCAGAGTTCCTCTAAGAACACATCAAGAGGATGATTCCCAGGTGAAGTCTACCTGTAAGAGACTTTAACCAAACATCTTCCTTTCCTCTCAAGTGAAACCACTCTGGTCTGCCAAAAAGTGTAAGTTTTTCAAAAGCCTTTTTTCTTAAGCTCCATCCTCTGATTCCCAGCATACAGGACCCTCAAATCTTCACAGGCCTGGGCTAAAGTATGAAGCTCCCTGATTCCCCATCTTTCCCTTTTTTTTTTTAACTGAACCCCAAACCCCATTCAGGACTCTCACCTCCTCATTGGCTTAACAATACCTGCAGCTCCTCCCATTGGACCACTTCGAGGGTCTTCATTAACGCGGGGAGGGAGAGATAGAGAGTCTTTAAAGAAAATCCCCCGCAGCCCGAAAGAACAGGAAGAAGATATGGCCTATTGGAGAGCTCAGGCCTATTGGAGTGCTTAGTTCTGACTAAATGAATCTTGACAGTGAGGAGGATGCTCTCCTCCTGCCTAGTATTGTACCAGCCAACTATATGCCCCCCCCCCCCAACATCTCGCTGCCTTAGATGCTTTGACTCCCCCTCCCCCTGCGACCACCACCACCACCATGGTCCAACCAGATCATAATCCTCTTAACGCTCTGCCTTATTAACCACTCATCTAAATGACATGAAAGCAAGCAGCTGCAGAGAGGGGAGAAAAAAAAGTAAATTATTTCCCCTGGAATAAAGTCCTGGCCCTTTCACCATACAGTACTTTGTATTTCACATTTGATTATGTGACAAGTGTATCTAAGTCTGCCCGGGGCTCAAGAGAAATGTATTTCAGAGCCCATCAGGCACAGCAAATTTAAAAGCGGGTCCAACGTGCCCTGTGATTGTACGTGCACATACACACTGTCACATCAGCACACACACGCAGATAAATTGAATTCCAATTAAGACGATTCCTCAGATGATGAATAAATGGATGATCCATTTGGCTCACTTTTTCAATTGAAGAAACTGTGATCCCTCTTACCCCCAGAGGAATCCACTCATTAGGGTCCATTTTTGAATTAAGAGCTCAGTTTCCATTTACCCACATCTGCCCCCATCACCCTTCATCACGGGCCTCTCTGTACAACCTGGCGAACCTTTGTAATGCTCGATACCAACACCTGTTAATTAATTCTTGGTTCAACCGTTTGACCCAGTTTTTGCTCCAGAGGTAATAGAGGTTTGTCCCTCGGTGCATTCGCGGAAGAGGCTCATGCAGGACTAACAGGGAAAATGACTTGTATTCAGGGAGCTGGTAACACACACACATGCTTGCTCTGTATGGTCTCTGGCCAAGTGTTAAACAGGTGTGAAGGAGTTATGTTTAAGGCTGTCATGGCTGCAGGAGCCAGAGTTTCATTGCACTACATCTCCTTAGAGGAATAACACAATAAATACATGTCAGAATCGCACCGTCTTGGGTCAAACGTTGAGGCAGGCATCCACAGACTGCATCAGTTTAATGTTGCCATACATGTATTTTTCCAAGTTGAAAAAATACATCAGTTCCTCCGATCATTATTTTTTTTATATACAAATGGATAACAGCAAATGTGTGATGTGGAAGAAGTCACTGGCACCCAACTGTGTATAACCTGCCCAGGACCAAATGGCAAGTTAGCAACTAGTGCCAGGAAGTTAAAGTGTTGTGTTGCCCCTAATATAGTATAGTATTTTAAATATTTGATGTTGCGTGCACAACACATAAACAAAAGGTATCTAGTGGACTTACAGCAATATGCTTCATTATCCTCCAAAAACAACAGGGAATTATACAAATGCAAATAATAAAATAAATTGAATAAAAAGGCTATAAAATTGAAATTAAGAAGTGTTTTACTTACAATGATATTTGTCTTGATGTCATGTGTGTATTATTATGACAGTGAAGATAAAACATATACAGTAGTACTATCATGACAGTAGCAGAAAGAACAAAAGACCTGGAGATAATAAAAGAATAAGAATTAGTTTGGCTATTGAACGTACACTCAACAGGTGCCATATCATGTTTGCCATATGCTACATGCTCTATACTCAAAAAATCTATTATTGCAGGTTTAACTGGGGTAGTTCATTTAATCTGTCCAGCACTTGAATATTGGAATATTGGCCGTGGTCCAACGACTGTCCAGGTTTTAAATTCCTCATATACTTCCTGTCTCTCTTAAGCCAGTGTGTGGACTGTATTATCATGGCTATGACAGAATCTCACACCACGACCATAAATGACTCTGCGGGGTTATTCTTGAGTCTGTGTTTAGCCTGAATGAGCATTCCCATAACATCAGCAGTGGTCTGTGATGATAGCTGTTATAAAGCGCAATAAACTTTATCCTTTGATTCAAGATTAAATTATCAATATGGCCTGAGCTACCTCAAAGCTCTGTCTATATCCTTCTATATTTTTAAAATCACACTTTGCTATTAAAAGTGCAGAGCACAAGTATTGCAGTTTTTGCTACAGAAGAATTAGAGAGAATAAACACGTTTAAAATAAATATTGGAGATCAGACAGAAACTGGTTTAACAGGCTGTTCTCCTCAGATTTTCTTGGCATCACTTGGACACTTTTCAGCATGAAATACAGCACCGGTCTGTGTTTGGACCTGCTGAGATAAGATGGAGCTGAAATTTGCCTTTCCTTTTACTCCCCTAAGTGAACACCATACTCCTGTTAAGTTGACTAAAGACACCATGTCCGGGGCATTGTAAGGTCTGTTTGGTTTCCCCACATCTTGTTTTCTTGTGGCTCCTCAGCACTCTAAGTCCTTTTCAGGGAGTTTATGAGGGCCTGCCTTGTGGAGAGAAAGCCTCGGCTGTGTTTGCTTTGGGAATAGTCTCCTGACAGGGTGCTAAAGGAGCATGTCAGAGCACGGGTCCCAAAGTGTTTGGGTAAAGAGAGCCGCTACCTCTTGCCACTGAGGAATCCGCCCTTCTT
Source organism: Centropyge bicolor (assembly GCA_037975185.1). Taxonomy (NCBI): domain Eukaryota; kingdom Metazoa; phylum Chordata; class Actinopteri; family Pomacanthidae; genus Centropyge; species Centropyge bicolor. Next base: position 2,799,351 of record JBBMOC010000008.1, on the reverse strand, counting down.
CGGTAATCTGTCACACCTCCTTCCAAATAAAATGGCTCAGAGATTTTCACACAAGTCTGTCAGGGTTAATATTTACCCCTGCCCTTTGGTCAAGAGGGGGGTGAGAGGGGCAGACAGAGAGGAAGAGAGAAAGTGGGAGAAGCAGGGAGTCATCTGTGTGTCTCTACAGACAAACCTGACAAAGCGATAAAAAAAGTGACAGACAACACATTTTCACCTCAGCCGATGCTCATGATCGCCTAGAAAGGTCTGATAGGTCGATTGTTAACATGGACCAATTTTGTTGCAGAAATAATTTTAGAGAAATTCAAGACTTTAAACATTTTAGGAAAAATGCTTGTATGCCTCCTTGGTAAGGGTTTGATGAGACGATTGATACGATTGTCTGATGCTTGAGCCAAGAAATCGGTTGCAGAGCTCAGTATCAGGACTAAATGTAGCCTGGCTCTGTCCAGAAAGTCCATCTAAATAGCTCCTCTAAAAATCACTGATTAACACATTATATGTTTTTGCTTAATATATATATAAATAAATGAGGTGTACAATTGTCAAGTTTCTGAATATTTCTTGATGAGGAGTTGTGGCTTCATGGAGTCTCCACTGGTTGCATGTCCATTAGTGAGCTTCAGAGGTGCAGACAGGCAAATCTTGTTGCCGTTTGACAGACCACACTTACAGTGTGTCACTGTTTTCTGTCTTTATACTAAGCAAAACCAACAGCCACCTGGCTCTAGCTTTCTATTTTACAGATGCACGAGTGGTGTTAATATTCTAATCAATCTCTCTGCAAGCAAGCAACTCAAGCATATTTTCCGAAATGTGAAACTGCTCCTTTAAAGGTTCCAACAAATACATTGGCAGCACGTTATCCAAGTGAATAAAGGTATCTTCTAACTCAAAATCATCTATCTCATAAAGACGAGCATGAAATTCCCTCCTATCAGTTTGTGTGTGTCTGTCACAGCCCGTCAAACACGTGCAGCGGTGGGTGAATCGGGGGAGTCGCTGCAGGAGAGTACAAGAGGAAGGAGCGAGCGGGGCGGAGGGGAGGAGGCGGGGGGATTTAGCGTGGCCTGTCGGAGGGCTAATTCCTGTGCTGGCGTTGGAGCTCCTCAGCTCCGCCGTGGCTCAGATATTCAGATTTGGGCTGGGCTGCCATGTGGGCTCGGAGATACTCTGCAGCCGGCTCCTCCCCCGCTCTATTCAGGGCCTGCGAGGAGCCTTGGGATGGCGTTAAAAAAGGAGATTAAGTTTCCTCCAGAGAGCAAAGCTCCTTAAGGGGGTATCTGTGTGCCTCTCAGCCGCCTGGTCAGTGAGGGATGCATGAGGGGGGCCTCGCCATGAACTCCGCTGAGACAGTGGAGGGTGGAGGGGTGACACATAAGAGGCGGGGGCGAGGAACGCAGGGAGGCTGACCTGACTCCCACCCCATGACTGGCTCCACCCTAACCCCTGGTTACCAGCTAAAATATCAAATCAGATTCACTGCCTTGGCTGCCAGCAGAAAGAACGCCCGGATAAATGAGGGAAGGTATCACCTTAGAGGATTTTGCTTTTGTTTGTCTGTATTATACTATCATATAATGTCATTAGAGAGTATGTCTCAGGGGTTTTGTGAGCATGACCATGCATATGTGCTTTTGAGTGTGTGAGGGAGATACAGTGTGGCTGCATACAAGGACTCATTCTCAGGGCTTAAAATTGGGCTTCAAATATAGCGGATAGTTGTTTAACACGTGCAAGTGGAGAAAAGTGATGCTCAAACACACAACGTCCGTCTCTGCAATCTTCCACTGTGGGAGTATAAATACACAAACACAGGCCAAGCAACATGTACACAGACATCAGAAACTGTTTTTTGTGTTGGATCTGACTTCTGAAAAAAGTCATTTTTCAGTCGTTTGGATTAGGTCAAAAGTACTTCTGCATCCATTACTCTTCTGATATTAGATCATTAAGTGGCCATTCAAAAGCCAGACTTATAAGTATTGGAAATTCAGACCTATAGAGTGAATAGAGTTGAAATCTACCCTTCAAAAGGCTTTGATTCATTCCTCTGAATCAAGTGCTGAAGCCCAAAAGCAGAGCGGAGGAAAAAAAGCCCTTACACATTCCTTTATTTGATTAGCAATACTGATGACTGGGTTGAATGAGAGGGGGGAAAAAACCTAATGACTTCTTTCAGCTGAAAAAGCCTTATCTGCTCTATTCAGCACTGGTCTCTCCTGGGAAGCGAGGAACACTGTGCTGAGGGACTGTCAGGTCCTGCCAATAGCCGTAATGGGCCCTAATTCCACATTAATGCAGTCTAAATGAAGTGTCACGGGAAGATTGATCTGCTGAGGGCGGTGCCTTGATGAAGGTTGTTCTAGTGAGTGGGCGCCTCAGTGGACACCTGGTTACCCTCTGTGACGCCCCCAGGGGCCTCATTTGAAGCCTGCAGAGAGCAACCTGTCACACACTCTGCATGCATGCGTTTGAGTGCATATTCAGATAGTCTTAAATATATTTTTAAAACTTTAACCGAGTCAAAACAAGAGCGTAATTTTCTATCATTTCTATGAAAAAATGCCAGTAGGGAGAGGGATGGAGCCATCCTGTCTCTAATGTTTTGAAGATGGTCTAATATTTGCCAGGCTCCTTTTGATGAAGGTACATTTTTCATCATGTTCTGTTGTCTGACAGGTGCATAGGCCGGATAATGCTGCCAGTGGGAGACTTTGCGGGGAGCTTAAATACAACCAGTCCTCCTACTGTACATATCTAAAACCCCATTTTACTCCTTTCCATTAGTAATTCTTGTCCACAGAAATGGATTTTTACTCACTGTCAAGTTTAAACTGCTACTTTTCCTGTATGTAGAGTATTAGGCTAATCATGCACTAATTCTAGTTTCTGTATGCTTGTCAAAAATATATATATAGCACGGCAGCCACTTTTGGCACATTTCACCCTCCATACACTTTTGACGAGATTGTTTTTTAATTTTTTTTCATCTTTACATTGGAGGACTAAGTTACGGTGAATGATGATGCATGTTTTACTATCATCTAATTTGCAGATTTGGCACGGTGATAATTTGGTATATTAATTTCTAATATACTGTGCATCGGTTATAAGTGTTGAGTAAAAATATTCACGTTTATGGAGAAATATTAATAAAATTTGGATGGTGTACGTGTACAAGTGTTACCACATTAAAAGGCTTCCTGTAAAAGTTTACATGTTATATTTTATTTTGTTAAACAGTGTAACTTTTTTCAAATAACTTTTTCCAAAGAATCCAGATTCTTCAAACTATTATTTTGTCACTCATTTACTTCAGTATTAAAATAAATATTAAATTATATTAAATAATAAAGCATATAGTATAACAACCTGACCTCAAGCCGCAAAATTGACTTTTGGGGTTTTTTTCTTAAATTGGACAAAATTAGCCACACTCTGTTGGTGCTAGAGTGCAATTTTACAGAATTTATTAATTCATTTTTGTCATATGTGTGGGATAATCCAATTTTCACTTGACTCTAATGATTTAAAGTGTGACTCTAAATAAGGCCCATAATATAATATAAGGCCCTTCAAGGTTCCATTTGATGTTTAAATCACATTCTTGCAATCGTAACATTTAGCCATGAGGCTTACAGCACTGGACACACTTCCCTCACATCAAACGGTCCTCCACAGTTAATTGGAACTCCATAAATGATATTTCATGTAGTTACGGTCGCAGACGAGCGTCGCAATGAATCTGTCAGCTGGTGACTGTGTGTGTGTGTGTGTGTGATTGCACATGAGCAAACACATGCATACTTGATGTGTGTACCTTCAACATTACAAGCAGCAGGCCTCTGGATGAGCTTCCCAGGTGACCCAGAAGACTGCAGCAAGTGTGTCAGTGTCAGTTTGATTAACTCTAATACCAGGGCTTTTGGCACATGTGGTCAGGTTAATGAAACTCAGTGAGAAGGCACTTTCTCCTGGTTCCCTCCCCACCAGGAAGCGGCGGGTGATGGGATGAGGTTCAGCTCTTCGCTCCCTCTCTCCCTCTGCGGCCCCCCTCTCCGCCAACGGGACAGTCTGATACCCTCTTTAGGCACCGAAGCTGTTGAGATGTATTACTCCTCCGCCTCCACATCCCTCCTGCTCCATCACGTCCTGCTGCTTTTCAGCAAGTCAATTTATATTCTTCTGATGAGATAATCAGTTTGGTTTTGTTTACTAATGGAAAAACTATAACTGTAAAATTTAGGAGATGGAACAAGGAACACTGTACAAATTATTTTTTTGCTTCCTAGTCTAGTGATCTATTGAGATTTAATGACATCTTCCAAAATAAACCAAAGAAAACCTTCTAATACACAGATGCACCTCTGAAGGGGATGAACTGATATTGATACCAGTATCAGTTATCGGCCCAATACTGTGCTCATGTATGCATTGGTGTAATATCACGTTAAGGCAATGTGAACTAATGCCAAGGGTCTTTAGGATGAAGTGAAGCCAATGATGGCAGTGTGATGTAAAAGTCTGCTCCCCCCTCGAAGACCTTCAGGTGCAACTCAACCGACCTATAAGACGACTCCAGCAAGACAAGCTGGATCATCACATACTGCATGATACAGTCTGTCATCAAGTGGAAGTTGGCTCTTTGGGTCCAAATATGAGCTTCGTGACAGTCTCACCCTTCACCTGAACACACTGAACTGCATTCTTAGGCACTCATATCAGTACTTGATATCAGCAAGTACCCAAATGTAAGTACTTGTACTTGGTTGAAAAAAAAGTGGTATCAGTGCATCCCCAGTTATCATGACACCAGCTCTTCAGACCCTCAAAGTGTTTCTCCTTGCTCTCTCTTTCTTCGCTGACACAGAAGTAGGGCACACCGGAGAATGAGCAACACAATTGGGAGGCATCCTGTCGCTTTAAGAGGGGGACCCATCTAATCTCTCCCGATCCACTCAGGCCCTGGATTTATAAATTTCCTGCAATCTCGATTCTCAAAGCCTTCTTGATTTTGAGTGTGTGTGTGTGTGTGTGCGTCTGCTTGTGAGGGAGGAAGTGTAGGACTGGCAAGAGGTACTATTGGGGGGTTGTGGTTTGTTTGTGCTGTCCTTTAGAAAAAGAGCTTACGGGTTCAGCAGAAGAAACGCGGGGAGCTAATGTGAAGATTTAGGACTTTCTCCGAGGCTTGGCCTCGTCTAAGCTCTGTTTGCTTGAGCCGTTTGTGGGGTCCTGCTCACACTAAACCCAGATTAATATTCCCCCCATATCCAACCAGCCCAGACACCGTCTCCCGGCCTCGCTGTCCTCCACCCACCCCCCTTCCCCTGCCTTTTCTGGCCGTGATCGTCTCCCTTCCCTAATCCAAGTCCGCTGCCTCTCATCTTGCTCTTTATCTCGTCTAAGTAAGCACCTTTCTCATGGCTTCTTTCCATGAGGGGGAAGCAGCAGGAGGAGCGTAAATATGTTTTCCCCAAGCCCTCCTCATTGCTCACTGACCTCTGTGAGGTGTTATTATCAGAGTGACTGCTAAGCCCTGAGATTGCTTTTAGCCAGGTTCACCAGGGGAGAGTAAGGCTGGCTTTAATGGCTCTGTATTGGTTTACATGCCACCCAATGAACACATAAAGGATGGGTGCTTACTGTATTAGGCAAATATTTCAACTGTTAACAGAATAATATGCACAAATAAATAGAGTAAACTTTTTGTTTATCTCCTGAACAGACAGATCTGAAAGTTAAAGCAATCAGAATATTGAATTTTCCACAATCATCACAAACATAGCAAACTTCTTACAAGTTGTATTTATTGCAGGGCTATTATACAGGATTGGATTACAGTGTGTTGGTGAGTTATTTTGTCAACCTGCTTAATAAACAAACAGGCATCTGAAAATTAGTTTGGATTAATTTTATCAAGATACATTTGCTTTATAAGTACTAAAATGTTTTACTGTTTCCTACTGATTAACTGTGAGAGCAGTAGAATTAAAGCCACCACACAGAAACACATCACAACAGGCCAATGGCGTCAGTAAGACCATTACTGCTTCCTACTGGTTTCCCAGACTCTGCAGCCTCTCTCACAAGATTGTCACCAAAAGCCTCTTCTTCTTCTCACTCTTTTTTTTTTGGTTGTTTTTCCTCCCTTTCTTGTTCCTTTTCTCCCATCTGGATCAAGACTGAGAGAAGAATAACAAATGCATTTTGAGCCGAGAGAAAAGGGGATGAATTTGGCGTGCTAAACAGGCAGGCTAAACCCATTACCTAAGTGTTCTTTATCTTCCCATATGCTTTTGTTGTTTAATCAGCTTTGTATCTCTCCAAATCCTGGATTGAGATAACAAACAAATGGATGAGCTCAACGTGCAGAGCCTTTTTGCTGGCACCTTAAATGCCAAAGACTATCCTGGTGCGGCACAGTGGTCAGAGCGGAAAACACAACTGGGTCAGACTCTCTGATTTTTGGACCAGGTCGACCTCCATTTCTCCCTCAAATAACCCCTAGTCCTCCTCCCTGTTGTAAAGGAATAGACAGAGAGAGAGAGAGAGAGAAAGAGAGAGAGAGAGAGAGAGGGAGGGAGAGAGGGAAAGGGGGAGTAAAGCTGGAGCTCACAGATTTGCAATCTTCAGCCACGATTTCTCTCTGCTTCTTCTACATAAGAAAAGGAGGATTCTAGATTATCTCTGGCACTCAAAGCCAGGGAGAGTTGAAGACTCACTGAATACAGAAAGGACTTTACAGCCAATGTGCTTGTACAATAGCCACAATCGTTATCAGATTTACTTTTGGGTTTCTAAAAATATGGTTCGTGTCTGTTACTGCTATATGTTTGACAGGTTTGACCACAAAGACCTGAAGGTGACAGTAAGCTTGGTGAGAAAAAGGACCAAGTTGTAAAAATATTTAAATTCTGCACAAACAGTATAAGTGTCCTTCCAATTCATCTAAAGTGACTTATTGACTTTTTGTGGTGAGTGCCTTTGTTTACATCTTTATATTTGCTGTACATGTTGTGGTAAACTACTGTAAATCATTTGGAGGTGAGGCTTACTTTTATACCACATGACATAGCTAAAATATAATCAGTTTCCATCTGTCATGATTGCAACTCTTTCAAGTCTTCAAGTGACAATCACATCCAATAATGTCAACCCCAATTCCAAAAAAGTTGGCAAGCTGTGTGAAATGTTACAAAAGGCAGATTTGGATGGTTTGCAAATCATTTAAAACCCCATATTTAATTGAAAGTAGTGCAAAGACAACGGAAAAATGTTATTGTTCTAAGACAAATATATGCTCATTTTAAATTTGATGCCAACAACACTTTTCAAAAAAGTTGCATGTTTACCATTGTGTTGTCACCTCCTCTTCTAACAACACTTGGCAGCCGAGGAGACCCGTTTCTGGAGTTTTGAAGGTGTAAAGTTGTTCCATTCTTGCCTGATACAGGATTTCTGCTGCTCACTGAAAAGCTCCATAGAGGTGAGAGCTACTGCATAATTCTCAAGGGGCTGATCAATAGGACTGACTTGTTTCACATTATATGCTAATTTGATCAATGAAAATAGAGTCGATCAATAAAAATATTGATTATATTTGCTGGGCATTGTGTGCCACATGCTGTACAGTCATTTCAGACATGGTTCCATGATTTTTATCCATCTTTTATCTTTAATGCTCTTCTGCTGGAATTATACTTTATCTATTAGGCATTAATGGACATGATGACAGGACACAATTTGAGAATTTCTTTTTACTATTATTTCTGTTTTAACACCTTTAAATTTATTTTGCACTGCAGCAAGTGCAGACAAATCTGTTTGTTTAGGATTCCACGTGCAGCAGAAATCAATTCAACTATCAAAAGCATCACGAAAAATATCACATCAGCTGTCAACATTTTCAGGGCTCAGAAGTTCCTCTGAGTGACACCTAAACTCATCTTTGACAGAGAAAAAAAACAAAACACGCACAGAAACAATTCACTTCAGACCAGAGAAAGTGATGATAAGAGTGGGTGCAGGCGACCTCAATGTGCATCTCACAGTTGAATTCCCCCAGGGTAGAGGGGCTCATCGCCCCTTCTTGTTCCCCCCATCAGCTATACACACGCGTACACACACCCCTGCAACACACACACGCAGACACAGTCTGGGAATGCTGGGGAAAATAGCCCTCATTTATTATTGCCACACCGCCTCGTCTCGTCCCCTCGGTTCAACGGGTGCGCCGCCAAAGCACGACTTCCACCGCCAGTGTCACACAATTACCTCTTAACTGCTCAAACAAATAGAGCGACCCAGAGAGTGACATCAAATCAAAACTGTCACAGGTGATTGAGTCTAGTCATCAAGGCAGCCCGCCCGCTACCTGTCAGGAGAGTGAGGGAATGAAAGGAAGAGGGAGAGAAGAGGGAGAATGTGATAGCAGCTTTATAATAGACCCCTAATAATGTATAAACACCCCCTCTCTCTTTTTTGCTCCAGTCATATTAAAGTTGGGCACAGAGTGCACGATGCCCTCCTTTTCAGCTGCTCCGCTCCCTCTCGGGACTCAGGATGGAGAGAAATGGCTGCGAATGGAGTAATGATAGGGAAAATGATATAGGGGAGATTGAAATTTCCATCCTCTCTGAACCATGCCGGCTCTGCTCCTGAAAAGACATTGGCTGCTAATGGGGTTAGATCACACGCATGAGAGTTTGAGGCCTGAGTGATGTTAGCTGTTGATGCTCCAGACACAGATAGGAAAAAAAAAACACTTTGAAAACTCCCTTAAGGTTTGGGAATAGAGTGATAGTCCCCAGACCCCAGCTTCCAGCAAACAGTTTGGGCTTCAGTCTGCACAGGAAATCACAGGTGGATCCAGACAACAACTGATGGCACTCGTATAGCTGCAATACAGAGGACGCAGATAGGCGAGCGGAGCATCAGAGAGAAAAAAAAACATAGAAATAAAGAGCGAGAGCAAACAGTTGAGCAACAGCAAGCCAAGGGGACATTAGGGACATGATGATGTTGTCAGTGTCTGATGTAAATTGGAGAATGACACAGTCAACAGACACGGCTGGCTGCTCGCTGCGGCGACACGCCGGGGCCGTGACACTGACAAATGGAATATTTCAAAGGACTTAATCAGAGGAAATGGGGTTTGGTCTGCAGGTGACACGAGTCCCGCTCCAGCGCTCACAAAAAGAAAACTGATTGCCTGCCTTGAGACGCCCACCATCTCTCTATTTCTCTGTGTCTGTCTGTCTCTCTGTAGCCTATCTGACTCTAGCACTGTTCCCCTGTCCTCACTTGCCTCTGTCACCCCAACACGAGTGGGGGGTTTGCCATGAGCGTGTAGGGAAATTAGATTCAATCAGAGATAGACTGTGAAAGCTGTGCCAGTCAAGTCAATGCAGAACTACAACAAACAGTAGACTGTATAGTTGTGTATAGTTTGTTCTGTAGACTGTATGAGCGTCTACATTTAAGCCAAAGAATTAAAACGTGGCTCTTTAAGACACATGCCAACAGTAATGCTTACCATGTTCACCATGGGGATGCAATTCGTTTTGCAGATATAAACTAAAGTACTGGACAAAGGATTGTGAACCTCATGGTGAGAGAAAAAGTCAGCAAAGTCATTAGGATTCATCATCTAGGGACAAATTTTGTGCCAGAAGATCAAGCAGATATTTAAATATTTCACTGCATATGTGAATAATTAGATCAGATGGTAATGATAGATGTTAAGTTGTTAAAGAGATTACCAAAACCATTAGTCATAAGTCATACTCTGGGGACCAAGAATATCTGCACCAAATTTTATGACAATCCCTCCAACTGTTGTTGATGCATTTCGCTAAAAACCCAAAGAGTCAACCTAATGTTGACACATGTTCGATCACCAAAGTCACCAGGCTTCAACCTCTGGGGTTGAAGCTGAGTGTCCGTACAAAAATTCATGTCGATTCATCCAAAAGTGAAGATATTTCAGTCTGCAGCAAACACATCCAACCCAAGAGTCACACAGCTAGAATGACTAAAAACTGACTGTGCAAAAGCATCATCATTATCAGAGTCAGCACAGAGCTACTGATATTGTTGTGTGCTGACACGTACTTCGTGAGTACAATGAATGCACAATAACACTGTGTCCCTACACACTGTGCTTTGCTCGTCTCACTGCGCCGCAGGTTACCACACAGAGGTAGATCAACAGTGATAGATCTCCCTGCTTATAGCCCGCGGAGGGGTGGGGGCATCCCGGCCGACGCAGGGGAAGGACGGAGAGGAGGGGAAACAACATTAGCGATGGAGAGAACACCTCTAGGAAGAAAGTTAAGTTTATTTAAGTTTCTGCAGGCTACTTCATTGTCTGAATAAGAAAAGAGCATGAGTGTGTCCGAAGAGTTTGGAGTTCTGGCACAGCATGCCAAGCAATACTAGCCTGCTGGTAATTAGCCTTGTTCAAAACTGCCACCCGGAAAGTAGCAGCAAAAACCCCCAAAACTGAAATCCATCTCCTGACTCCTTTGTTTCCGGGGCCGGGCTTGGCAGTGCCACCAGAAGCTGCCTGCGTCTGTGAGATTGGTGATTTGGTGCCTCAAGTCCAGTAGCCCCATGCCGAGTATGAATCACGGCAAGGGGCCGCCGCCCTGTCACGGCAGCTACAGATCAATGATAATTACCACCTTGACATGAGTACGCTTATTACTGAACAGGATCAGGGACAGGGGCCCGAGCTGTGGTGGCCGTAGGGCCCGATCGATACTCCAGGAATAATGGCTCTCTGGGGCCTTAGATTGGACTTTGCCACTAAACAAGCCATTACAGCCGCACGCATGACAGCTTAGGTCTAGATATGCGTCCTAACTCTCCTTCTCCTGGAGGCTTCTCTCTTAGAGCCCGCCTCACTATGGCTCCCACAGGCCCCAGTACTCAATCTTGTCATAGACCGTTATGGGCAGGCGAGACACATGCCTCTGGCTTTGAGACGTGTTAACCAGAAGTGAGTGATTAGGGGAAGCATGCTGCTACAACACAATGTGCTCCCGCGCAACACACCGGTGAAAGGGGCCTTGCAATGTGACCTGATGATTGCCACTGAGTATAGAGATCAAACACAGCTGCGGCGGTGTGTGTGTACACATGAACATAGCCATACACACACAAACAAAACGCACACAAAAGCAAGCACATCAATGCGTATAAGCGATGCTGATCCGTCTATGGCAGCCCTCATCTTCTTTTCTCTTTGATTTTTACCATTTCCCTCCTCCAGATCCCTTGTTTTTTCCCTCTCCTTTTTTAATCCGGTCATACCTGTAATCGGGCTCTGCGACAGGAAACTTCAGAGAATCAATTAGTCCTCGCCTCATCCGGGAGCCAAGACGATTCCTCTCGACTTGAGCCGCAAACTCCTTCTATCAGGAGTCATTCTGCCTGCCTAACACCCAGACTCCTCTCTCCTGAGCCCGGATAGGTTTGACTCTAAGCCTCTAAAACGTTGACAACCCAAAGCGCCTTTCTCTCTGCAAGCCCTAACCGCCTGCCTCACCCCGGCCCCTTCTCCTCTTTCTAACCGTCGCTGCTGCTAAATAAAGAATGATTTGTTTTTCCTCCGCAGCAGTACTGTGATAATGATGCCGCTTTATGGCACAATTTAATAAACAGCCACTTTTAAATTCAAATTACATCTCACGCTAAAGCTCGATCAGAGTGGATATGATAGGAGAAGCTGGTGACTCCAGGCCTTCCTTTGTCCCAGTGGAAAGTTAGTCAGAGAAGAGGCAGCATTGTCCACCGCGTTGCTTTTAAATGCCGCCACATGGCACAAAAGGAAATGCAAACCTGGGACTCTTCTGCTGGCTACAGCAGGCCCTCGAGTGGAGTCTGGAACAAACAGAACATTGAGGGGTCAGATTTAATCCCCCCGCCCCTGCCTTTTGTATTCAGATTAAAGACTAAGGAGGATTTGCAGGAGCCTGGAGTCTCTTGTTAAAAGACTGTGTTCTCCACTTAACCTGCAATTTACCTGTCACTTAAGCCCGCTGCAGCGATCATCCACACCTCTGGTAGTGAAAGGGGCTGTTATTTTTCTGCTTTCTTCACAACTCTGAAGAAAGGCTTTATGTTCACTTGAGCATAATGAATTCCCTGGCAGATGCTGATTAAAGCAGCGGCAGTTTGTGGAAGATACTTAACACTTTGGAAATAAACAGGAGTGAGACTACCACAAACACACACACACACACACACACGCACACACACACACACACACACACACACACACAAGTCCAATAAACCAGAAATCACTTCTTGACCAGTCGGACTGTTCTGATGAGGTCGAATTCGGTGTGTATTCTCTGGAGCGCCGTGAGAGAGATGCCTGCAGGACACGGAGGCGAAACACATCGCGACGCTTCTTGACTTGATTTGTATTGCTCTGCTGAAAAATCCTGCCATAGAAGCATGACCCTCTTTTTCCCTCCATAACCCTCTCGCAGAGGCCAAGCGTGATTCATCTCCCCCGAACTAAGTCAGGGGAGTGAATGAAACCGCTGCCATCATTCTAGCCCACCTCATCCATTTCATCCTCTCCTGTGAGTTGTCTCGGCCTCCGCCGGACGGCCATAACGCCCATCTAAATCTTCCTCCTGAACAGAACTCTCCGGGTCCACGGCAGCAGTAAAGTGGACCATTCGTTTTCACAGCACAGCCGTAAGGAGTAATGGGAGTGATGTTGAGACATTATCAGTCACTTACTGGCTGCCAAAGCTCTGTGAGCCGCTCCTGCTCCCTTTTTTTAGAAGCATGTGCAGATGCCCACCAAACAACCGCACAGCTCTTGATGGAGCTTTACACAAGTCTTTGATACGTCCCTTAATCTCCACTAAACTATCCCACTGGTTTTAACACCCTTACGCATTAGCCTATGTCTTATAACTTAAGAGTTTATCGTTACGAGCTAAATTTAGACGCCCTTTCTTAAGACTCAAGGCAGCTTGGAAGCCGTGTGCATGCAGCATGCAAAATTATAAACCTTCCTAAATGTAACAAAGGAGGTGAAAATGCTCATTGTTTCAGCACCTTCTGCAATCGAGCCATGACAGATTAAAACAATCACAAGGATGGAGGAGATAATTTTTCAAATCAGAGGAAAACTCTTTCAGAAAGTGAAGGGCAGGACCGAAAACAAAAGTCACTCATCTTTCTGAAAAACTCTTCTTGATTTTTCTGTTAAAGAGGATCACTGTCTGGGGTGCTTTATTTTTAGAACTCTTCCCATCCTCTTTCTACTGTTCTCTCCGTTTCCTCATCCCTTTTTCCCCCCTCTCAACCAAGCCTGTTCTCTCTGGTGCCCGTGAGAGTTCCCGTCTTTATTCTGGAGGAGCCCACCTGTCCACCTGCGCATCAAACCCATCCCCGGTGGGCTTCTGTGTTAAATTCCAAACTTAAAACCCATTACCGAGCTATCAGCCCACTCATAATGCTGTCTAACGACCTCATTTCCCTAAGTGTCAGCCCTGTCAGTCACCAGAGGCCCTGTCAGCTCGGCCGCCCATGTCCGAGGGTCCCGGGCGCTCTGAGGCATCACAGCCGCCGCCACCGCGTGCACCTCGTCTCAGCCTGTCCTCATCAAAAACAGGATAGAACCCTCAATCTCTGAAAATATGTCAAGGCAAAGTGACTGGGGACACAGGGGGTAAGAGACTTTGGAATGAAAGTGCTGGGTATTTCATTTACCATATCCACTCTATTAGTCAGAGCGGCACAGTCAATCAGGGCCCCCATTTTGATTCGAGGGGAGTCAGGGGAGAGAATTGGGACACGGCAAAATGGCTGACGGTCACGGTGTGGCTATTCCAGCTCAGCCGAAATCAGTTTGAGGAGTTGGCGTGTACAAAATGGATTATTACCAATACGGATCCAAAACGTCACCGCCTGTCCTTGTTAAAAACGAGGAGGCGGCACTGAGCATGTGCGGGGAGGAAAGTGACGAGAGGGGGCAAGGTTGAGCCGGAGAGGGTCGAAGCCCATTGTGTGTGCGCTCATGCAGGTGTGTGTGTGTGTGTGTGTGTGTGCGGGCTGTCTCCTTCCCAGGGCTCCCAGCGTACCTTTCTGTGAAATGATTTGGTAAATATGGAAAGGGGCCCCGAGGCCACACAGGCCCGGCCCCTCTTTAGGAGTGGATAATTGACTCCTTTTCCTCCTTGATAATTCATTGCTTGCATATGCCAGCTAATACATCAGCCGAAAACTGCCCTGGCCCTCATCTCCCCTGACACACACACACACACACCACCCAGAGGAATGAGCGACTGCGGAGAGACTGAGCATAAAAAATGGGGATGACAAATGGGAGCACTTCTAGATCTATGAATGAATTATGTCTTCTAAATACCTTGAGCAGAGGCAACTGTCAGCCGGCGTCTATACTAATCTGGGACAAAATATGACCAGCTCCGCATTAAAAAGGAGGGAGCAGGGCTGCTAGAGAATGAGGCGAGAAATGAACGAGCAATCAGGCCATTAAAATGTGGTGTCTGATTCAGCTTTGGTGGACATTTGCACATTTATCATGAGATGGAAATATCCCCCCCCCCCTCCCTCTTTTGTCATTTTAATACGGCTCCCTTCCATTGAAATAGATTGGGATTATTCCAACAGGACAGAGATATCATTTGTTTTACAATAGCCGAGTCAGCACTCACGACAGTCATTAGGAATTAGATCAAGCCGGCTACTGTTTCGAGGGACACTTTGCAAACTGAATGGAAGGATCAAATTAATGGCAGTTCATTTCATGAGGTGGGATATTAAGTGGCTGTTCTATCTAAAAACAGAGGTGAGATGGGAAGATGAATGGCTTGTACAAGATGCTGTGTATAGGAAGTTCAGCTCGCATGAGGTCACTCACCTGCTGATGATTATGTTCACAGAGGGGGTCAAAGACACTATAACCTTGCTATTGTTCTATCTTCTGGTTATCTGGGAATGTAGTGTATTACCTGTGGGAAATGTATTTTTCAAGCAGCGGTTCGGAGACGACCTGGCTGTGGTTCAGGGCCGCAGGAGGATCGCTGCATCCCTCTGAAGCGCGGTGTGCTGCAGGCAGGAGGAGGCCCAAGGACGGCGCATTGCGGCCGGGCACTTTGAACAAGCACAGTTAGAGGCTGTGATGCATTCAAGGTCCAGACACTTTGGATGTGAGTAGAGTGAGACCAGTAATCCAAGTAATCAAAGCAACCGAGAAAAGGAAATAAGCATAACTTGCACTGGCTTAAAGAGTTCATCCTGTCACTTACAGAAATATGAACATTAATTGCAAAATGTATGAGACTGTGTTAAATTCAGTAGCGAAGAGTATTTATTTATTTATTTATTAAGTGTTTTATTTGTAAAATCACTCAGGTTTAAAATAGTGGTTGAAGAAGTCTTTTGATCCCTGTCTTGAGTAAAAGTGCTGAGACCACATAGTCAAAATACTCCACTACAAAAAGTCATGCATTCAGAATGTTACTGAAGTAAAAATAAGTATTATCACCAAAGAGCACTTAAAGTATCAAAAGTAAAAGTACTCATTATGCAGTTAAATGGTCCCTCTTGTACATGCACATCTTAAACTGAGATTTAAGGTGAGCACAGAGAAACTTCCCCAATGAAATGAATATGAAAACAACCACTTAGTACAAAACTCTTCACATGCATCATTTAACACAATGAAGTTCAAACAAACATGTGAGTAACAATAAATAAAACACATGTTTGACTTTAAATCAGAATTTTCTATGAAGAATTCTCATGCACATCTAGCTCAACAACAACAGTCCTGCAATAACACTGAGGTTTTTCTAATTCTAATATTTTATCCACCTCATTTATCTCTCTCAGTACAATTCATGAATAGTACAGTAACTGCAGCCTGAATGACCAAAGTTGAGTGAAGACCTCTATAAACTGAATACAGAACAGCTTCAGAGAAAACTCAATACAACCTAAAACGGGATTTATTAATTTTCAGGTGTAACTAAAAACTGCAACTTTCTTCATGATAGAATAAAATATGAAACTTTTAGAGAGTCATAGAAGCATGTTGGACTTCAATACAGTGCCAAAGCCTAACATTCAACAAAAACAAAGCCAGGAAATGTTTTTACCTCGAAAGGAACAGGACCATCTTCACCTGGCGAGGAAACACTGTCTGAATGGCGACACTGCCCTCTAGAGGCAGTTCTCAGGCACATTCTTCCTGTTGTTTTAATGTGGAAATAATCTGCTATTTTATTTTGCCATTTTATTTTATTATCATTTATATTTATGGAACATATGGAAAATAACATGACCCATAATGCAACTACTGATTAATGCATGATTCATGTGTGAGAGGAAAGATGAGAGGAAACAAGAGGATGTGTCTTAAAATAAAAAAAACATCTTATCTGACATCCTTTTGTGTTGATTATATTCCTTGTTTTGAAGATGAAGGATTCTTGTTTTATTGCCTTTAAAGGATTCCCTCATCAGGATCCTTCTTCTCACCACAAGGTGGAGCCATAAGATAAAATGTACACGAGCTGTGTCAAAGGGGCTGAAATCCTTGTGGGGTCATGTTCTCTTTAATAAAATTTCACAAATAACCATTTACTGAACTGCATTTTATTCCAGTTCATTGTACGCTTGCTGAACACGTCCCTCTTTCTAATGGGAGCTATTTGCATAAAGGCAATAGCCTCAACTGCAGCCTTTTATGCAGCTCTCACTGACACCGATGTGATTATTAACCGTCAGCCAAACTGTCATTATTAAATTCAGAAATCAGTACTTTAATGAGTGGGGTGGAATTAGATAATGATCGCCTCACACATTAGTGCTATGTTATGTGTTTATCAATCATGAAAGACAAGTTTTGCCGTCAGTAATATTTGAAGGACTGTCTGATAATCAATATAAAGACAGAGAGAAGGATGCCAGTGAGGCAGCAGAATGATAAAAATAGATTTAATGGATGATGATATTTTCACAGGAAGCATGAATGTGACACAATTAATGGCCTTTTTTGCTCTGACATTGCTGGGAGCAACGTGACTTTGTTGCTGTTTTGGCCAAATGGATTCACGTTGCCTTTAGACACATTGACTGCCAACACCTGGACTGTGTGCAGCCATTCACCCTGTTTAATCAGTTAAAATATGGTGAAATAATCCACATTAATGTCGGCAATGGCCTCTTTTCTGTTGGCCGTGTTGTGCTGGTCCTCTGAGGCGAGCTTGGACCAGAAACCCTTATTGTGGTTATTATCACAGCATTGTGTTCGTTGGTGTTAGAGGAGAGAAAGGATTCCCAGAGAGTCTGAAGCACCTGGGGACAGGCAGGGACGCCGGCCAGGACTTTGTTCTGCTTTCCAGCAAAGTCATTTTTTCACTTTCCACTTCATAATCATAGATAGGGAGTTTTCTATTTGTCTGAAAAACCCTTTGAAATGTTCCCAATTATCTGTATTTTACTTAAAGAATATTCAAGTAATTGCCACTGTAAATGTTTTTTTTTCCTCAAGATTTTTTTTTCAAATCCTTTTTTTTTCTAATTCTAATTTAACAAATAAAGTCCACTTTCAACACTTTTAAACCAGAGGATGATTCCCGGCTCCATCTGTCTGAGAGGCCACCTTTAATTCTTCGCCTAGGTGTCAAACTGGGGACCGCTCGTCTTGACCTGTGGCCCTCACAGGCTGCCCCGGGTGCTGGAGAGTCTAACTGGGAATCCTTCCTCTGCGATGATCCCAGTCACTGCACTGGTCTGAGACTGGTCTTGGGTTTCTGGTCCTGAAGCAAAGACCAGCACAAACTGGGATCACTGGATCCGTGCATTTGTGGGTCCTGATACGTCCCTAAATAAGAGGACAACTGAGATGGAAGACATCACACCATGTGGCTCAGCTTCAAGCAGCAACTACAAGAGATCAGCCAGGGAGATGGACGAAGATGAAGAGCTCTTTGTTCTACCCAGACGAAGAGCTGGAGAGTGATGATGAACTTTAACAGTGACAATCAATATTTGATTTCACACCAAATGTCTGTTACATGTAAAAAGAAAAATGAAATGAAAAAATGTTGTGATCTGTTTTATGTTAAATATTGTTGCTATTTAGACAACATCCTCCCTTTAGTCCTGACTTACATTTCATCGTTTTAATGTCATTCATGTTCATACAAGCAGGAGAACTCTGGAGGCTTTAATAAAATACTGTTAGCATAGATATATGATAACCTGCCACTCTCTACTAAATTAATTCCACTGTGTCATCCATCAGGGCAACATGACCTAGAAAAATGAGTTCAGGTTGCCGAGACATATGTCATCCACTTTATAGAACCACTACCGGTCGTGTTTCTGACTCACTGGATAACTACAGACACCCACACTGTCTGCCTGTAGCCATTCATAAAGCTTGTTCCACACACACATACGCACGCACACACACACACAATAGACTGTAATAACAGCAGGCGGTGGCTGTTCTGTTATCTTTACCAGTGGTAGAGTTGTGTGTGTGGGGATCACACTGTGTGTCTTGCTGTGTTTGTGCACAGCAGATGTATAATGGTGAGTAAACAGGGCTCTCGCCTTTGCGGGCAGCTGTTGAGTCAGATGCCAAGTGATGGGCAACATGTTGGGAAGGAGCTGTTTGCACTGTCGCCACCGGCTCTTCTCAGATAACGAATGAATTATCTTCACAACCTGCGTGCACGTCTTATGCAGCCTGACATGTATGTGTGTTGTTTTTTTTTAATGATTTGTTTCTGTGTGTAAGGGTGTGTTTGTTAAATGCTTCATTTCTAAAATCCTCACCAAAGGCGCAGTTTTTGTTTTTTTTTAAACAGAAGCACACTGAATATCTTAAAATCTAATACAATTTCAGCTTTATTTATAAAATGCACAGGTGGCAAAAAGATGTGTTGACCTCAGTATCACTACAACATGACACACACATTCACTAATTTGTTCTTGAATATCCAACTTGACACAGATCTTGACTCTCTCACTGCAGCTGATGCAAACATTTAAAAAAAAATAAAAATTTATATATATATATATATATATGTATGTATATATATATATATAACAATTCTGCCAAAGTGTGTGAAAACCTGTGGCTGAGATTTAGCAAGCTTACACAGGAACAGCTTTCATGACTCAGAGAAGCTTGGCTGGACACACTCATGGTGACAAACCACAGTCGAGTCACAGGACGTGGACGCAGGATAATCTGCCATAACTGGATGTTTTATACAATGAGAAGTATATAAACAGGCACTTGGATTAAGGTGTCATCTCATGTTCCTGTTTCTGTTCCAGTAATGCGTTATACATCCTGGGACTCGACAATAAATGTTCAACAACATAACACAGTAATAAGCTACAATCAAAGCACAACACACCTCCAACAGCAATACAATGAAACACTCCAACAGACAGGCTGCAGCTGAGGGTCCATGCTATGTGGAGGAAGTGTCCTGAGCAGTCTCTTTGCAGTCAGAGGTCAAGGTGGGGTTATCTCCTGTGACACCCGTGTCTGACATCTCTGATATGTGCAGCAGCTCACCGGCTCCATCCTGACATCCTGCGGGCGGAGCGGCGGCCCCCTGGCTGGAGCAGGACCTGTGGGAGGAGGTGGGGGAGTTGGTGGGGCTGAGCTGGACGGCCGTGGTGTCCTGCAGCGTGTGCTCGCTCGTCTCCATCTCAAACGCCGCCGTCCCCATCCTCATCAGCCCCCACTTCTTGCCTCCTTCAGCCTCTCGGGCCCTGTTGGTCGGGGGTCTCCTGCTGACCACGCAGCAGGCTGTGAAGAAGGCCAGGGCTACCAACAACAGAAGAGGCCCGATGACGATGGGGGGGTTGCCAGTAGGGACGAAGGTGCCAAAGGCGAAAGCACCCACCAGGGTGATGTTGATGCCAGCCAGCATGATGCACAGGCCGCAGGCACAGCACAGGGCTGGGGAGGGCAGGCTCTGGTGCCGCAGGGGGCGCTGCTTGGGAAGCTTGTTGGAGGCAGACGCTCTGGAGGTTTTTTCAGGTAGCACCATGTCTCATGCATGTGAAGCTCTGTGAGACCCAGAGAGGCTGACGATCAGATGACCGACTGAACTCATCACTTCAGAGAGAGATGAAGGTGAAGTGGCTGAGGAGCAAAAGAAAGGTGTGAGGGTTTAGATGATTTATACAGACTAATCACTATTTCATTCAAAAGTGATTCCTAACATCTTGTTAATGCAATAAATTTCCTCCATAAATTTAACTGATCAGTTGCACCCACTGAGAACGGCAAACAGTAATAAGATAATTCTTTATAATTCTTTATTGATCCCCCAATAGGGGCAATAACATTTAATGCATGTGGCAATATTACTAAAAGTGCATCAATCCCCAGTAATAACACTCAATCTAAAGCAAAACATAAGCGACTCTAAATGCACAAAAGCACATTTTCCTGACTGCTGCTCTCGCTCTCAGTCGTGCAGAGACAATTTGCATAGAGAAGAAAACATAAATACAACCACACAGCGACATGAATAAGTTCACTCCTCCGTGTCTCTTACCTCAGATCAGACCCAGGATCCAGACTGGTGCTGCTCCGTCCATCACGAGATAGATCTGATCAGAACAACTGCTGCTCGCACCGCCACAGGTTATAATGGAGATGGACCGCTGGGGGCGCCAGAGGCCTCTGAAACAGACGGTCCAATCAAATCAGGCGCAGTGAAGTGATGAAGGGTTTTGCATCATCTGAGGAATCTCTGAATGATTGTTCATGAATGTCACTAATCTTGTTTCTTTAAATCCAGTAGTAAATTATGGGGGAAAAAGGAAATTTTTTGTCACTGTTTAGGATCTTAAAGAATCTTCTGCTTTTATTTTCCTTTTTTTGTGAAGGACCTTGTGACATCTACTCTTTAAAGGTGCTACTTAAATAAACATATTATTAGTAGGAAAAAGGTTTACGTATCAGCCCACTTCTGGTCCTTTTACCCAGCACAATAGGACCCTCACTAAATAAAACCATATTTACTCCTATGGAAGAGAAACCCATCTTCTTATAACTCCTGGATGAGATCTTTGATGAATAATACATAGTTTAAATAATACATCACAGATTAGACAGGAAAGGATGTTCATGTTTTTATTGAGAACACAGCATACCAGTGAAAATATGCTCTACAGTAAGAGCACTATGCATATGATCCCATGAGAGTGCTGACAAATCTCAATGGGACTCCATAACCGCACACCAATTACTGGATCTCATTTGATGCAATGACACATCGATGGGAGAGGAGCAAACAAGTCTTTCAATTCCTGACAGCCTATGAAGGCCCTTAATTGCTATAGGGATGGGGTGACAACGGCAGCAGTGTGAAGTCAGGGAACATGTAGTTCAGTGGGCAACACAAAGTTAACACGGTGACATGCTGCCATCGGTGACCCCATTCAAACATAGACGGGGTCCTAAAAAAAACTAAACAAATAAAAAATAAAAATATCAAAAAGGATCAATGGTAAATACCAGCAACTTGAACCCAATAAAACCTAAGACACGAAGTCTTAGCATGGTTTAGTCTGTTATTCTTTCCATTGGCACATTCAGAACCAAAAACACAAAACTGAACAACATACAAATACCTGTATAAAAATAAATCCCTTCAACCCGAGTGGAATCCTCAATCTTACTACAAATTGTAACTACGAACTAATTCATTCATAAACCCCCTTTAAGTCTCATTAACTACATACAACCATTCAGACTAAAAACACTCCATCTTTTAGTCAATAAGATACTAAGAAACTAAGTAAGTCTTTTTGGGATGGCATTGCATTTGTACAGTACAAAACGTGCAAAGACGTGGTGCAAAAAAAGAGCCTGAGGTAATGCTGGACTCTAATGAGGGTAAAAAGTTGTTCAAACCCCTTTAAAGATAAATATTACTGTAGGTGTCGAATTCACATTGTTGGACCAAGCTGATCATTTATGATACAATATTCCTCCTTTCAGATAAATAAAATAAGTGAATTATGTTAAAGTACATCTGTGCTACAGGTAGCTTGTGTTGAAGTGAAATCAGAAATACCAAACTATTTGATCAAAGGTTCCTCTCTAACTTCATCCATTCACATTTCTCTCTAAGTTCTACGTGGCCTCCACAAGAATGACTTCAATAAGTAAAACGGAGAAAAGCCCGTCTCCAGAGATGGACCGTCTCCTCTAAGTGTAGTCAATTCTTATCATTTAAACCACATACATCCACACACACACCAAATCACATACACTGACATGTTTTAAAAAAGCAAAAAATAAAAGAGAACTTTTTTTCCCTTCAGTGACCGAGGAGCGATAAGTAGGATTTAAATAGAAGATTTGCCAATTCACAGTTGGACAACAAGAAAAATAAAATCTATCAAAATTAGATGATGTTGCATTAGGACAGAAACAGCTGCAAAACTGTGTTGCACCAAAACCGTAATGCTGAGTTGGTGATGATATGTACTGATTAGATATTTAATATAAATTGCTGGCTTTAAGAGTTGTTTGTGCTGTGTTGGGGTCTTTGTATATCTTATCAATAATGAATAGAAAATAAATACATCTGTGAATTGTAAAAATAAACCCAAAGCTATTCTCAAATGAAACGGTTCTTGTTTAAAACTCAGCTTAAAACAACACCTGGACAAATCTCAGGAGCTCCAACTATGTTTTCAATTAGGAGGCGGTAGCCGAGGATTAACTGTCCCCTTTGGTGCTAAAACACTGTCTGGGTGATAAGATTACTGGCCATGGGAAAGAGCTTTAACACCAAAAACAGAACAGTCTCTTCTGATACTATGTGGCTGATCCTTCAAGGCTCCCTGTGAAAACAAAACACACGCACAAGAAGCACGCAAAAAAGTTAAAATCAGTCGGAAAACAATGACGAGGGGACTTGGTCATTCAGGCTGCGAGGTCATCCGACACGGGTGCAAAGTCCCTGGTGCGCAGGGCGTTGGACTGAGCTCGTCTGCGGGCCAGCCTGGAGTTGGAAGGAGGAGAAAGCCTCATGGAGCAAACGATGGCTCCAACATCCTCCTGTTGCTCGTCATGCTGGGACAGCTGCCGGTTGAAGGCGATGGCATCTGCTGCAAACTGGCTCAGGTCTTTGGTGCTGCTGTTCCTGGAAGAAGAGAGACGGCCTTAAGCTGAATTTATTTCCTCTATACTGCATTGTAAAAAATTATTCATCTTCTCAACTTCACAAGTAGATTAGATTAGACATGATATCTGAGCTGTCATACCTCTGTAGAACATGAGGAGTTGGAAGACCTCTCTCTGGAGCATTCTATAAAAAAAAAAAAATTAAAAATAAAAACATTAAATCATGACTTTTAATACAGTTATAATGGCACTGAATGAATGATACAGTGCTCTGGTATCCGACCAAGTTCCAAACAGCTATCCTGATGCACAGATGTAATGATACCCACCCCCTGCACCCAAGGGTGCTTGAGGACCTGAGCTGCACTGAGGCGCAGGGTGGCGTCACGAACCAGCAACTTGGATATGAGATCCCGGGCCGCCTCTGTGATGTGAGCCCAGTCCTTGTCCGGAAACTCGTACTTGCCCTGCTGGATGCTCTCAAACAGGTGACTCTGGGGAGTAAAAATAACACAACGTCCTGTTTAACTGATGCACAATGGCAGCATTCTTTTTGTGAAAATGTGCGCCTGTATGTGAGTGTTTGAGTCACACATGGGTCAGTAATTATGGGATGACAGAACACGCCGCTCCTCCACTGTCTCCTGAGCCAAGGTAATAAACAGTAAAACCAGACCCGGGTGATAATCAGGTGACAACAGAGGAAAACAATTCATGGCCAGAGCTAGAGATACAGTCACAACAAAATCCAATTCATGGCTTAAATAATACACTTAGATTACATATGAGCAAACTAAGAGGCCCAATAAAACTGTTACTGTTGAGCAACACAGCCTGAATGTAGCAGGCAAACATGATTTACTCTATATATACTCTATATTATAGAATTAAGTTGAAAAAAGCCATAAAGTTATTAAAGTTGGTTCATTTGCTTGAGCTCAGTGTAATATTCCTGTTTTATCTTTGTGTTTTACATCTAGACAGCAGTCATTCCTTCTTCTTCCTTTATCATAATACAAACATATATAACAATTTCCTGTTGATCGACTGATTGTTTCAGCTATTTCAAACTGTCCTTGCCCATTTTTTGGACAGTAAAATGAAGCCATGACTTTGAAGAAGAAAAAAAGAAGAGGAAATTTTACATGTTACATCTTGTTGTTGTGAAAACATACATGTTAGAGCTTCTCCCACAAAAGCAGTAATATACTGAAATAGATAACACTGTTTCATGATGGTGACAGAGCAATCATTCTGTAGGAAGTCAACACTTAAAGGAGTGTCAGGTGAGATGGATACTGACTGAGCACAGGGGTGGACTAGGCGAGCTCACCTGGCAGGTCCTGCAGGTTTCCCCCCGGTCCCAGCCGCAGTCGGTGCCACAGTGGCCCGTGAAGGGAGGGCTGCCGCTCAGCAGGATGTAGAGGATGACCCCGAGACTCCAAAGGTCGCAGCGCTTGTCGTAGAAGGAGGCTTCATCAGTGAACACCTCCACCACTTCTGGAGCCATGTACTCTGCTGAGCCACACTATGAGAGGGCAAAAACAGAAAACACATGGCAAAGAATGAAGCAACTGTTATTCATTAGACTGGCTGTTAGTGTGTGTATAAGGTATAAATTCAATACAAGACTCTTACTGGGGTGGTGAGCTCTGGGGTCGTTATGGGTGTACAGGCACTGCTGAGCTTCACTCCACTTCCCAAGTCAAAATCGCAGATCTTAACAGGTGACACCTGAGTAGAAAGAAGGTAGAAAAAACATTATCATTATACTCTTTACCTCTAGGAACAACTAATGTCCTTCTGAAAGCTTCCTGCCCTTTGAAAGTCCCTTACTCGATCAGTGTATTCACAAAGGATGTTCTCCAGCTTAAGGTCTCTGTGGGCAATGCCTGCAGGGAAGCAGATCGTCAGCATGACCAAATTTTTAAAAAATCCACAGCTATTCTCTTCAGACTGCTATCTGTTCGGATGCCGACCTACCTTTTGTGTGTAGGAAGTCAAGAGCTTGGGCAATGTCCCTGACCACCTTACTGGCCTCCAGTTCATCAAAGTGCTTTCGGTTCTGGATATGCGTAAGAATGGAGCCTGACGGAAGAGAAAAAAAATCACTTGTAGCAATCAGTGTATTTTTCAGTGAGTCATCTGGAAAAAGTAAGCGTGTGCAGATGTAACTGTTGAGTTACTCATTTATTCTTACCTCCACGCAGCTTTTCAAATACCAGATAAAAGCAGGAGCTGTCTTCAAAGAACTGGATCAGCTCCAAAATGTTCCTGCATCAAGTTATTTCCCAATAATTAGTATACGTTTCATTTTGCTTTGGTTTTAAATTAATTGAAACATTTTTTATACCAAATGCACTCACCTGTTTCCTTGGCACTGGTAGAGAGTTTCCACTTCCCGAAAGACTCTGCTGCGGCTGTGACCTGCACTCTTTTCTATGATCTTTGCAAAACAAAAGCAGACAGAACAGTATTAATTGCCTGAATAAAAATACAAAACAAGCCAGTTTTGTTAAAGGTGGTGTTCATTTGGTACATTATACAATCTGAAAGCAATAAAGTACTGGACAGCATTATAAAAACTCAGAGAAAAAGTATCCAACAAGCTGCGTCGTCTACAAGATATCCTCACTCACCTTCACAGCAAACTCCTGTCCATTCTGCAGACTTATACATCCTTGAACTTTGGCATAAGCCCCCTGACCAAGCACCTCATCTGTCAGTCTGTAGAGATCTGAAGAAAATGTGACATATGAGACTGCAGTATGTACTTCTGCCATCTACTATTTAGAGTGTATAGCATGTCTCACAATAATACCAGCTTCATTACCATCAAAAGTGCCTGTGGAGCTGTCAGTTGCTCTCGTTCTCTTCTTCTTCCTTCTTTTAGCTGCATCTGGGATGTTCACTGGTTGGCTTTTCTCAATTTCTGCAGCAATACAGAATACATGCAAGCAAAATAGTTAAAACAGTCCAGACTTCACCAGCAGGTTGCTGCAAGATTCAGTAGCTCCAGAGCTGTTGTACCTGCTAGGCCTTGGGAAAGGTGCTGCCTCTCCTCGCTGTTGTCCTGCATTCCCCCACAGCTCTGCCCCACCTGGCCCGCAGCCAGGGAGTTACCCTGTAACAGAGAGAAGGAGGCCACGTGAAGGGGGAGAAAGGGAGGGAAAAAGCGAGAGTTGTGAGAGAGATCAGGTGGTGGTTCAGTCGAGAAAGCACGAGAAGGAATATGGTTCTCTCACTTTATTCTCAGTTTTAAATAATGAAAACACTTGACTAACTTTCTAAAACACTTTTCTAACCTTTCTCCAGCAGGCTAACACATACAGTTTATGAAACCTTCTTTTTGCAAAAACAAGGCCCACTTTAATAGACCATGTATTATAGCTTAGTTGATTATATTCCCCTGTGGCATCCAGCCAAAAAAAGTGGCCTCATGAGAATACAGGAAACACCATGACAGGCCTTATCTCATCCTGGATATTACCAGAAGCATTTACACAACCAGTTATAGTGCATGACTCATAGAGAGTAATGGAACTTCTACATTTCTTTGCAGATAACCTTGACGGCCCATGGACTGCCTTCTGGCAGCTTGATCTTATCTGACAAAACATGTTTGAGGAAGTGAGAAGTTTTGAAATCATCGGTATTATCAGCAGTTCACATCCTACCTGGAGAGAGTGCTGGAAGGCTTGCAACTCTGTCATCATGCTGTGCCTCACCATAACTGCCAACTGAGAGCACATGACAAATAGTCAGTTTATTTGGAAACAAACATTAAGTCTGTCTAGAAACTGGAATAAATTATAGACACGATTGAAAGTAATTTCAGAGTAGTGGTAAGTCAAAGAATTTGATCAGTGAAAAACAAAAACAGAAGTCCGTTATCACCCCACAGTAACTTGAAGCTTCTTCCTCTTTTCACTGTCTATTGCTAGTTTCTTTTTCTGTTTGCTTGCAGTTATTGAATGACAGAAAAGCAGCAGAAGGTTCAAGTCCATTCTGTTATTGTAGCTTAGCACTTGCCTTCTGCCAAGTAAAAAGTACACTACGATAAGTTAAAGATGTTAGCATTTAACTATAATATCTATCATTATACCAGCGTAAAGTGGTAAGCGATAGGAGATAGGAAAGGAGATAGTAACTGTTGCTGTCCTTCTGAGAGTAGTTAGTTAGCAAGACAGCTAACACTGCAGCTACCAAGAGCCACGTCGTTACTTCACATTAGCACCGTTGTTACACAAATCATAAAGCAATCATGAGCACTCTTACCAAGAGGCAACAATGTATAAAATATTAACCAGAGCATTAGAAAAGCTAAAGTTAGCGTTAGCTGCTCACTGCACAAGCCGACGTTATGTTATTGTCCTTAGCCTCAGCTAGCTAGCAAGAACGCTTAGCTAGCTTGTACCACCGATTACCGTCCACTCGCTAGTTTGTATTTAGAGACCGGCTAGATCTTGTTAAAACACAAAAATATAAATGCAATAAATCCCTCATACCTGGAGCCTGCGTCCAAACCAGCCCAGTCCCCTCTGTCAAAGCCTCTGACAGCTGATGCAAGCATCCATTGCTAGCTGGGATCCATCAGACAGACAGTGACGCACAGGGCGGGAAAACACATAAGCAGACCTTTACCCCGCCCATTTCTGTTTATCACCACCTCCCATTGGTCACGTATCACTTTACGTCACCCGTCTTGTTTTCCTCGCCACACCCCAAAACACGTCGGGGGATTTTTTTGGCTTGATGACGATCAGATCAGCACTGAGAAGAGGAAGGAAGACTCATCCAACATACATACAACATTTCATCATTATTTTAATTTTTTTGTCAGTTTAGTTCTATCTATGTGTACATGATGAGGGCTTTTTGTTTTTTTACTTCCTGTGATAAACATTTATTGTGAAAACAAAATCATGATGCAACATTTCATATATTTTCATCAGCTCAATACTTTAAAAAACACATTTGCAAAAACACTGATCACTTAAAATCTTTATTTAAAATCTTGAAGAATCACTGAGGGCATTTCCAAGGATGTCGAGAGTACAGTTAAAACAGAATGATCACACACAAAAATAAACAACAACAGTTAAAAACAGTCACATTCAAGAGCCGAGTAGTTTGTAATCATGGTTTTAAACTGACCCATAAGTACAAGTTTCAATGTGTGTTGTAAAATGTGTTTGCAGCACAAAATCAAAGGCAGTGTTCCCAAATTCATTGTTTGCGCATGGGATTTCAAATAGTGACTATGTGACCAGTTTAATCAGGAGGTGATGTATGATGACATTTTGCCATTAAGGGCTTTATAAATAAATAGAAACCAATTTTCGTCACATCTTACTGTTAGACATGCCCACCCAAACATTTCATACAAAATGCAATGATGAACAGAAAAGATTGAACTGTAATTCATTTCAGGGCAGAGTGATGAGCTGAAAGAGGTTTAAGAGTGGAAACAGTAGGTGTCTATAGAAAATATCATCATAATCCAGGACAAAAAAATGGTCGTGCTTATCTGCCTCTGACTGATAATAGAAAAATCCCCTCTTTTTCTGTACAAACATCCAACTTTTAGGCTGCATTTGTATGTTCAAACTGTAACAACACTGACATAATATTGAAAAAGAACCTTCCATTCAACAAAATAAGACTGAACACAACATAAAAAGATCAAACATTAACATACATGCACAGCAGGAAAGGAAAAGCACGAGCACAGGATATGTAGTATTATAAATCAACACACAGTCCTATAATGATGGCATCAGGCAACATAATTACTGTAAGTGAAAACCTCTGTGAAGGCACAGCGCCACCATCTGAAGAAGTGGGACCTTCCCAGTCATGCTTATAAAACCACTCACACAACTTTACGTAAAATTGTTCTTTGTTTTGAGTGTTTTGAAGCCAATGATTTCTCACGGGGCTCAGATAATGTCAGAACGTAAACTCCTTTGTCCATGCGGGTTTGTTTAATTGCATATCTTCTCTGTCATCTCTTTCTGTAGGAAAAGAAAACAAAGGACATGTTTAATTTAACATCAAATTCAGATTGTGCTGTTGTAAACCGTTGTTCCTGTAAGACCACCAACAAGAAAAATTGCCTTGGGCCCTAAAGGTGGGATCATAAAACAGGGTCTGTTTAGGAGATTTATCTTTTCTGCGGCGTGTTGACATAAATGTCTCATCTCTAGTTCACTTTGCAAAGGGAATTACACAGCCCAGCCTTCATAATGATGATGACTACAGCCTTTTATTGATGCTCAGAGCACCATTCTCCATCTGCTAATATGCAATGGAGGCCCAATTGTTGGAAGAAAAGCAACTACACAAACTCTGCCTCATTACATGGCTGCACAAAGTCAGCAACTTCTCTTATGAGGGTTGTTGCTTCAACCATTTTCAAAAAAGAAACAAGTTTCTTTCATGAAGGAAAATTGGGGGGGAAAGTAATTCCTTTCCTAGAGTCAAATGGAAAATTATTATTGTCTTTGGGAGAACTCAGTTCATGTGTTGTATGGCCACAGCAAAGATGAGCGATCATGTCGTCTGTACAGCTTCAGGAGACAAAAATTGCTGTTATTTTCTGTGCAATGAACGTGAACATCACCAGGAAAACACACTGACATAAGGACAGAACTCAATGTCACCGATCATGCTGGACAACAAGGTTATAGACGGCAGAGCGGATGATATTTTCTGCTCAACTGACAGTTATGACAGCGCTACTGACAACCCTCCCAATACAAAGGATCCATCTGCCCCTCTTTCTCTTGCTCCCCTGTCCTCGCCCTCACACATCTGAGGCCGAGCTATTGTCTCACCAGGGGCTCCAGTTCAGAGTGATCAATGAGGTTGAACTCGGAGATGAAGTAGTAGTAGTGCTTGTAGCAGGTATTGATGTGGGCCTCCGCACCCATGCTGCAGATGCTGTCAAAGTGATGGATGTAAACATGCACGAACACCCTGAAGAGACGGCTCAGGATCTTCTTGCACACCTGGTGGAAGTTCTTGGGGAAAGGTACGCCTAGTGTGAAGAAAGAGAAAAGTATTACAGAAATTAAGACAGTTTGTCCTGAGAAATTGTCTCAATAGACCTTTTCTATCATTTAGCAGATGCAATATTATGTAAGTGGCATTCATATATACGAGTACTAGTCAGTGTCTTGATGAAATCTGATTTGCATGATTAATATATTTTGGTGACAAGACATCATTCTGGGCTCAGCCTTTTTCATGTACGGGGTTGATAAAAGTGGACATGAATGATAAAATGTAGGACCTCTAACATAATGATCCATTGCGCCTTCATTCAGAAATGTAGAACAAAATTTTCAGTCATATCAGTCAGTCCAAAAAATTGCCTCAAGGCTTTGTGTGAACAGACAAAAGGCTCCTGTAGCTGAAATGCTCTCTTTTATATATTTGTAAGTCAAGGCGCAGCAGAGTCGTGGTTCTCAGCCAGGGGTACAAGCACCCCGGGGTGTACTTCGACTGTGAAGTTACTGTGCAGCAGCTCAGCCTATTATGACTTAAAAGCAAGAAAAACGGATTATCTATACATTTGTGTTTAGGAGGAAAAATGAAGACACAAATGGGGTTACAAATGGAGATTGATCTTTTGTATACTTTCATCCACAATAGTCAAAAACATAAAAGGTTGTGCACGTGCTCCTGTTCTGTGACTGCTGGGATTGGGGGTGGGGGTGGTGGGCGTTTGATTAAGTGCATAATCACATGATCAAAGTGGATCAAAGATGCATCTCTCCTGCTCTTGTTTTTGTACAATGGTCTGCTCAAGTGGCCTCCAAAGTCACTGTGTTTTCCTCAGCATGCGTCACACGCTCCCTTGAAGCTGTCCCATCTATCGGAAGGGTCACAGCCATGAGGGGCACTTGAGCCCACCTGAGAGGGTTGTTGGGACATGGCAGACAAAAAAAGATTGGGAACCACTTTTGTAGAGCACATTGCTGCATGGGTAATGGCAGGTAAGATTACTCTGTCCCCTCATTTTCTGTCCCTATGTAGTCCTGCTCAGGGCCCTGGAGCATTGTGGACACATTAGGAAGAAGTGTATGGAAACACCATGAACAAATTGCCAATCTATCACAGGCTAACAAATAAAAACCTATTCACACCTATGGGAAATTTAGAGTTCTCATTTCACCTGACCTGCATGTGTGTGGAGAAACCGGATCTCCCAGAGGAAAATCATGCAAAATCCACTCAGAGGTCCCTGATTGGTTCACACACAGGGCCATTTTGGTTTCAGTGCCGCTGAACTCACTCTTCCATTATGCATGAAATTCTCACCTCCTAATAAATGCTGATTGTCAAATCTGGTGCTGAGATAAAATAACACCACAGTCGCCCCCTTCAATCTCTTCTAAATGTCAACCTCATTGTTTAATTAACCTCTGCTTGAACTTTATCATCCCATTTGCGATGTTAATGAAGGGGAACAGTGCTGCACTCCAGGCTGATGCTTCAGCACTGATGAAGTGCAACATCAGTGTAGGCAGCAATCAATATGTATTGGTTACTTAATCAATAACAGTCTGGCGCCTTCATTTGCAGACTCCTCACACACCTACTCTGGTGGGGAAGATGTCTTCATCATTGATGAGAGACTCTATCCAGTCCATCAGCAGGTTCATGTACTTGAGAGCGGGCAGCTTGGTGGGTTTCTTGTAGTCGTCACCGTCCTGCCACCTGTACTCGTACCTCAGCCCCCCAGACATGATGGGACACGTGCGCTCGGTGCAGAACTCGCTCATCGTTCCGTAAATCAAGTTGATCCTGTTAAAGAAATCCACCACATGAACGGCAATCCAGTCGCTGATGTTCTCTCCTTCCGGCAGCTGAACCACCTTCCTCAGGTCTAAGCCTGACTTGAGCGAGGCCTGGGCCTTCTTGTAGAGTTCAAAGCGCTGGGTGCCCGGTTCAAACCGCTTCCTCGGTCTGAATGTTTTGTCTTTGCTGAACACTTGTCCAAGACACAACGCCATCAACTCAGCCGTTTCCCCTGAGATAAGGGGAGAATAAGCTCTCCAGAATAATAATGAGTTCTACGGTGGAGAAGAGAGATGGAACCAGGCTCAGAAATCAGGTCGCAGGGGGGTCAGCGTCTGTCATGTAAATATTGCAGGGAGCTCTTGTTTTCAGATGTTGGGAAGTTCCTGTGAAGCAGAACAACAAGAGAAGTGAGTATATTTCTTTTCCTGTCAACCCACTGCTTTTGGCCAGAATGACCAAAAACTGTGTTTGAGCAAAACATCAAAGGTATAACTACGAAACCACACATATCATTGTCAGATTGTTTACAAATGGGCTGTGCCAGAAAAAAAGCATCCGCCAAAAAAAATAGGCAGGCATGGCATTAAAAATCACAAGTCACATTCAGTCAAACATTTTCAAGAACAAGGTGATTAAAATGACTCATGTCGGCCAAACTATATATCCCCAATTACAACAAACCAGTGAGCTCAGTCTTCAAATATTCCTCTGCTGTTCTGCGTGACCAAAATGACCTTATCACAAGACTTTCAGCAGCAGCCACTGATAAAAATAGCCACAGTTTCAGTCAGTTGTGGTGAAATTCGGTCCACTACAGTCAAGTATAATTGAGAACATGAACGACAAGCTGCGACTCACTGAAGACCGAACAATTGTAGAAAGTATTGTGAGAGAAAATGTCTGCAAGTACAATGCTCCCTTTGCCCACATGCAGCGCTTTCATTCAGAACATTTGAGTGTAAAAGTGAAATGCTATGACAACTAAGTTAAGTGTAAAAACAATGAGCATGACAACTGATTAAAAACACAGATTGTCAGTTTCCCCTTCTGGGAAATGAGGCTTGAGATATTAAACACAACCAATACCTCATGGACAGATTTTTTTTTCCTGATAGCTATTAACCATCTGGCAGATGATACACACTGATCAAGAGTGTGACCTCACTGAATGGCCCTAATAATAAAACACAAATGTTGGCATTTGAATATTAACCAAGGCGGTAATTATAGGAAAATAAGGTGAGCAGTTCATGAGGAATAAAGTCTAGGTGCATCACATGACTGAAAGGATTACATGTCACTGTATTACACCATTAAACTGCAGTTTCCATTCAGTACTCTGGAAGCAGCATATGTTGCCTCCACAGATTTGACAGTCACATTCAAGTGGCCGTGGTTGCAACATGATACTACTGTATATCCGCATTTGTGTCCCATTTTGAACTGCCGGTCTCAACATTTCCTGCGGTTGTTGACTCAAATTAGCTGAAGTTTCTGTCTCTGCATTATCATCCATGCCCATTTTATAGCCCAAACACATGATAGGGGTGTTTGTTGTGAACTTTTGTTGGCGCCTCACATGTCTGTTAAGCTTATAGTTTTTGCTGGGTTATGTTCACTCTTTAGAATATGAGGAAGCGGTGATGACTTAACAGTGTTTGATATATGAGAGGGGTACTTTTTCTTTCCACTGGCTTTTCACATTCTGCATGATCTCAGTTCAAAACTCACCGCTGGGAGACCGTGAATACGTGGTCATGAGATAGCTCTGAATGTGTCCATAACAAAAGGGCTTCTGAGGAAGGCTCACAGTCAGTGTGCATTCAGTATTAGATTCAGGGAAACATAGTGTCACTCTGAAGACAGTAATGGATTGTACAGAAACTGAAAGCATGTGGGACAAAAGTGACTTTAATTTTGATCACTTTGTGTCACCCTACATGCCTCAACAGCCTCAGACTGAAGCATGTCTGATCACGCACCGCTGGCATGCTTTCATAGTTGTTATGGAATTTGCCTCTGACACAGCAGACTTACAAAAGTCCTCTCGAAACCTGACACATAAACGAGGGAAAAAAAGAGAAAGCATTGCAAGTCACCAAAAACAAAAGAAGAGTCTTAGGGAGATCAAAAGCAAGGGATTACAGAATGAAAGGAGAGAATAAAAAGCTGTATGCACTTTACCTGTCTGAAATCCTGCAGCGGAGGGTTTGGAATGTGGAGCAAAGTTGTGGGAAGTTCAGGGAGGATTCAACGCAGGATCCCTTGACTTTACTCCCAGCAGAGGACAGATCCAGCTGCTCTGCCCCCCTCTATAGCTCCTCTGGATCCTCTACGTCTCTGCCGGCCACTAACAGACCGAGAGGCTCCAACTTCCCTCAGCGGCACAGACAACAGTAAAGAGAGAAAAAGTTGTTTGGCTTCTCTTCCTGTGGATGATGTCACATCCTGACTTTGTCTACTGGGCTCTGCTGTCTATGCGTGTGTGTGTGTGTCTGTGCCTGTATGTGGGTGTGTGTGTGGAGGACCTATAAATTGAAAGAGTAGAAGGGCTGGAAAAGGCCTTTCAAAACCCCAACTCAGCCCTCCCTCTTTTCCAGCTCTTCTCTTTCTTGTCATCCTGCTGGCAGAGAGCAGCCAGCCCACTTGTCCCACCAAAGCCCGGCCCTCTGGTAAAGGTCCTGAGAAAACAACCCCTCCTCTTAAGCCACACACAGGACAGAAGAAGCAGAATGATCCCACAAACATTTCTGGATGTTTGGCAGTCCGTGCCGCTCTTTTTTTGTCAAGTCTCAATAACATATCATTTAAATTCTTGGCCTTTTTAAGATATTGTCGTTGCACTCAGAGCTTATCCTTAAATAGAGAAAGTGCTGCTCTCCAAAAAATGCTCTTCAAAACACTGACTTCCAATCATGAACAAACAAGGCGTGTTTGACTCAAACAGACTGTTTCCTGGTGCCCTTGGGGGCTGAGTGTCCTTATGATATCTGCACTGACTGTCCCCTTTGTGTCGAAGGTCAATGGATGACACTAAACTGAGAAGGGTGTCAGTTTCTCTGCGGTGTAATGATCCCCAACCTGAAAAAGAAGCTGCTTCTTTGTGATATGATTCCCATCAGGATGATGGTCATAAAACTGTAAGACACAGGACATTAGATAACTTCTCATTTACAGAAGGAAAGTAAATTTTCGTTTGCTGCAATGTGATCACACAGTTTACTAATATGTTTTTATCAGTGGATTCAGGATGCATTGCATTTTAGGAGGTTGGAAAAGTATTTTGAGGAATAGCTGCTAAATTTGTTTGCATTTGGCTTCCTTTTTTTAAAATGTAGAAAAGTTGTGTTTTTGACCACATGATTATTTCTTTTGTTATAACTCATAATATGTTCATATTCATCAGATTTTTGTGTTTAATAATGTTGTAACTTTCCTTCTCTTTTTTTTTCCAGGTTCAAGACAAAAGTTGATCAAGTTTTTGAAACTCCCTGTCTGAAGATCACTGGCAGAATCAGATTAAGTCACTTCTCAAAACATATATTTTTATTTTATTTATCATTAATGCCGGCACACAGATTTATTTACAACATGTTGTATCTGTTTTGCTATTAATGTTGCTGTTTTCTTTTTAATGATTTAATCCCGGTTTAACTATGCACAGCACTTTGTTTAATATCATTATGATTATTGATAATGATTACTATTATTTTTAGTAGTAGTACATACATGAAAATAAAATAAAAAAAAGAACTTGGACAAAAGAAAGTCCTGTATTGCAGTAATCTGATACATCCACTTGGTGTCACCATTACTGTTATTATGAGTGATGTTTATGACACTCTCTATATTCTAAGGCTGTTTTCAGATCAGCAGGTGATATTATTTTATGCATTTTCAAAAAAATGCTTTCAAGTGTCAAAATCATTAACATTACGAGAATACTGATATACATTTTTTGACGAACATAGTTTTGATTTAAATGCTGATTGAACATTGTTTAGTGCTTTGGCATGAACTGTTATTATAAAGAAATTAGCTTAAGGTTAAGTGGCGTACAGACAATTAGATGTGACCTAACCAAAAAGACTAACATAAGAAATTAAACTGAAAATAGTATCGTATACATATAAATAATGCTGTTCAGATATTTTGAAAACTCCTAGCAGTGACGACACACACAGGAAACAATAGGTGAGGCACACGAATGACAGATTAGGCCTGCTGCTGCCCTATACTCTAGTTTCTGAGTGTATATGTCATCACCCGAAAATGTGACAGAGGAGGAAGTGGAACCAGTCAGGCATTTTTTTCACCTTTGATCCTCACTCAGCATAGCACTCTGTCATCATTCACCTAAACCACACGACCTGTCAGTGTCAGCTCTTAAACCAGATTCCAGTGAGACCGAAGACACATAGAGATTGATGAAACTGTTTAGTTAAGTTAAGTGTAGATTTTGGGGAAAGTGGTATTTATTGTAAATGACTTTAGTTATCATATGTTGTCAATGTAAATAAAAGCAAAATTAGAAAAATACATATTGGAGGCTTTTTTTAAAAAACACCTTCCACTCACTTTAATGTCATTTCGACCTTTGTCATGGTCACCAGAGATGGACATTCTTGTGTATCCCAGTGTTGAGATATGTCTTTTTTCTGATAAACTACTCACAGATAAGTGACGCTGTAGGAGGAGTTGCTCTCTCTGGTTTAAAAGTTCTCCTGCAGGGCCTTGGGCACCGTAAGACACCGCACTTAGAGCCACAGGTGGGCAGTTTACTATGTTACAGGTGGCTTATTTATGAGCACACAAGCGGAGCATGTGTTTGTCACGCTCTCCTACACATTTGCTCCAGGCTCTATACAAATCTTCATTTCTCTCTGTAATCATTATTGAAGGTCACCTTCAGGACAGCCACAAGACAGAGTGAGATAGAGTGTCTCTCCACCTCTGCCTCTCTTTTAACACTCACATTTTCTTTATTTAAAATAAACAGACACACACCTGAGCAAAGGTATGGTTTATATAATGCATGTAAAGCATCTCCATGCTGCTTGACAGACGTGTGCAAGCAGACTCTTTATCTTTACAGGGATCAGATTCTGTCATTCATTGATTTGAAGCCTGAATAAACGAGAACAGTGGCGCGGAAAGGATGTCACTCCTTTATCCTCCTGTGAATCTGGTGGAGGATTAAAACAGTTAAAGAGAAAAAAAGGAGGATGGAGGATTATCATTTTGCATCTATTATTTTAGTCTACATATTATGAATTGAAAATTTGTTTAGATATATTATTATAGATATATATTTTTTCACCATCATGGTAGTGGTTTTTGATTTAAATTTTGATTGAATAGTGCTTAAATACTTTGCTTTCCTTCCAGATGCTGTAACAAGTGAATTTCAATAAAGCTATCTAATCTTATTAAAAATGATGTATTTATATTTATTTGATGGTAACACGATGCCAACTATAAATACTTTTCTCTTTTTGACATCAAAATCATTCTTTTTGTAGTTGCGTATCCTCCTAGTCTACAAAACCCAATAGCATCTCTCTGTGGACAACACATGAGAGTTGGGTCTAACCTCTGAGGAGCAGGTTCAGACAGGCCCACTCCCACCAGAGGAGACCACCCTGAGCCAACAGCTGGGTCTGCTAAAATGAAACAGCACTGTCTCCTTGGATTGGTCATTATTGGCATTTGATACAGTCACTTGATTACGTCCTTATTAGGCGACCCGACTCTCACCGCAGAGATAACTCCACCTTTTTTCCAGCTCCACAGAAGGGCTGGGTCACAAGGAAGATTTAAGCGGAGAGGAAGAGGAAGCAGAACTGACTTCAGACACGAGTTGGGCGACATTATCATCCTGCTTTTTCTTCGACTGTCTCTGCAGGTTAGTTTGCAGCTTTCATGTCACTTCCTGTCGCTGGTTTTCGTGTAATTTAACAGCTAGGCGCGTTTTTGCTTGAGTGGGGTTTGAGTTTATTTCAGGTGCGGAAGAGAAGGATGAGGAAGAGGAAGGGGGGGGGGGGGGGGGGGGGTGTTTGGGGTCGTGCGTAATTGCGCATTTTTAATTTCTAACCGGATGTTTTAATTCATTATTGGCCTTTATAATGAGAATATCTCTGCTGTAGATTAAATAACACAGCTGCTTGTTCATTAATTTGGTTTATTTTTAAGTCAATTCAACTCTGTCACCTCTGACCTCTGTGCACAAATGTGTATCCCTTGAAAACGTGTGGTTGAACATTAGATTTGCATATGAATTAGATGCGTTATTTTAGGATGTGGGTGGTATCTTCTGTATCTACCCGCTGCTCATTATTTGCACCTGTGCTACGGACAAAGCGCTCATTGACAACCGCACTTTCTGCGCACGGTGCTCATTGTTCCTCTGGACTTTGAAGGCAGCACCAACGGTCACCTCTCCGCTGCTAGTAGCCTGTTTTATACAGTCTATGCTAGTAGCTGACAGACAACACACTGATGTGCATGTTTGACAGGTAGGCACTGGATTTATGCAGATATACTTTGACCACCATTGTATCGATATGAAACCTGGGAAAACTGTGTCTGAGTGGTTTTGAGCTCTTTACAGCTCCAGTTTGTGATTTTGTGATTTATCAGACTATAAAATGGGTTCACTTCAAGTTTCCTCAGATAACGTTATGGTTTGTTTTCTGTATGTGTTTGCTCTTTAAAATTTCATGTGGTTGACCTGTGTCAGAGGTTTAATCATCATCCGTTATAGTGAGTCAAGTAAAATAAGATTTAACAGACTCATCACTGAGAACTGCTCTGACCTTTCTCGTGTGCTTGCTTAGAAAAGGTGGAGAAGCTGAGCTATGAAGGGGTCAGTGAGGTCACTGGGTCACAAGGCTGGACAATGATTGACTATTACTTTCAGTGATTTTATCACATGATTTCAAATGCGTGAGTAAATATTAACATGGTGACATAATACAAAGACTGTTCCTAATAATTACTTTGATAATTTTTGTCACTGTGACTGATTGCAACAATACTACTCACCAGACTCTCGTTAATTTCGTCATTCTGGTTGTGTCATTCTTAGCCACTTCATTTATGCCATGTGCAATGGGGAAGTATAACTGTGTGGCTAAAACTCTAAGTTTTTACCACAGGAATACAGAAGTTGGCAGCATTGTTTCATCTCCAGCTATAGTTAAAGAATAGCGCAGCACAAAGCCAAATATTGGAAAAATTCATTAATGCATCAGTCACTGACACATAGAGAACAAGTGACAAATATGAAAGTGTTAAACACATTGCAGCAGACCCAAACTCTTCTCTACACTGACTTCCTGTTTCTTGTACCAGCCCTCGTTGATGCTTTCCTTGTCAGATGATGGTCACCTGAGGTACATTATGGATCACTAACTCTGTGTAGACATGTAAACATTGGCCGTAACCAACGGCTGTGGGATCGAGACAAAGGGCCTCAAGGTCAAACCGCCCAGGTGTATTTGTGATAGTAATGTAAACACTGCGGCAGCACTGTGACTGTTAACACTCCGGTGTTGCGTGTTGTTATCACTTCATCAGCTTTCAATGTAAACACCCTCTATGAAGGGACTCACATTGAAGGCAAGAGCAACGGGACGCTTCAGCCAGTGGAAGTGACCTGGACTGCTTTTATTTAAAATCAGGTTTTTCTCATGACACGTTCAGGCTGAGCTGGGTGTGTTTATGCAGCAGTTATGCTTCACACAGTTGACCACAGTCTTCTCCTGTTGGTCACTGAGCCGCTGTAGTAAAAAGCACTAGGTCGGTCTTGCACTGTGTCAATATGGTCATTGATAAGTCTGACAGTTTACGGCTCTGACTTTCTCTGTTTCTCTGTTCTGTTTTTAACCCAGGATAGGGACTCTGGCTTCGTGATGACGGCCTCTGGCAAACTGCAAAACACTGTTTGTAGTCAGTTGGCTTGAGGCCCATTTTAGCTTTGTTGGGTAAATAAATAGCTGAAATAACTGAAGTCAATGTGTGAGACCAAATTCAACTTCCTCTGAGTTTGATCTCTAAATATTATCTAGCAAAAAACTTTGACTCTGATCTCTTTATTTATACAGGATAATGCAAGAGAATTCCCCCATTGTTAATGTATAGAAGCTGCTTAAGTGACAAACTTACAAATGGCAATGAGAGTTTACCATTTGATCAATTTGAAGTTTTGATTCCAGCTCGCTTTTACAGAGAGCTTGATGGCTGATATTTTTGGAGATGCAACTAGGCTGTTTTGCTTTAACTTTTATGTATGTGTTTGTCTAAATGTTCACAGATTGATATACACATTTACAGATTTGTTGAGTATTGCCAGGAGTATTTGTACACATTTACAAATGTGATTATACACACGTGGATTGAGATACAGTCACACAGCTCTCCACTCACATATGTAAATAGCTTTGCTACAATAATGGCTCTATAGATGATGATAGGTGTTATATTCCATGTGAATGAGACATGAGGTAGTTGTATATGTTAGCGATGACAACAATGTGATCCACTCTCTCTAACGCGTTCTCGTCGACTTGCAACAGAAGTTGGGCAGTGTGAGTTTCATTGTTGTGGGGGAGTGGCTTTGAAAGGAGGGGGATACTTTCAAAATCTGGATTGCTCTTGCTGGATTCTCCAGTGTTACCAACTCCAACTTTAAGGATGCTGTTTTCTGTTCCAGTCAGTTATGGTGCTATTTTCATAGAGTATAGGTCTTGTCCAGTCAAACCCACCAAACCCCTCCACTCACAGTCAACGGAAATGTTTAGAGGAAGAAGTGTGTGACTACCAACCCGAAGTTCCTCTGAGTGAAAACGGAAGCTGTCATGAGATTGGTTGATTAGGTGTGGCCAGAATTTCAACTTGTTTGAACTGACATGAACCAGCGCAGCAAATGTAGTTTAAGGTTACGATTACACCATATACAGCTCACCTGAGGACAATCCATTCACCAACCTAACTGTGTATATATCAAAACAAACAATTCCCCAAATTAGAATGTAAAGGAGTGAGACCCGCATTGACGTCTCACACAGTTGAAATTTATTTTACTAAATGCTTGATTTGAATTTTGTTTTGAATACTGCACTGGCCTTGTCCTTGAACATGTCATAAAGGCCTCGTAGATGACTGGTTGTATTTTGACCAGCATGTCTGGAAAGGTGGTTACAAGTTCAGATGTGTTTTTAGTTTTATCACTAACAAACTTTTCATTTTTTAAACTTTGGCCTATAAATCTTTCTCTGGGTAATATTTGATTTTCAATTTGAGGAGATTTCACTGAAAGTGGGGTCAATTTCTTAACTCATAGTTATTTTGAACTCAATAATAATTTTTTTTTAAAATTAGACCAAAGGTCACATTGTGACACAGTTATTACAAATCATTCAACTACTTAGGAGTCACTGGTGCAACTGTCTATTGTTTTCCTCTGTGTGTCAGAGTCATATCTGTTTTTCAAGCGTTAACCCGTTTGCATGTTTGACACCATTAAGTTCTTGTCATAGCAGCATGTTAGGCATTGACAGTGTCATTCCAGTCGTAGTTAAGTCTTGCATAATACCAACCTGTCTGCCAGGCCCTTTTTACACTTGCCCCATCAATCAAGTCTGAAGCTGTTTTGTTGATGAGGTTTAGCATGCTCTCCCATGAGACACCTGCAAGAGCACACCCTGTGGGGAGGGAGGGAGGGGGGGGGGTGCATTTACTCTCACCATTCAGACATTAGTGTGTTATTTCAGGAAGGAAGGGGGTGTTAACATGTTTTAAAGTGATGGCTTGTTTTCCATCTCTTACTTAACTGACAGGATACTTTACACAGTGTCAGTCTTCACAGTTGCCCCTTAATTTACCATTAAA
Organism: Centropyge bicolor; assembly: GCA_037975185.1. Lineage (NCBI taxonomy): Eukaryota > Metazoa > Chordata > Actinopteri > Pomacanthidae > Centropyge > Centropyge bicolor. The sequence continues at coordinate 2,757,464 of JBBMOC010000008.1, read as the reverse complement.
AGTTGCCATTTGCTATTGAAAATTTAATTTCAGTGGGTTATTCAAACATTGTTCTATCACATTGGTGAGAACGTAGCTACCGTCTGCCACTTGTGATCATACAGGTTTTTTGGAAAAGGCCTCAGGTTATCCAAATCTGTCTGAAAGACAAAACAAATATGAACAGTAAAATGACTTCCTAAAATGTCTGTCGTAAATGTCCGTCACCAATCACAGAAGGGCTGGTGCCTGGTTCAACTTTGACCTACACAATTTTCCATAGTTGCGTGTCATCAATGCTCCAGTGCAAGGAATGGATCATCTGTTAACCTGGATAAACCCTTTACTACTGGTTTATTACTTGATCTGTACAACCAAGTTCGCTGTTGTCCTTGACTTTATTGTGGCAATGCCATCATGTTCTCACATCTCAGCAGTTACTTTGAGTCCAATTTTATCATAACTGATGGGAAATGATGGCCAAACCTACAGTACAAAAAGTAACTCCCTTGTTCAGATAAAGCCAGAGTTCGGTTTAATATTGTGGAATTAATGTTATTTTTTGTGTGGCCTGAACTAATTTCCAAGCTATTACAGATAGCAGATACAGGTGGGGTCCATATTTTTTTACCTCAGTGGGTGGACACAGATTGAAGAATTCCACCTTCCAAATCAGTTTCCCTGCATTTCTCCCCAGTTTGAGCTTGATCTCATTCACAGGGAGGCGATCCACTATTGTTTATCTGTGGAAAGTTCCAGAAATCTGAGTCGCCGGTGGATGAGACCTGCAGAGGGACAGAGAGGGAGGGAGGGAGGAAGGGAGGGAGGGGCGTAAAGAGAAAGAGACCAGTGTTGAACGATCGGCCTTGTCTCAATACATGCAGGTAGTGGTGATACTACTCCCCCGCACCACCTACACACACACCCACCCTCACCCAAACACAATGAAGGGAAGATGGCTTAAACATGTCTCGAGGCAAGTTCAGCAACATTCCTGTGCCGGGGGGGTAACAGTTACTACGAGTGTGTGGTTATCAAAGTTGTTGTTGTTGTTTTTTTCTTTCATTGTGCTCAATTTGCTTATCATTAAGTCAGGCACCTTTATCACACCTCACATCTGCTTTACATGGCTGGAAATCAAAAGACACATTCAAATCTGTGAGGGTTATGCACAGTCACTGTTTAAATATCTGCGGTTCTTTTGGATGACCACAGGCCATTTGTAAGAATAAACTTGCAATTTAGATTAAGCAAGTTGATTTCAAGTCCATTCAGCAAAAGACCAGGCTGCGGAACAGAGATACAGAATTTATCGTCAGACTTTTCTTCTTAATATCAACCAAGAAAGTCCATTAGAAATAGGGAGGGAGGTTTTTTTGTTTTTTGTTTTTTTAAAAAATATAAATTCACTGTTTTGCAACCTTTTCCTATTATTAACAGTTACGTGTGCACAAGCAAGTTTCAGACTGCAACAATCCGAATTAGATTTCCTGCTGGATTTTTGAAGTTATTGATATGAGATATATTTCAAAATAACCCCAACATAGATTAGCGTAACAAACAGAAATCAAGTAATAAGCTTGAATATACATAAATATAAAAAAGTACACTTAGAATGTGGCCTTTAAAACATGCTTGTGCTGCAGTTTCTTTTGCATGTCTGCCAAAACATATACCAATACAATGACTATATCTGCCTTTGATATTGAATAAGTACTTTATTGTTTTAAGCTTTACTGTGCCTGTATTTGTGCTCATGTTTCCAGGCGCATGACCTCAGGTTGAAGACCCTGTATGGTTCAGATGTTTTGGCATGGTTTTATGTCCCAGACTGGCACTAATTTGAAATCAATGATCCTGACCCTCCTCGTTGCTCACAGTATAATGTAGCTGAAGTCATCCCTGTGTAGCTTTTCTTATTACGGTAAATACATCATCGGGCATGATCCCACACGAGCTGTGCATGTATGAATGAGTTTGATGCCCCCCCCCCCCCCCCTTTTTTTTTTTATAAGGAGTTTTTCAGTACCAAAACAGGCACCAGCTTGTAGTTGAACTTGTTTTATCTCTGTCATTATCTCGAGACACAGTTATATAAGTGGAATCTAGGCCGAGAGGACCTGGGTCCCAGGTGACGGGGTGGCCCCTGAGGGCCAAAGAAGGCACGCTGATTAATGTCTTTGTTTTCTCTTGAGCAGCTTTGTCATCCTGCTGGCTCAATGTATGTTATTGTTTCTGCCACTTCAGAGTAGTGTTCATTTAACTGATGTAATCTGTTTAAACTTGGCATTCATTCAGTTTTCAGATTTGATGCTGCTGCCATTAAAGACTTTGTGCTAACTGGTTTGGAAGTTTACAGCACAGGAGGAGATAATGATAAATATTTCTTGTGCTCTTTAAACATAATCTGCCACAAAAACATCTACTATACAGAATCTTGCGAATTCTAAGCCACTGATGACTTAAAATACTCTCATAACTTTTCACTGGCATTTTGCTCTAACCTCGACTACACGATCTGGCTTCTCAGAGCAGAATAATTTGCTCCTCATCTTTGTTCACGTTCTTCACGTTGCATAACTTGACCTGAGATTTGTGCGGTGACAAGGCCCCAGCAGCAGAGTCAGGCTCTTCACACCAGGGTGCGATAAGCTGGTGGAAATTCTCTGCTCGTTGTGATAATGCATCTGCTGCACACACATTCCTGCGTTTACACTGTCCAAGGCAGTGGATCGTCCACTGGGATTTAGACAGTTACCAAGATGATCAAGAGTTCAGAGTTCATATTTTACCTTCATATAGTTGTACGTCCAACACACTTAAAACATCGAATAGACTTTCATTGATTTGTTGAAGTTCTTATGCGTTTTAAGAGAGAGATGTGCAGCCAACCAGTGGAATGAATTGATTCTAGTCCAAAATGGGAGGATGCAGTTTGTTTGGCACTGTGCCACAGAAAAAAGCTTTATCTACAAAACATCTCTGAAATCTCATTGGTTTTTTCTGCTAAAGAGTGCATATATGTAACTTTTAAAACATTTCTCCTGCTAATACTACATCACTGCTAAAGCGTGATCACATTTTATTTTATGTTACTGTCTTATTTGCTTTCAGTGTTTCTCTCTGACTTTGTTGACCTTTGCCCCACTAACTGTTGTCATGTGTACTCCACAAAGGCAAATTGAATTTTTGGGTTTTTTTTTTAAAGAATTTAGTTGAAATCTGAAACTTTCACTTTTATTTCCCACTCTCAGGTGTTAGGTCAACATGTTTTGTAGTTTAAAAAGTCTTCAGAAAACGTGTCAGTCATCATTTGGCAAACACAACAATCACAATGGGGACAAATATGTTACTGTCAGTCATTCATCCTCCACTTGAATGAATGACTGTTTTCTGCCACTACAACAGTGTATGTAGCTGTGAACATGTGTCTTTTAAAGACTGCACAGAAGTGTTTTTTGTCATTTATTTTGTTATTGCATATTTTTTTAAGTTGAGCACATTTTATTTTCCAAACAACCGTAGTTGACATTTCCGCATCCTTCTGTCTTCACTTTGTCACAGTTTCACATTTTACGATGTGGAGAGGGGTGTTGGTTTGACAGGACGAGATGACAATCATATTTGAAATGGCTCTGTCAGACACTACAGCAGGGAACGATGATCTATTTTGTTGTCAGGTGTGTTTCGGTATTTAGAGGAGGGGCTAAAAGGGAGCGCTGCCACCACGCACCCCATCACCCCGCAGGGACGGAGTGACAGGTAAAACCAGCCCAGTAAATCAGATACAGTGTTTTTACAAGACAGATAACCTGAGCAAGACTCTCTGATGTCTGCGATTTGAAGAACTGAGTTCAACTATTGTTTACTAAAGAAAATCCTTTAATGGCAATTATTTTATTAATTGTGGTTTGTATTTTACTTGCAAGTCTTCCACAGCTCAGTTCGGAGCATGATCTGGCTTTGCGAAGCTGTTTTACTTCAGTTTCAGTCTGCAAGAGTGAACGCTGCCTAAGATTGATAAGAAAGTCTGACTTAGTATCGGAAACTCCAAATGTTTTAGCCATTGCGTGTTGTTTTATCAGATCACATCAATGACCGAAATGTGACACAATTATGAATTAAACTACAGGGTTTCCTTTTGAATTTGTCCCCTACCTGCTGCCAAAGGACTGAAATGACCCACACGTATAATATGTAATGACTACTATTATTATGATAGCAATGTTTTGCTATTTCTTGAACCAGCTGGGCGTGGCACTGAGATCACAGTAGGTAACTTCCTATCATGGGGAGCCAAGCTTCCTTTCACAATCCACTCAGAAGAATTTTAAGCATTATAGTATGAGTCATATCTTTTTACAACAATCGTTTTCGTCTGTCATTAGCCGTATGATCCAACACTTAGTAAACATCAAGCTTTTATGACTTCTTTTGTGAATCATTCTTGCTCAGCTTAATAGATCTTTCTCGGTTATGTTATGTGTTGCATTCCATGTAACTGAACTGAACATGCATGTAAGTATATGAATCAGGCATGTTGTGACCGTGAAGATTCAGTCATCCAGGTCATGGTATGCAAGTAAGAGTTGAATCAAAGCCAACTGGACTTAGCTTGTACTTGAATGCGTGTACTGTCTAAACGTAAAAACAATTGTGGAAAGGATTTAAAATTTTGGCTGCCAAAGCAAAGAGGAGTTTGCAGAAATGGCGTTTTATCTATGATATTGAATGTCGCTTAACCCAGAGAGAAATGGACGCTAGTTTTGTTTAATGGGTGTTGGCCGGGTAGAGAGCCAATAAAGGCGTAACAATAGCTCCCTTCATGATAACAGAGTCTCCACTGATTTCTCGCCCGCTGCCTGTGAATAATATTATCAGCCCACCCCCGAGAGAGAAAGCTTACAGGGCGACTCCAGAGGGTTTCAGCGGGGGAGGTGGGCGCGACCTGGAGAGAGAAAAAAGGGGGAACTCAGACTCGTTGAAGTCAGGGCGTCGGTCACAAAGTGGAAGTTTGCAGTTTATTTCTTTAGTTTTGTGTGGGTTTAAATAGGGGCCATCTCACTCTCACCCCAGTTGTACTCTGTGTCGGGTAGCTCGCCTGCACACAGTGCTCTCTCTCTCTCTCTCTCTCTCTCTCTGGCTCGGCCTCTTTCCCTGCCTCTCCTTCTGTGAGCTAGTTATTCATCCACTGTGTGAGTCAGGGAGGGTGGGGATTTGGACGACTGCTGTACCAGTCACACTTTGTCAGTTTACTTTCTCGTTCCCTTACCCCATCTCTCTCTCTCTCCCTCTCTCCCTCTCTTTCTCTCTCTGTTTCTCTGCCTGCTCTGCTGTTTTTCCTCTGCCCGCTGCTGCTCCTGCCCGCCCGCCTGCCCTTATAGATTACAGAGAGGCTTTGCCGTGCTGTGAAAGAGGAATCCATTTGGCTTTTGATGATTTAAGGGGGAAAGTCTTGTCTCAGCAAGGTAAGTTGCTCAATGTTTCACAGAAGGTGAACTAACCTGTGTGTGAAGTCTGCCCACATGTTGAGCAGCTCAGGGGTTTGTGGGTTGGTTTGGTTTTTCTTTCCACAGGAAGTGTTTCTCGTCTTTCGGTGTTTGAGGATCTCAGGCTGTTCTGTTTGAAATTTTATTAAAGATACTTTACTTTTGACTAATGGGTTCACTGGCTGCCCCTGTTTTTTTTTTTCTCTGTTCCAGTTTGTTCATTAACTCCTACCTCATGAGCATGAGTTCCCCTTTTCCATCCCTATGATTCATTGACATGGCTCTCACAGGAAATGTTCCACTGTACTATATCTCTCTGGTAGATGCACACCAGCCACCTCCTTGTCAAAGTTTCCTAGTAGCGATTGAGTGGTTGTGGGTGGGCGTGCAGAAGGGCTGTTTGTGTAGAGCGATTAAAACAACTTCACTGTAGTTTGGTCACAAGAATGATCTGATGCAGCTGTAAATCATGAACACTTCTCTCGAGGGAGGGGGGCAGAAGTCATTGTTTAAAGGTAGACTGGTGCTTAAATGGTCACGTGTCTCCAGCTAAATTGCGTCACCACATCATGTCAATAATACAGCAGGCACCTTTTTGGACCCCTCACACGGTTATGAGGAAGTCCCTGCCCTTTTGTGGAATTAATACTAGTTGCTGATTAGGCAATGACCATTGAACAACTTAATTAATTTATCATTTATACTTCTGGTCCAAATTCCAAGGGTAATAAATGCACATACCTTTTAATTAGTGGAGATTAGAAGCAGTTAGGTGGCGTCAGTTCGTTGATGACTGGATGCAATAAATGGTACAGAAGAGCAGTGAGATACAGTGATTGATATCAGTTTTTCTTCTGTGGTTTCATTGAGTTGGAATGGACGGGGCCTCATTTTCATATTTCTTTGAACTTCTATCTTCATCTGGGACACAGGATGCAGAAATATATATATATATATATTTCTTTTTCTTCTTAGTTATGTCATGATCATGAGACCATCCTCCTGACTCGAACAATCAGTTTTATTAATAGTTGGTAATCCAAGAAAAAAAAGAAATGAGTCACATTTTGCATGTTCATACAGTAGTTTGAACATGGAAACTGGGAGATCTGCAAATCTGAATCATCACCTTGGGTAGACAACATTGATTGAGCTCAGAAATGTGGCTCTTGGTGCTAGCAAACTAAATCTAGTTTCTTATACTATTAAAATTGAATGATTTACCAGCATAACAGATTTAATTGGCATTTAAGAACTCCTTTAAATTTCTACTGGAAACAAATTATAAACTCAGATTTAAACCTTGATACGTGACGAAACTGCCACTACACAATTCACTGTCACTGTGACAATAACTAAGCATTACCACTAACCTGACCAGATGTTCTGATCCACTTAACTGTTCAGAGTTTTTCCTCAGAACAAGACAGAATCTACACCACAGACATGCTGATACTGTTGTTGAAATGTGAGGCGCCTGACCAAATGCCTCATCAACGGTTCAAAAACGACCACAGCTTTTTGTGTAAGAGTTTTCTGAAATGTCATATATCTGATCTGTTATACAACGCCACCATTTGCACTGTCGGTGATAACACTGAGGCCTGCAAGAAGACGAAACTCCAAAGTTTCATGTCAACGTTTCGCTGTGAGATCGGTCGGGACTCAATCACCTGGAAGCTTAACAGGACGATCGATCAGAAAGATACTGTGGTGTTGATTTGTGGCTAACAATTAAAAATCCCTGAGGTGAACAAACCGCAGGGGGATCTACAAAAGGAAGAGGAATGTGAGATATAATCTGTTTTCACTGTAGACTTGTGCTCAGTTTTAACTTTGACCCAATGAATGCACTATCATAAGCAGATCAAGGGCTTTTATGTTTTGAACCAGTTTTTTTGGATTGTGCCAAAAAAGGGTTCCAACTCCATTGTCATTTTTGTGTAAGCTGATGGGTTTTGCTTGTGTTCAGTAAGTTGGTTGTAGACTGAAATGCTCTCTCATATCTGATTACCACCATTTCCTTGCAAGTTTCCTCTGTGACATCCTGTGATTACACATGACCGATGCCAAAAGCAAGTTCACATTCTTAAAGTGGAACCCATATCATTGTTAAAGTGCATAGCTGTAGTTGACACTTGAAATGTCCCTACACTCCCTTCTCGCAGTTATTGCTGTGCAGCACCTGCATGATCTTCGCTCCCTGCCTTCATTCCACAGCATGAAATGATTAGCTTTTAATTATATTGGCTTAAGGAGTGCTGTTCTTTAGTCCTTAGGCAGTGAAAACCCGGAGCATTGTAGATTGCACATCAAACAATGGCTCTCTCTGGGTCCACTGCTGAGGGGAGGCCGCGCCCTGCATCTCGTCTGCTTCATGAACACACTTTATAGTTTGCACTTGATCGATTTTAGCCTTTGCCAACAGAGAAGTATAGGCAGGTCTGAAAACGATAGCAACATTCCTGTGTGTACGCTGCATGTCGTGGCACTTTCCCCTACTTTTTACGGTGTTGTCGATGGATTCAGTTTTTCATTGCATCTGGTTGCTACTGGAAGGAACTGACAAGAAAGACTCATTGTTGGAACTTTGAATTCAAGGTTCTGTAGTTTGTTTTTATTTCAGTGATCTACAACCCCCTCCTTTTTTTGCTCCCAGTTGGGTTCATTTAAGGCGAGCACATATGAGCAGGAGTCGTGCCAGAAGTTAAGACACAATACTCAAACAGCCTGTCGTCTGCCGCCTCGCTGTCGGATGAGGGATGCCCTCCCAGTTCCCTGAAGCACCTCCTCTCTAATATCAGGCCATGTCTGATGAGTGGTTGGGGCCGGGGCAAGGCATCCTGGGATTTTTTTTGTTGGGAGTGTTTGTTTGGTGAGGGATAAGCTGCGCCGTGCCAGTAATTGCATTTCACCTCTGCTGAATCAGTAAATGTCACAAAATGCTCCTCCTTGAAGGCATTTATTGGTCACGGGTGATCACCAGGAAAACCCGAGCAATGAACAAGACATGTGATTTTTTTTTCTTGCCACAAGGAGTTATGTAATCCATTCTTGAAGGAGAAAACTGTGGAATGTTTTTTGATGTCTCTGGAAATGTCACTGTCTAGGAAAAGTTGAATTTAAAAACTGCTTTTAAAACTACTTTCACAGATCCAAAAAGAGTGCATCTGGATCGAGATGTGTCGGAGTTGTGCACCTTTTTTCTTTTTGACATATAAAACCAGCCTAAATGTTGTTTTCTTGAATGTGTTCATGGGAGTGGTGTAAGTACTGCTGCTGTGTTAGGCTTTGACAAGTTAAAACTCATGATGAACTTGTTGGGCTTTTTTTTGCAGGTAATTGGGTAACAATACAAGATGGCAAACATGCTGCAAGGGATTCAGGAGATTGGCTCACATGCCGTGGATATATATGACTACCTCTTGGCGGGAGTTGGTAGGTAATTTACTGGACTAAATACAAAAAGCTCACTCTTTATATTATGCTGTTGTTTTAATGTATTTTTCTTCCCCTCTCTAGATCCACGTCTGAAGGACTATCCCCTCATGCAGAGTCCTATTCCCATGTCCGCAATATTGCTGTGCTACCTGTTCTTTGTACTGTACCTGGGACCTCGAATAATGGCCAATCGCAAGGCCTTCCAGCTAAAGGAAGCCATGATAGTCTACAACTTCATGCTAGTGGCGCTGTCGATATTCATTGTCTATGAAGTAAGACCATCATTTAAACTCTCCAACATTTTAAGGACTTGTAATAAATGAACTTTGTGCACATTTAGAGTGATTTCATGTTCATGCAATAGTACAGTAGTTTTCAGTGAACTTTTATCTGTAAGCATCCTTTTTTTTGTAATTACCTATCATAACAAACGTAAATGTAGTGTCGAGTCTCCAAATGAATAATGTTTTTTCTCTTATTTAGTTCTTGATGTCTGGTTGGGCCACAACGTATAACTGGAGATGTGACGCAGTTGATACATCTGACAGTCCTCAGGCACTACGAGTAAGCTCCCTCTAAGTCCTCACTCATATAAAGTTCTTCATCAATATGACGTGAAAATAGTATTCAGTGGCTGCGCACTTGTTGGTAACTTTCAGCACAGTTTTCAACTCAAGTTATTTTCTCCTCTACAGATGGTGCGAGTGGCCTGGCTCTTCTGGTTCTCCAAGATTATTGAGCTCATCGATACAGTAAGTTCAGCCTTTGCCAATTTCCCGGAGGGAACCTCCCAAAGGGATTAATAAAGTACTCTGTCTGTCTGTCTGTCTGTCTGTCTGTCTGTCTGTTACCGGTCGGCCTTGGTGGTCCGTTTTTTTCAACATAGCTTGGCTTTAGCTAATCGATATCCACTTTCCTTCAGGTCTTCTTCGTGTTGAGGAAAAAACACGGCCAGATCACCTTCCTGCACATCTTCCACCACTCCTTCATGCCCTGGACCTGGTGGTGGGGAGTTTCCTATGCTCCTGGTGAGTACACATTAACTAAATCAATGATTAACGGCGCAAGAACAATGGCAGGTGAGGGGGGGTATAGCATCATTACATCATCCAGCAAACCAAAATTGTCCCTCGTGAGCTGTACAATCAGCAGCAACGTCCTACATTTGCCCTTGTGCAGGTTGCATGTAAGGTTGAATTCTGTTTAGTCATAAGAAAATGATTAACCACGAGTCTGTGCACAAAGCCTCTATGGCCTCTACCTTCTTCATGCTGGTACGCTTGACTCAGTCAGCCTAATGTCTGTCATTATGACTGCAGGTGGAATGGGATCTTTCCACGCCATGGTGAACTCTACCGTCCATATCATCATGTATTTCTACTACGGCCTTGCTGCTGCTGGACCACGCTTCCAGAAGTTTTTGTGGTGGAAGAAATACATGACTGCCATTCAGCTGGTATATACGCCCTATACTTTTTCTGTGTTTCCGTGTTAATGAGAATTTTGTTACTTGCTTCAACACCGGAACAGTATGACGGAGCTTTAACGCATTTATTTTGAGCTCAGGATCTTAAGCCTCTCCGCTCCTGTCAGCAGCCCTTTTTAAATGCCAAAGTTAATGTCTGTGCTCCAAAGGCACCAAGACAAATTCCTCTGCATTAACTTAGAGTAACTGCTCAGTTAACTCCTGATTTCTTCCCAACAGATCCAGTTCGTCCTGGTTTCTCTCCACGCTACCCAGTATTACTTCATGGACAGCTGCGACTACCAGTTCCCCATGATCCTCCACCTCATCTGGATGTATGGAACCTTCTTCTTCGTGCTCTTCTCCAACTTCTGGGTCCAGGCTTACGTGAAGGGTAAGCGGTTGCCCAAACAGGACATTAAGCAGTGTCAGAACGGCACGGCCGTCTACACCAATGGCAAGCACCACGAGAACGGCAACGGCATCAGCCACGGAACCACCAACGGCTCGACTCGCCACGAGAATGGCAGCACTCACATGGGCAAGATGAAGAAGGCCTAGAATATCCAAAGATAATTTTGGCTGCGTTTCCTGTTTTTAATTTTATATGCAAAACATTGGGAAATGACATGGTCAATGATTTCCACAGGTGGGGTTCCATATTTGTTCGTTTCTTCTTGAGTTGGGGGATCCATTTTACGGAGCACAATGCATGAAGAGAAGATGTTTTGATTTAAATGTTTTCTTCACTGATGTTGCAACAACCTCATAGTTCAGTTTCACTTCACCCCACTTATTTGACAAACAATGGCCTCCTGACCCCCTGTGGACAGACGACTGTACAGTTTCTATCAAACTTGAAAATACTTTTGTAAATAGTTTTACAACCCCAAAAAAATATAACTAATTGTATTGGTATGCTTTAGACTTTCTAAATTTTGTTACTTTGTGTATTTAAAATTTAAAATGCCAATAAATTCCATTTTAAATTATCTTACTTACATTTTGTGCGTCCGTATTTTCCCTCGCAGAAGAAGAGCTTACTGTATGTGTGACTTGGTGAAAAGATTGTCAGTTCGAGCTGTCAGGTCTTCGGGGGATGACTGACATTGTGCTCAGCAACAAAGAGGGAAAGTATTCACATTGCTTGCTTGTGCCTCTTGTCTTGGCCATCCCAAGTATGTGGAGCAAGTAGGAGGTTAACAAGAGCCCCATTTTGCTTTGTTTAAAAAGATTCAGGCTGACAGAAGGCATCCTGCCGACCGGATCTACACCCACATGCCTCAACCATCAGCTGGTTCATCGGGGTCGAAAAGAGGCAGCTTTTCCTACATTGCAACATACGATGTCACAACTTTAAACTAACCCTCGTTTAAAGTTCCCTAATGAAACTGAAGTTATGGACAGGAAACTGAATCTGACTGCATTATGTTGAAAGGCGTTTCTAATATTCTCTCCCATTATGTTTGTGAATGGAGTGGGCAAAACATTAGAAATGCATCTGAATATAATCCAGTTAAAAACCACTGCAAACGAAATGATAAACATATAGTTAATTTAACACCACTCTGACAAGTGTTAAGGTGTAATTTGGCTTTTGGCCTAATAAAGTGGGCACTGAGCGTATCTGTAAAACCTTACCTGAAAAATAAAACCAATGTAGTGAAAATAAAAATACAATACTCCTGGATAACGAGGCAGTAACTCGGTCATTGTTGCAAGTTTAATTCCAGGCTGACATTAACATTTCATGAGCAATCGATTAAAATACATCCAGTATGAAAACATTCTTTAGGCATTCGTTCAGTGTGCATCAAATCGCTACAGATCTACTTCATACAGTACTTCAAGTCATTCTCTTTTTCTCTTTGCTTTAAGGTCATGGGGCTGAATCCAGCTCCCACTTTAAAGGTATTCTCCATGAACATTGTGACATGAATGATATCAAGCTATGAGGTTGCTACTACTGTACAGTGCAGTACCTTGATCTGATGGTCCATCCTAGGTTTCATGCGTACCCAGATTGTCTGCTGCAGGGCAAGGTGAGATCAGAAAACCGCTAAGGGTCAGACCACTTCTCTCTACTCGTGAGTGGATGGGATGGATGCAGACCTTGGATGTGGTCTGGTTCGCCCTTTGAATGCTGTTATTGCCCTGAAACTGATGGCAGCACTGATGAGAAGTGCCGGAGACAGAGTAGTGGTCAGGGTTAAAAAGATGAACTAGTGGTGTGTGTGTTGTGTGTGTGTGTATCCTCTAAGTGATGTTCTCCAGGATGTAAAAGATAAGCTCCATCACAATAGGCTCGTCGCCCCTCTTCCGCCCCCTGCTGTGTATGACGGGGATCAGCACGCTATCCAGGGCATTGAGGTACTGAGCTGGGAGGGGCTGCCCATTGCTCCCAGCCACAAATCCCACCTGAAATTACAAAACAAACCACTAATTAGCTGTAATACAGCCACACCCAAGAGTTGTCTATAAACTTTATAAACTGTCTGCTATGTGAGTCACATGTTTCATGTTCTCCGCTTCAAACTTTGACCCATATTTTTAAACAATGCAAAGATCCCTGGATGTGTGTTATTGCAAATTTGGTTTAGTGGAAGAACATCTGAAACATCACTGGGCTCAAATGAATCCCATACAGATGAAATTCTCAAACTTAGTATAGCACCACCTATTCTGTATCATAGAATCTACATCTATCTAATAAGAATTATGATGAAATGGTGAAAACAGATGTCCACAACTACAGAGGATGTGAATTAAGAAAAAAGGTTATAACATTTTCAGGCTGGCCAACAGACAAAAGTGCAATACATGGAAATCCAGTAATGGCTTCATTTTATGTCATTACAGGATCATATTTTTATCCAAAAAGTCATTTCCAAAGACTTACATAATTCCTAAAAAAAAATGCTGACACTACACTCTGCCTTCAAATAGTCTTCACATAATACAAAGAGGTAAATTCTCTTTGAGCCGTCTTGTCCGTTTCAACATAAACTTTATTTTGATTATTTACAGTTTAGCTCATACAGATTAACTATGAATCTGTCTACAAATAACAAATTATTTTATATTCCTTTATATTTTTATACTTACTGCAAATGTTTTATTCTGTTTCCAAAATAATGTAGTATTTCTACAGTATGATAATTTTTATATGCACAGATGTCTTAACTCACAGTATATAGTTTGCAGGTCAGTATTCATAATGATCTGATCTGATTCTGACCTCTTGAGATTCAAATGCGACACGCAGCCCCAGTTTGGCCATCCCATCCTCTTTCAACAGTTTGAGGTGTGGACACAGGGCCAAGCAAAAGGCCCGGGCGATCCGCTCCGTCAGCCGGTTGTGTTCAGCCGAGTCGCTCGCTCCTCCTTTGGGATGATCCCCCCTCTGCAGGAAGAACACCTGCACAGATCATGCACACACATGTAAAAAGGAAGAGACAGGTTTCAGATAGACTTATGCTGATATTTTCAAGCAGATCATCATATGTACTTCTGTCCAGCGGATGATCTTCCCGTTTTCTTTGTACTCTGACTTCTGGAACATCTTTGTACTGCTGATGGACTCCATGGATTTCCCATCGATGGGACTTATGACTCTGGGAGACACAAACACATAATGCTAATACAACATATACCATATATGTCTTCAGTTTAGCATTAAGCTTCTTTTAAAGTGCTGTATTTTACCTGATTTAATGCATTTTATGTTCTCAATTTTTTACTTTATTTCTATTATTTAGTGGGTTTAAATCTACACCTGTTTTGCATTCTCATTATCATCTTATATATCATCTTATTTTTACTATTATTCACCCTGTTCTCCATGTTATCTTACATTAACTTTTACATTCTACTGAAGGAAGCTGAATGAAAATTACACTGATTTTTTAAAAATATGACTGTTAAATTGTTCTCTTTGAGCACAAAAGCTTCATTCTGCCCCACGAACCTCAAGCATGTGGACAGACTCACCCCTTATTCACAGTGCATTTCTCCTCCACCCACTGTACACAAACAAGCTCCTGGCTGTCTGATTGGTCAAGCCGTCCACAGGTGACGGTGTAGTCTTTCATGTCCCGTAACGACCGCCGGAGCTCCGCCATGGTTTCCACAGTGATCTGCACCATTAGTCCATCTGGGGAGAGGGGACAGCAATACAGGAGAAACAAACAAACAGACACACACACACACGCATCAACATGTACACACGCCTAGACAAACAGCCTGTTAAAAATGTACACAGACACACACATACAAAGATCAACACATTCTGAATAAACCAGTTCTGAAGCAGGGATTTTAACATGCACTACTTGAAACAAATGTTAACAATGAATTTCCCGCATGTGGGCAGGAAAAGGTCAAAGTGAACCTGACTCCTCTCTGAGTGGACATCCTACCTTCTACAATACTGGACTTGGCAAGGTATCCTGCAGACGCTTTGAGTGCACTGCTGAATATGAAAAAGCAGGATCCAGTAACTGCAATAAAAAATAAGAGAGGAAAAGACACCATTTGTAGAGACAAGTTCTGTGACTTCAATCATGTTTAGTCTTAAAAGTGACAAGAAAAAAACTGCCATGTAGTGCCATCTAGTGGTCAATAAGAGAAAGTGAACTTATTTGGTCCAATGGGCCACTTGAGCTCTTATCCCACTTTGTTTCTCTTAATTTTCCTCAAATGGAAACTTCTGGACAACATTTAAACACAATTCATTGCACCCAAGAGTAAAATGTTTCTTGTTTATGGAAATACTTGAATTTAGAATAACATTTAATGGGTTTGCGCAATAATAGGCGGCACATTCACTTGGTGAATTTTGCAAGTGCACAATCTAAAAGGTTTAAAAATTTGTAGACTGCACCAAATAGTCTGTGGGATTTAACTTTTGTTTTACGTTTCCAATGAAAAATCACCCTGAATTTAGCTCTTGTATGGATCTGAGTGTGCTCATCTCTGTCTCTCTCTCTCTCTGCAACTCAAACAAGTACCAAGTTTTTCTAAACAACAGATAAATGATCAGTCAGTCAAGATTTCCATTGTCGCTGCAATCCCACCTTTGCGCGGCTGATTGTGGATGCTGATGGCTTGGGTCTGGTACTGGCCGTCGTCTCCTTGCACGCAGATGAGGTGGGAGTCTGCAGTCTCGTTGAAGCACGCCCCGATGGCCAGCACGTGCTCATTGGACTTATTCAAAGCCTTCATTAGCTAACATGAGACAAGTGGGAAGAGAGGGAAAGATGGCGATCGACGAAAAATACATAAACATAAGCATTAACTCTGTGAGGCATTTAAAGGCTTAGTCTTACCTCATTATACCCGGTGGTCGGTATCTTTATGCAGGTCCTCTGAGCCTCTAGATCCACAGTGAGCCCCGGCACCATTGGAAGGCTGTAACGGTAATTCCTAAAGTCCTGGAACAGAATGGGAGGAACAGGTCAGCTATGGAAAGTAAGGCGGGAAAGGGAGATGGGGAAATGTGGTTTTGTATCAACACCAAACAGATGTTGTTATAAAATGTCACACTCACCACTAGCAGTCTCATTATGGTGTGGCCTATTTCCCCAAACAATGGCTTCCTAAAGCGCACGCTGTACAGAGGACACGGATAAACTGGAACAAGAAATAAAGTGAGTGACTGAAGAGGAAACCGCTGCCGGGATAGATACCTACATGCACAGGGCCTCGCTTACATCTGTATTCGGCCCCCAGTCGCAGCATGAGACGCAAGGGGAAGGCTTTGGCCCAGGCCACCTCTGCTCTGTGGACCAGCAGGCCAAAGAGGTAGGGCTGGTTTGGCAGAGGTAGACCTTGAAGAGACTGCAGAGTGGAGCGAATGTACAGGAAGCCGGCGTGCTCCTCAGCGCCCAGGAAACCGCTGCCGAACAAGGACAGCGACAGATGTTTCACAACCTTTCCTACAGAAACACAGAACAGAAGGGTCAGTCTTTCAAAATGGGTCCAAAAGTGGGCAAAATTCAATACAACACATCACTACTGTTATATAACTAGTTATTATTGCAGGTAAGCGTCTTTGTTGTGTTTGGGCTCTGACCTGTGAGCGTGTCCCTGTACAGCTGGATGAAGTGACTGAAAATGTCTTTGGGGAAGCTTTTCTCTTCGGGCAGACACTGCAGCAGCACCACCACCTCCACCTGGCCCACAGCATGCATCCCCTTTGTCGTCACGCACCAGCACTTCCTGTTAACATCTGGCACACAATCAAGGCACAACCTCAGGGGTCTAACAAGGACCGAAATCACATCCAGTCATCCCTTTGTTCAGCCAAAAATAATGTTGATGCATTTTTGAAATCGTATTGTTAATAGCTTATTACTAAAAGGAAGGAAAAAAGGGTCTGTGAGGAAATCAGAAATGCTCTGTTTCGTCTCAGCCAGCTGGAGGGATGTACCGCTGTATTGTTTGATTGGCAGAAGCTGGCAGGCTGCCAGAGCGCCACTGTTACACCGTAGGGAACGAGAGACGAAGTAAACAAACTTGCACGGCAGCCAAATAAAAGATAAACCAGAAAATACAAAATAGACATTTATCCCTTTTGGTTTCTCAATAAGGATTTAATTTCAGCTGATCTTTAAAAAGAATATGAACTCCACAATATAGGTGGCTATAGTATAAAATAGATGTGTAATAATTGTGGATGTATGAGCTATAAAAAGTAAAAGTTTCTGGAGTCTCAAAGCTGTGTGAATTCATTTGCAGGATCACAGCAGCTTTACACTTGACTGAAACTCTGTACAATATGTCGCCAGCGTGTTATTAGGTGTGCTTTATAATGCATGCTGAAAGTAAAAAAAAAAGAAACATACAGTTGACCAGCTTGACCATAGCCAGCAGATTGGCATTGAGGACGAACACCAGGGGCTTGGGTCTGCCGCTCTCCAGCTCCTGGATGAGCAGCATCTCGGACGGCTGTTCCTCCACAGTATAATCTGAGAGGAAAAAAATAACTGCTGAGTATTTTTCTGACACTATACTTTTATCCATTGTAACGCAGTAAAGGAGTTAACTTCATGAAAGATTCATGCTTAAGTGAGGATTATTAAGCACTGTCTCAGCCTGGTCCTAAATAAGATGCAAGGACAGGTAGATTTTATTAATGCCATTATTTGAAAATCCCCCTGTTCAACCTGGTAAGACAGGGTTCACATTAATATTTACACTAACAGCACGAAGGGGGTGCTCATGACTTTTAAGCGAGGAGATCAAAACTTAATGTGGTACATGCACACCTGGGCTTTACTACAGACTTGTGACATGTCGGGTTAAGCGCCTTGCTCAACGGCACTTTGATGTCGACCCGTGAAGGAGGCGTGGGTGTTTGCTTATTTTGTTGGAACTGACTCTCTTCCCATCACAGGGTCTATTTTGTAGGTCAGAGGTGATGTGATGATGGTGAGGCGATGATGGACAGAAGCATACATGGTGTTGGTAGTGTGTGTTTTTATCAAGCGTCCACAAAGAATCCCACCTGACAGGAATCACTTATTAATCTTCTATTCAGTGAACACAGGCTGGAAACTTTTACATTATTCTGTAATTGTTGCTGTCACTTCATTTTGACACTCCAGTTTAACTTCCTTTGCATTTTCAACTCTCTAACATCAGACATCAAATCTTAATTCACACAGAGCTGCCTTCTGTTTAAGCTTCTCCTCCCATGTTTGCACACTGTGCGAGGCATGAGAGCACCAAAAAACAGGCAAAGCACATTTGAAGGTCAAGAATCCATAAAGTAGTTTTGCAAAAAAAATCTTTGACTCTCACTCCTAAATTGGATGGAATCTGTCTTACCTCCTTTGACCCCTGTGGAGGTGAGGATGGGGGGCAGGCCATCCAGGGGGATGAGGTTGGCAGAGCTGCTCACTAAAGCCGTGGTGCCTCGGCTGTAAGGACCACAAGCCTCCTGGAGGACGAGGGAGGAAAAGGAATGAGAAGATTTTTTACCCCTAAGGTAAACACAGAGAATTTAAATTCACTCTCATAAATACGTTCTGTGTTATGTTTTAAATGATCCTACATTGATATTTGTCCCATGTGGTCGCAAGGCTCTCCTGAGCTGTGGTGAACCCACGGGACTTTTGACCTGCCCGCCCAGCGCTCGCCTCATCAGCGGGGAGAACGTAGGCCCTCTGATGGGTGTGGTCGGAGCAGACTCTGACTGCTTATTGAGGATTTCATCTGCGAACCACACCCTCCTTTTCCCCCTTGGAGGTGTCCCTGGGGAGAAGATGTGAGAGTTACTTATGCATGATATTTACAGATTTCTTTTTGAAACTTGAACAAAGCAAATCTGTGCTCACTTTTGATGAGGGTTGAATGACAGGAGATACAAACTCGTCCCTCCTTGCCATCCAGATGTGTGAGTCTGAACTTCAGATTGGAGCAAAGTGCACAAAAAACCTGAGGACACAAACATGCACACATATGACATAAAGTTACCTGAGAACATCTAATTAAAATTGCACGGAATATGAACTTTTTCCTCACCTTCCCACAAGCACGGCAGTGATGCCTCCTCTTAGTAAACGTAAACTTGATCCCACACTTCATGCAGACCAGCGCCTGAGCATCGGGGACCCACACCGGAGCTACCTCCCCGAGGACGCTGCCTCGATCCTTGGACAGGATGCCAACAGGGCTGGACTCGGATTCGTTGTCTGGATCCACGGGGGAGGCTGCACACTCCCCCGTCGCTCCCTCCCCACTGGCTGCCTGGTCTGCCTCATCTCCTCCATCAGATCTGAGCGCCTTGAGCTGGCTCTGGAGCTCCCTGCCATGTGTCTCCTCATGTGAGAGACCGGAGGGGGCTGCGGTGGCCTCTGAGCTGCAGGACTGCTCGTGCTGCTCCAGCCTGCTCTCCTCCAGCTCCTTCTCCTCAATCACAGAGTCCTCCTTTGACGGGAGAACCTGGGGCTTCTTCTCCTCCACCAGCTCCTCCTCTTCTGGCCAGGCGGCCTCGGCAGGGCTCAGCACCAAGGGGCTGGAGGACTCCCCGAAACAACTCTCGCCCCATGTGGAGATGGCGGTCACAGTGCAGCTGCCCTCCTCCAGCTGGGAGGGTGAAGCAGTTTTGGCCGGATGTTCGGATGGTTTCTGCTCACACGCCCCAGAGCTGTTTCTGACGGACGTGTGCGAAGAGGTCTTAGATGGAGATTCTGGTCGTATTTGGCCGCAGCCCAATCCTGGCTTTGACACGTCGCCATCTTTAAGCACCAGCAGGCAGGGTCTGTTCAGCCAGTGGTGCTTGGTGTCCTGAAGAGACGGATTGTCTCCTTCATCTGTTATGATGACATCATAAACACTCTATGTCAAGCACACACACACACTTAGACACACCATGCATGCATTCTCAGTAATAGTGACTCATTAGGTGGAAAAGCCGTGTTCACATGTGCTAAGTGGCCATTTAGCTGCATGTGATCATTTATTTCATGACCTCCTACATACCTCATAGCTTTCAATCATCGCTAAAGGCAGCATGGTGCCCTTGAGAGGGGTGTCAGCTGATCAAAGAACAGACTACATAAAAAAAAGAGGAGGAGGTTTGTTGTGGACTAAATATTGATGTGAAACCAGTAGTGGTTGTATAACCAAATGTTGGTAACACAGCTGCCGGTTCCCCACAGAATAAAAAGATCAATAGTGGTGCTGTGTTTAATTGGCTGTGGAGGATGAGGATCAGCATGTTTTCTTATTGTTATATTATCTGTTTTGTTGATACTAAAACCTTTACTGGTTCTGTGTATTGGCCAATGTGCTTTGTCTTTGGCTGTAGACCAAAGACAAATGAACAATTATTACATTACCATAAAATGGTTTGAGTGTTTGATCCAAGTTTTTCATCGATAACCTGAACATGCACATCATGTTCATCTGAGTAAATGACTGTGGCCTAATACAAATAAATGACTCCATTCATAATCCCAACATGAGACTACACATAAAGGCAATTACATTCTGTGATCACAGCCAATTACTGTCTCAACATCCTTCCCTCATGTGTGAGTCACATAACAACCACTACTGCAAATGACCAGCGTGCAATGTGTCCACAGCTGGTGTTTCATTGAGCAGTAACACCCAGTGATTTATGAATAGTTATGACTCAGGACCATTAGAGTGAGAGGACTGAGTGTCACAGGCTCATGTTACTTTGCTGCACTGTGCTTTGGCACAAAGATGCAAAAGAGAATCTGATGGAAAGGATCCAATCTAGGAACTAATTTCCCAGGTTAAACTGCATTGCAGCTTTCGGAGGAACCATAAAAAGCGAGGCGGGCCGGGCTGGTCCTGCTGCGGGCTGCAAGGCTGCACCGATCCGCCTGACCGGAGCTGCTCTTCCCGGGACGGTGACGCATTCAAACACACGTGCAAATGTTTAATCCGCTCGCAAGGCACCGAGGCCGGCGGCAATGCGACACCCTCACCCCGAGCTCCGGTGCCTGGAGATCCGGCAGGACCCCCGCCGAGCCGAGCACCGCCGAGCCGAGATGTGCGGACCGCGCATGAATGTGCGCCACACACGCACACATGCGTTTGAGATGATGCGGACTCTGCGCGCGGCCAAATGCTGTATCAGCGTTTTTCAGTGACAAACACAGGCGCGCATCATCATCATCATCCTCTTGTATGCAATGAATGGGAAGTGGAAAAAACATGCACACCCCGCTGGCATCAACGCGTTTCTCACCCTCTGTTATTGCTCCCAGCAGGCTTTCATTCTCGTCGTCCCGAGCGGAGAAGAACTTCAGCATTTTATCCTGTTACATCTGCGGATCCGAGCAGCAGTGCCTTGCTCACAAGAGAGGGATGGGATGACTCTCTACCCTCCTCCCCGTGAGCTCCCTCCTCCCCTGTGTCTCTCTGCAGCTCTTTGAAGAAACTCAAGAGGTGTGCAGAAATGTGTCCCTCCCCAGCTCTCTGTCTGCACAGGCTGCAGGACAGCAGGCAGGCCAACACAACAGGGATGTGATGCCAGATATGAAATCCTGTCTGCCTGCATGCACGCGCGCGCACACACACACACACACACACACACACACACACAGACAGACTGTAGGACGTCTCAGATTTCAGCAAAGCCATCATCATTGAGATCATGCAAAACTGAACAGACCAATTCTTGTCAATGACCACAGCACCATCTAAAAAATGTTAATCACCTTTATTTTGTTTCATAAACAAAAAAAAGTCTTAAGACTAGTTTTAATGACCACTGTTATCCTGACCATGACTGACAATGTGGTAGAGGGATTTAAACATTAACCAGAAGGGAGTATTTTTCCTGTTTCCTTCATAAGTGCACAAGCCAGTCGGACTTGGACATCGGCGGGTCATCGTAAAATAGAAAAGTCTCTGGTTTGTGGGGATAGTGTTTGGTACTTCTGAATGACTAGACTTAAAAACACTGTAGATGGTTTCTCGCTTCTTTGTGGTTCAGTCCAAGTTCATGTGAGCTTCGTGTGCCTCAGTTTGCCTCGTTCTTTGACGCTTCATCGAAGTTCTCCACCAGATCTGCAGAACGACACATTGGGAATTATTGCACTGGAAGTAGACAGTTTTGTATGATACTGTATTCACTCTCCAAAAATAATGCAGCTGAATGTATTATTTTCAAGGATTGCAATAGACAAAACATCACTTATACAGTGTGGATGTTTTATATTTAACAAAATAATATGTGTGTTATATAGAGACTTTGCTAACTATTTAAAAAAAAAAAGATCAAATCGTCAGACAGCATTATGAGTAATAGTCAAAATGTGTGTAGACAGACAAAAACCAATTCAACTGCCTGACTTTTCTACATCAGAAGATCCATACCTGGAACATCATCATCCTCTTCCTCGATGTCCTCCGCCTTTGGAGCCTTGCTGTCGAGAGCTGAGATTAAGTAATAATATATATATATTAAAAAAAACATATAACTTTTGCTTTGTCTAGAAAATAACTGCAACCAGATATGTAATATTTTCTTAAAGGATAAGTCTGGTCATATTCTAGATTTTTCTTATCACCAACAAAGCCCATGAAAAAAGCAAAACTAGTATTTATTTATCCCACTAATGAATAACTTCTGTGTGGCCAAAGCCTGATACAGTTTATTCTCTCTGTTTATTTTGCTTCACTATCAGGAACATAGACATTGTAGTTTCTGTTGAGTCAATGCACATTCACCACCCTGCTGCTGTCTATACTCACTAAGGCACCAAACATATATGATGATCCACCACTGAAACTAGCCCCCAACAAATATCTATCTACTCATGAAGCAGCTATTTTTGTGGGAACAAATATGCTTAAGAAACACAGAGAGGCTGGGGATGTCAGATAGTTTCGAGAGAGTGACTACCACATTGTTGGTTTTGGTCCTTTCATGGGATTTGTTGGCAATAAAAAATATGTGAAATACCAGCAGCCTTATTTTTTCATGTGTAAAGAAAATCTTAGTGCTAAAGAAGCATTACCACAATATGCCTCTGTAACATGGCTGATACTGTGTGATGTAAATTTAAGAAACATATACACAACATTATGCTGCAAGCAAAAATTATTTCGAAGTAGCAAAATTGATATTTTTCATCAGCGACTTCTCCTCTCTTTGAAGCCACCGTTGTGCAGATCCGCTTAGCGCAGGTTTAAAGCAAGACTCATAACACAACTCCTCTGAACTCCTCGCCCTCCTCTTTCACAGTGATTGTCTAAGAGGTCCAGGCTCACCCACCTTGCCGAGGGAACTGTTCTGCCAGCTTGCGCAGGCTGCTGAGGCTGTCTGCTCCCAGCTGACTGAGGATGCCAGGAAGCATCTCTGTCAGTTGCTTGGTCTCAGCGTGGCCCGTGATGGCGAAGGTGTTGGCGGACAGAGAGGCCTGAACTTTGGGGTTGTTGAAGTGAATCACAGTCCCGTCATCCTTGATCATGTTCACCTGAGAGGAGAAGAACGCTGAATTTTTACAGTTACAGCTAAATGTGCCACAACAGTCTGCACATTACTTATCAAGAAACAAGTCGGGTCTACGCAGTCAACACTCAGGAATTCTGTATAATTTACCTCCTCAATTCCAGCAATATTGTTGACAGCCAACTTCTTTAATGAACTCTGAAGCTTTTTGTCATCAGCTGTTGCAGTTCTGTGGACCACCTTCTTCTTCCTGCGCGCAGATCCCTAAAACCAGAAAGGACATAAGACGGCCTTGATGACAGCAACTCAGAGCTAGCTATGAATAACAAGAGTGACAGCAATTGGAGAAAAAGAAAAGGGCAGTGGCAGCCTTTCTTGTACAATATTGTTGTATTACAGGATTTAATACATGGCTCAATCAACAAGTCGAGCAAAAGAAAATGAATCGGAAACAATTTTCACTTAATCATTTCAGTTAATTTTCAAACAAAATGTCAAACATTTGCAGGTTCCAGCTTCTTAGATGCAAAGATTAATTGCTTTCTTTGTCACTTATGATAGTAGTTGAAGAGTCTGTTAGTCGGGCAAAAAAGGGATTTGATCACTTTGGAAAATTATTGTTGTGGTTTGATTGTTTTTTTTAATGTATTTTATTTTATGGATTTAACAGATCAAATAAAAGGAGGAAAGGAGGAACTGCTGGATAACCTTTTCTATCAGTGATGTTGAACTGGCAAATTTGACAGAGAGATTAACAAGTGGATGCAAGAGTGTTTATTACATTCAGGACCTTTTATGTGCAGCCACTAGTATCGAGGATACCGTTCTGACACACTCTATAGAAAGACCACACTCCTAACATCTTGTGTGGTATCTTAGAGAGGAGGGAAAATTGAGGAGAGGAGAGACCATCACACATTTAGTCTAACCATTGCAAATGTACTTATAGGGCTTTTCCATTGGCACTTTTGTCCACACCAAGTCAAACCATGCCGCATCGATGTGTCTTTATATTACCAGTTCAAAGATGAGAAGTTTTGCCGAGTCGTGCCCAAGATCTTGCGTTGGTCAAAGTGCATCTGACTGTCTCCAAGCAGGTTGATGCCAAATTGGCTTCATCAGCAACATGTTTGAGCCTCCTCTAATATTTCATTTTTTAAAATAAATAATCATGTGAGAGGTGCCCATTTTTCACTTGAGCACCTGGCTCTTAAAATCTTTGTGCACGGCCCTGTTGGTCTGACTGTGCCAACTCACCTGACATTACACCTTCCACAAAAAAACAACATGCCACTTCCTGGAGGGTCAACTCACCTTTCCTCCTATCCGGACCTGGGCTTGAAGTTTAGCCAGTTTTTCTTGATTCATGTTCTCACCTACAACACAATGAGAAGAATGTAAACAACGCTGAAAACAATGATTTTTGTGTAACTAGCTAAACAGACTGTGAGCTGCAGCATCAGCTAAAACAACAAGAGCTAACCACTAAACAGTTTGCAAACAGCCAGCTGATGAATAACATGCTAACAGGAAATAGCATGTATTAGCTACAAAGAAAGTCAACACAAACACACTAAAGAGACAACAATGAGATAACAATAAAGCAACAATAAGTCAGATTAGCTCCAACTTGTGTGCAGACATTCTGCTGTGTTTGTCTGGTTAGCAGCTGCAGACATGAAAACACAACACAGGGCCTGAAAACACAGCCCGTCCCCGCCGAGCTGAGCCCGACAGCTCCGCTCCGAACACACGCCGTCTAACACACACTCCACCACAACCAAATACCACACACACATCTGCATTTATCAGCCCGAACCTGCTCAAATATCCACAGAGACATGCGGGACTGAAAGATGGAGGTTATGAGGATGAGATTACGTCACATACCATACGGATTTTTTTTCTTCTTCTTCGCTCGCGATCAACTGGAGGAATTTGGAGGCCGTGCTTCCATCTACAGGACACTTTATGAATTACATCAACAATAATGCTCTTTGACCATGAAATGAACTTGAAAGGTGTTTAATAGTTGGCTTCTTTACAAAGCATGAAGTTATACTGTTAAAAAAAAGATTTATGGCAATAAAGCATGCAAAGGTACAGATAAATGCCTCAAATCACACCTGTAGCATTTTATTCCTCTAAAGCAAAACAAAATTTCCCGGAGGGAACCTCCCAATGGGATTAATAAAGTACTCTGTCTGTCTGTCTGTCTGTCAATAGTCTTATATGGAGCCAGAAGTGTGCCTTTGAAATAATGATAACTTTTCAGTGGTTGTAATCAATAACTGATACATTTTTAAAAAGCTATAGAAAATTGATAGCTGGTAAAACTCATAATAAACAAAAAAGAGTTGACTTTCATGTATAATCCCACATTTATTTTAATTTACGTTCACTTTTTCCATTTTTTGTCTGCCTATTAAACAACACCTCACAGTTTATTTGTTCTCCACTTTACTGTAATATTCACAGTTTCTATTTTGTGCTCACTTTACTGCAATTGAAGGATGACTCACAGATGTGTAAGCAGTGTGCCCCAAAAGTTAAATGCCATTAAATCCCCTGAGCAGCTGCAGCAGGAGCTGTGATTCTCCTAACACATAACAGCTGCTTTTTTTTGTTTCATGGTGCACAGTTTCAATACAAATTTAATTAATTTGCTCAAACCTTTTTTATAATCAATCATGATTATAATTGATTGGAATTGGATGATTACAATTGATTATAATTGAACACTGTCTATAATTATCACAGTGCCACAATCCAGACTCCATAGAGAGAAAGGCAGGCAGACTTTGTCATTATAATATGTTTTTGGTGCAGAATAACTCCCTCCTAACAGACACTACCATGACTATTACCCATTATGACAGAAACTGAGTTTTCAGTATTTTTGATGTTTTCCATTTTTATCTTTATTGCACAGTTTAGCCCAAAGACATTGAAAAGATTTAATGAAAGAGATACAACATGTTACAAAAGTACTTGTGCAGAACATCAAGCTAACATCAAAAGCAAGGCCTGTACTCTCTGTTTTCTTTCTGTCATGGTTGTATGAAAATTGAAACAAAGTGACATAATATTCTATTAAAAACCATCTTCATGTATTTGCATCAAAAAGCCAAGACAAACAGACGCTCAGAAAAAGATGGCTGGACTGTACTGATTCTATATTATATGTTGCTACAATTGTATAAATGATGTATGTCATTATTGTATTAGACAACTTTTCCAGTGTTCTGTTGTCCCCATCCCAACTTTTGAAAGGTGTTTCTGGCATCAGATTTAAAATGGGCTTGTTGTCCTTGTACTATTTTCAATTAAATATAGAGTTTAAATCATGAGCAAACCATCAAATTTTGTTTTTATTAACATTTTCACAGCATCACAACATTTTTGGAATTGGAGTTGTATGTTTATGACCAGGGCTTCTGCAAGTAACAGCAATAACAAAGTGGGACAAACAGAATTCAACACATTCAGCCTTAGAGGCAGCTGGAGCTGCCATCTGGAAATTTCAGCAGCATTAAATATAATGATGGACATTTTCCCAATAGAAAAAGCACATATATTTTGAGCACTGTGAACATTCAAACAGACTTTGATGCATAAACACAGCTAAAAGTTGAGAACCAACAGTTAATCTCACATTATACAATAGACCACAATACTGCCATTTCATGTTGATTGTTTTACAAATCCAACAAGAGCATGAAAACTAACATAATGTGTTAGATTTCATTTAAGTGTCTTGTGATGGTTCCAATAAATTTGACCATCCGTATTCTGACAAAGTTCTTCACAGCTTCAGAGTTCAGGTGATGCATTTGATGGCAGTGTCTGGCAGTGGTTGACCGAGGCAACGGCAGTCAGGTGGGCCGACCCCCGAGTTGCTGGTCTCTGTCGAGCAGCGGAGCATGCTGCGCTGCCAGCGGTGCAGGTGATGAGGATTCGGGCCCCAGCAGTTGTGGAGCAACATGAAGAATTTCCTCAGAACAGCTTTCCTCAGCAGGATGTAGACCCAAGGGTCCAGGATCTGGTTCCATGTGGCCATCCGTATCAGGATCAAGAGGCTGAAAGATGCAGGCTCGTCTTTGGCTCTGGTGCTCAGGAC
Source organism: Centropyge bicolor (assembly GCA_037975185.1). Classification (NCBI taxonomy): domain Eukaryota; kingdom Metazoa; phylum Chordata; class Actinopteri; family Pomacanthidae; genus Centropyge; species Centropyge bicolor. The sequence continues at coordinate 2,730,030 of JBBMOC010000008.1, read as the reverse complement.
AATGACATGGATCTAGTGGAGTAGAGTATGTGATTGCAGATGGTTGCAGTTAATATAGTAAATGTATATACTGTGTCAACACAAAAGTTATGTAAATAAATAAAGCAGAATGTAGTAAATTATTCATCCTTTTTTACATATACTCATGCTTATTGTGAATTTGATGGCAACAACATGTTTCAACCAAGTTGGGACAGGAGTGTCACACTCTGCCCTGGAGTGAGGGCAGCTTGGTTAAAAGGTGACTGGATAAAGATCTAAAAATGTGTGTAAGTTTTTATTGCTCTTTTGTGTAAAACAGAAAGTGAGGGCAAATAATGGAAATGAAAAGTTATACAAAATACTCACAAGGGTGGTGAGAAACAAAAAATAAGTCCACACAGCACAACAGTCCTTCTGGGACTGGTAGGCCCCTCCTACTGCACCATCATTAATTGCAAACAATTATATAGTTAATTTAACCACACAAATCATCTTTTGTATCCGGGTTCATTTTAAATCTTTAACCACACATAAAGAAAACCAAACATTCCCATAGTGCCCCTTTTAAACTTTCCCACAACTTAAAATGGTGCAGTAAAATGGACTAAGCACGGTTCCTACTAAAAGGTCAGGCACTATAAAAGATGGCCTGAAACTCTGCTCAGGTCCTTTGGCACTGTGCAGCTGGATGCACTATGATAAAAAAATTAGATACAAAGTAAAGAACATAATTATAAAAAACAGTGACCTGTCTTGAACTCCTCATGCCCAGCTAAAGAAAATCTCACCAGACTTTTTGTTCATATTGCCAAAACCTGTAGAGCACCATAAAAAGTGAGAAATAAGATCAGTGTTATTATATATAACTGTCATGTGTGAGGGATGTGGCATGAACTAAGGCGGTGATGTTGGTCACAGTGAACTGGAGCAGCAGTAAGAGGCATGATAGGAACTGGAGAGGGATCTTGAAATGCTTGTCTTGTTGAAACAGGAATAAGTGGATATTCTAAAAAACATAGGTTTATTCACAAAATGCAATTCGCCTGCGATGGCCGGGAATCGAACCCGGGTCAACTGCTTGGAAGGCAGCTATGCTCACCACTATACCACCATCGCTACGTCACAAATGAATCGATGTGAGCTTTAGCAGCAAAGAGCAAGAGGGATGGGATGATTGATAAATGAAAAGTAGTGGTGGGAAAAACTTAAAAATCTTATCTTGACTCATCTCGTGTGCTCATCATAGATAATGAAACCTGCCAGGTTCCTGCCTCATCTCAAAACCCATTTTATTGTCTCTTTACAGTCACTTATCAATGTTGAAAATCCACACACAGGAAAATAGGAGATGGGGTTTGAAGATTGGACAAATGATGCCATGTAGGGATGTAAATGTAAAGACACAAGTGGATAATTACTAACAAATTGAGATCAATTAATATATGAGCCAAACTTAGTTCTACTGAGGAGGAGACAGTCTTACCAGTAACGGGCCCCAGCACATGCAGGACACCAACATGATGGCCATCAGTTGGCAGATCATCTCTATGTGGTAGGACGTTCCTCTGCAGTGATGCTTGCGGCAAAGCCTGGCCTGCAGCAGAGCGCAGCTTGTCAGTGTATTGCACACAATGGAGAGCAGTAAGGCCAGCAGCCCCAGCATGGAGAACAGCAGAGGCAGGAGCACATCCAGCCAGTCTTTGGGGTCTTCCATATGGAAGAAGCACCAGCTCCTGGAGCTCTGGACCTCATAGGGCCTCCTCAGCAGCACGGGCAGCACGGCCACCAGGGCAGCGAGCAGCAAGGTGAGTCCCAGCAGCCGTTTCATGTGGTGGTAAGTTAACGCCGTGGAGTGGAAGATAGGCCTGGTGACTCCAATGCAGCGCTCCACCGCCATGGCACACCCCAGGAACAGGGGGCTCAGGCCGAAGAACACCATGCACGCCCCAAAGATGCTGCACACAATGTGGTGAGGGTCAAACGTCTCCCATTTCCTGTGGGAGCTGTAGACATAAAGCACCAGGGAGCCGTTGATGAGGTGTCCCAGCAGGTCCGTGACCACCAGGCTGCTGGCGAACAGCAGGAAGGACGCCTTGGACTTGAACCGGATGCGGTTGTAGGATTTGAGGAGGATGAAGAGGGCGAGGCCGTTGGAGAAGATGCCCACGGTCATGGAGATGGCCGAGGTGGTGACAGACTGTTCCTTCTGGCTGCAAGTGTGGTTGCTTGGTCTGACCTCTGACCTGCAACCTGACTCTGAACTCCCATTGGTTGACATGGTGGAAATGAAATCTGAAGAGGATAAATGGAAAAATGAGATGTGTCAATCATTTGTACCAACACATTTGGCATAAAACTAATAAATAATAATAATAAATAAATAAGTAAATGAGCAAATAATATATATATAGTAAATTTAGTCTGGTGAGAGATTAGCTTTAAATGTGCTCACATCAACTAGAACCTGTAGTTTCATTGACCTGGAACAGTAAGAATAAAAATTGATAAAGTTTTTACAACAGCTTTGGGTGAAACTACAGTAGTTTGGTAAATATATCAGCAATTATGATGTATTTTTCTATTCTCACTTCCAACAATTGTTTTTGGAGCAAACAAATGAAGTGCATTGCTACTTTCATCAAAAATAATAGTAAATCTTGTCCCACATTCTCGTGAGATAATAACTTTTGTTTTCCATTTGTCCAAATCTGACACAGTTTCTTACCTCAGGTTTGCTCTTCTCTCACCCATCAGTCAGCAGCATCTTCACTCTCCTTTACATCTCTTATGGCAGTCAATAAAATAAAGTAAATCCAATTCAAAGTCCCGGCTCTTCTCTGCTCTCTGCTCCCGTTCGAGGCATTGATCTGTGCCACTTGTTCCGTCTGCGCTCCGCTGCTGGGGCATCGTGGACGAGCCTCAGACTCAAACCTCCTCGGAAGCTGTGCACACTTGTCTGCAGAAGACAGAACAAGTCTGTTCTTTTGTTTCAGTGTCCAAACTGGAAAGATATCATGAATAAACTGTGCGCTGATAAACTGTTGCCAAAATACGCACGACGGTCATGCGCGTAATTACGCAAGATTGCCCTACTTTAAAGTGTCCGTGTGTTTGTGGATGATGTGAAATTCATCCAAAAGTCGCTGGGGTTTTTTTTTTTAGGTCTACACATTACTCAGTCTTTTTATTCTATATTATTTTGTGCTCATGCACTATGTCATCACTTGTGGGATCATCCAGCTGCTTGTGTCTGCAGGAACAGGTTGTTCACAACTTCTCATGATGATGTCCAGGAAGTACAGTCTGTGACAGCATGAAACCACCTGCTGGTGACTGAAGTCATTTTGTTCCTACTGCCTTATATAAGGCAAACCAAAGATTGAAAAGTATGTCTCATTACAACACCAAGCCTTGGCTGGGACTGAGCAGGAGCTGGGCAGCAGTCTGACTTATCAATCAAACATTTGGTGTTTTAGGTGACACATTTCAGTTTATAGTCATTGTGCTGAACTAAAAGGATGAAGTCCTGCATGCTTCACTATTATAACAGCTGCCGGGTTTCTAGTCCATTTGTTGTTGATGGTATTTTTTTTTTTTTACCCAAATTTAGCGTCTATGTAGTCCCTTGTAATCAACTGTCTGTTTTTTCCCTGATAACTGAATGAAGGGATGTGGAAGTTGCTCTCTGGAGATGAGGAAGTGTGAAATGTTCCAAGACAACAATTTATAATGAACCAGACAGTGTTTACAACCATGTCTGTCTGTCCCCAGTGAAATTAGCAGCAAGTTTTTCCAGTGAGACGTAGATAAGAAATCAGACATGGACTCATACGTTGCCGACAGATATAGCTCCAAATTAATTGTGATAAAAGTCACACACAAGGAAAACAAAGTGTTCCCAAAAGGAGAAAGGTTCAGGGGCCAAACAAAATAAATTAAGCTTATTGAGCCTGGACCAGTAGAGAGCAAATTATTGACTTTTGTGAGAGATGGCAATTAAAGACAGATTAGTGAAGAGTACATGTAACTTTCAAGGAGAAAGAAGATCGACTTATAAATCACTTTTTACTGTTGAATAGAGCCATGAGTGGACAGACCACCTGAGCAGAGCAAATACAGCAATTCACTGGTATCTGAGTCATGACACATTGGAAGGAGTCTGATGTAAGCTTCATTCTCAAGTGAGTGTTTGTTCCAACAGAAAACTTCTGTTGAAGAATAGGAAGCAAAGGGTTGAGCATAGGCTTAATGCAGCTGACTATTCAGTTCATCATTGTTTTTTCTTGAACTTTAAATTGAGGGGGTTTGGTCCAGTTTGGCCCAGCATGTACAGCTCATTGCTGTCCTGTCTATCTCAAAATTATTTGCAAAAGAGAAGAGAATTCTTGTTCCTTGTCAAAATATGGTGCCTACATTACCCACAATGCAACTTGAGCACGAAATGTTTTGTCAGATATTTGGGACCACGACCTCCTTTATTTTCAAATTTGTGGTCATCAGCTCCAACCGACGCTCTGGAACCACAAAAGGTTTTATGCAACTTTTATAACATGGTCAATAATCCTCTCCAAGGCCTGTAAACAGGCTTTTATGTGCGAAATCGGCGGAGTTCCCCTTTAAGTTAAATAAACCGTTTAAAAACCCATTATATCTGAAAATGGGCTGTCACAAAGTTAAAAACATGTCTGTTTTTCTTAGCTCAGGAAAACTTGTCATTGTGGAGACACATGGTTTCCACTGAACAGGCAATTATGCAGATTGCTGATAAGCAATGGAAGCGTCAGTATCCTGACTTAATTCACAGCATTGGGCCTGTGACACCTCCAGAAAGCTCAACATTAATATTCATCACCTCTAAACAACACTCTGAATATAGTCTATATTTTTATTATAATCTGCCATCGAATTCCTCCTCAGCCCCTTCCATCAGTCTTTGATGCTGCATCCTCTCCTGGCTCAGCGTGGCACATCGTCTCCAGTGGGAATATATTTAGTGTTTTTTATTGGCTGCACACTTTGTCCACTCCATGGTTCCCCCTAAATTGTGTTTTGGTGAGTTTTCAATTGTACTACAAACTCAATTTAATTCTGGAGATTCTCTCTTCTGACAAAACACAACCATCTGTTCCCAGTAGCTGTTTACACACACTTAAGCGCTTGGTTATATCATTTCCTTGGCTGTGGAGAGAAGGGCAGGATATGTCTGAGTGATACTTTGTCTGAGCACGGAGGAAGTTCACGGTTTGAGATGATGATTGTATGATTACTTTAATGTGGAAGCAAAAGTCGCCCTCATATCCCAGGCCTCCTGCCTTACAAGGAGCGAATGTTAAAAATAAGGGAAGAAACACTTGTTCGGAAGTCACAGCTTGATTAACTATTTATTTCCTCAAGTTCTCAAGATCTACTATGCTTGCCATGCCCATAGACTCTGAGGTCAGCATATTGATCCATATTGTCTGCTGACGTCAGCTCGATGCCTGGAACAGTTTAATACAACAGTTCCTGAGTGTCAGCCGTGGTGCCAGGCCACTGAGTCAGACAACCTTTGGGTCACACATCAGCTAAGAAGCAAATATCTCATATCTTCATCCAGAAGTTTGTGCAGAACAAGTTTCTCATCATGTAGAATTTATTCCAGCAGTAATTATCATGAGGTTGATTATTGAGTTATTGTGCAAACAAAAAGTCTATTATTCTGATGCTGTCACAGTCAACCTTATTGTCTTTTCTATTTCAGACTCAGTGCTGCTGTTTATCAGTGTGATTTTACAGCATTTCCAACAATAATTGACCTGAAGTGTTTGTATGAAACTTTGAAATTGGGAGGCATTTCTTTTAAATTGAAGTTAAGCTTGATAAGACACTAGAGAAATTTTCTTCACCCCAGTTATTGTATTATACTTTTTTTCTTTAAATGCTGATTCATTCTCATCTTCCAAAACTTAATATCCTCAGTAATTCATTGTTAATCAGGAGCTGTGTTGAATACTCTCATCCCTCTCAGCCTTTCAGCAAAACACAAAGTGGAAAGTAGAATGAGGAATGTCGGGATGAGGATCAATGCATATCATGATTATTTCATAAAACATTAATGTTTCCTAGAAAATACATAAGAGTTTGATGCATTAGGTTGATAATCTTTGCTCATCAGATTATGATCCAAGCCTCCGCTGCTTCTGTCAAATTAGTGACTAAATCCTTTCTCCATTGTCAGTTTTCTTTGCCAAAATATTCACTCAGTGAAATACTAATAATGGTTGGGTTTAATCTTTATATTCTTCTTTTCTTTTTTGTAGTCTAATCAAAATCTCATTATTTTTCTTCCTTGAAAACAGCAAATTATACCTCACCAGGTACAAGCAGGCACAGACAAGAGTCATTGATTTTTGAGCATATGGTCAAATGAAACTGCCTCTCTTTCTCTAAACGATGTCCCATTATTTCTGAACGATCCCTCGCAGCTTTATTTCCTGTATCAACAGAAAATCAAGAACATTCAACAAAGTCGTTTATTTCTGTGAAACTCTGGCAATTCGAGGTTGGTGGTTTTGCAAACATAAAACACTCACAATAAAAGACAATAAAGATAATAAACATCTAAAAATGCAAGAACTGATCGCGTAAAGGTGAGAAAACTGAAAGACACAAGAGAGGTTAATTACTGCAACACCATGAAGGTGCATTATGCCAAATAGTGCAAACGCATTTATCCAAGCAAGCGAATAGAGACTCACTTTAGCTCCACTTTATGTTTCTATACTTATTTTTATTACATAAAGGCTGTATTCTTTATGATAATAGCTTAAAGTAAGCATAAAGGACATGTGTGGGATCATCTTATGCTGCGTGCCTTGTTGAGGACTTGTTTAAGCTGGTCAAGGGAACTCCGTGTTTAGCAAATAATTTTGGTTTAACAACACCTTGCCATTGATTTACGATCTTTTGACTAAGTGAGTTAAACCAGCAATTAAGCAAAAGGAAAAAAAGTTAAAATACTTTCACCAAAGCAGGAGTTTTCACATTCAATAAATGTCCACATACTGCAAAAGGTTATCCATCACAAGTATTTGTACCTCTGGTGTGAACACTTGTTGGAAGACTGGCTTTGTGTTTTGGTAATTGCATTGTTAATGGCACACTACTGAATATAAGAAATAAGTGTGCACAGTATAAATTAGACAGAATCCCAGGAGACAGGAGATCCAGCAGCGTCATGTAAAATCTTTTCATAATTTCTAGATGGCTATTAGAGGAGCCCAAAGGAAAAATAATGCTTTTCTTTTTATTCACGATAGATTGATTTTTTTTTTAAGTCTATAATTGGGTTACTGCTGCGTCTGTTCTCATTGTAAAAACAGAATATCTTGTCCTCTCACTGCTGTAATGAAACCTTCTTCTAAGCTCTCTTACGTGGCCAAACGGTCGCTAATTATCCAACAAGGTGACTCCTGATGAAATCTTCTCCCAGGTGACATTACACCTGTAAGTGTGGTGTCATATGGTGTCTGCTGTACGCTGTAATGACCGGCAGCGGAGCGGTTGGTTACAATGCAAGGCAAGCACAGGCATGGAGTGCAATCACATTCTTTTGTTGGCTGCATCAAATGGGGCTGCTGTAATAGACTGACTGCCTCAGTGGGGTTCAGATGGAGCCGGGAGTAGATTGAGCGAGATGGGAAAATAACCCATAATGCAGGCTTTTTGCCAGCAGCGCTGTCGCTTCCTCCTTCACGTCTCCATCTAATCACAAAAAACTCTCCTGTGCCAAGATTCACAAGGAACAAAAGTACTTTCCCTCTGCTCTTGCCCATCATGTCCGTCTCATCATTTCTTTTCTCCGTCTGTCACCCTGACCAAACGATTTCCCTCATTTTGTAAATTGTTAATGGAGCAGAGTCGCTGCCACCGGTGGGAGTTGCAAAATGTGTCAAAGCTGTTTGTCAAGCCAAGCAGGACAACTGATGAAAGCAGGTCAGCAAAGAGAAGTAAATGTTGAGCAGTGTGAACACAGGTTGGGTCGGCTTCCCATGTGCTACCGTCACCTCAAATTGCTCAGATATCCTTTGCTAATATCTCACATTTCCCAGACATAAAACAAACTTATTCCAAAAAGGTCACAACACTTGGTAACATCTGAATGATCCAACTGTCAATAAGAGAACAGCTGTCAGTTCACACACTGACATCAGGGACGTAGACAGAGGAGGGGTTTGTAATTGTGTGTTTAATTAATTTATAATCCCACAGAGATTGTCATACTGAACCTAAAATCTGACTTTTATGAAAGCATGAAGCTCAGATACAGACTGCAGCTGGGCAGCAAAGCCCAGATTTGTGATGATATCAATTATGTTGTGATTGAGGCAGGTAGGGATTTGTGGTGCAACCATTTATTAGAGCTTCAATAAAAGGATCAGTGTTCATCCCACAGCTGCTGTTATTAGACAGTTTTATATCTTCTAACTAAGTAACTAAGTAAATTTGGCTTTTTGATTCTGTTCTCCTGAAAGCTTGACTGCTGGTACAGGCTGGTTTCTGAACTGCTAAACCAGCAACATCAAAGCCAAAGCAGTTTTCATTTTGTTGCATCATTATCATTTTATTTATTATCCTGGTGTTGATACCAGTCATATTACAGAAGAACCAGACATCTGTGAGTATGTGGCATCTATTTGATTTCACTTCATTGTGTCACGGCTCAGCATAAAAGACACTGACACCCAAAAGCATCAGGATCACTAAAGTTGGGATGATTCATCATCTGGGGATGATGAATGTCTGTACAAACTTTTATGCCTTCTGTTCAATAGTTGCTCTACATTTCAGTCTGGACCAAAGTGGGGGAAGGCCCATCCGCCCATCCGCCCAACATTGCAAGTCACAGCACCAGCATGTCCAAAATATGTCCACATAAATAACTCTACCTAACCTTTAACATCTGAAGAGCATTCTCTCCCAAAAATGGCAAAGGACATTTTACAATGTCCCATCAGTCCCATTAACTTCACTGGGAGTATGTGGGAGCTTTTGGTTCAAATAAGACAATTTTCTCACAATTTTGTCCATCAAAAGTTACTGTACTTGTAATTTCCCTTTGTTTACCTTTAATAGGGCCTGGACTGAGTTTGCGAACGTGACGTAACAACCACATTAATAAGTGGAAGCAGAGCACTGAGTTTGAACATTAAGCCGGCATGACGGTCAGGTTCAGCGATCACAGAGAACATAATGACCCCCAGAAAAACAAACATGCTGATCCATCATGAGACATACAGCTGCAATTAGTGAGGAGCATCATGGGAACACCTCACACGCTGTTGCCCTGGAGTAAAGAGAGCGGAGGCGCATTTGATCACCTCAACTTACTGATGAACAGTAAAAAGTCTCTGACAGTTCTGCAGATAACGCAAACATTCTGCAAACAAAGCAGCTCTTTGATACCAGGGTAAAGGAAGAACGTCTTTGTTATTGATTCTCCATCAGCAGAGTTTAAGGTGAAACATCACACTACATCTTGTGCAATTCCTTTGCTTTACAGACATGAAACATTTATACACTCTTATCTCAGATTTAATAAATGAGTATTTGCAAACACATTCAGTATTTTTGTGAGAGCCTGCAAATGTCCTTGAATATTAAAAAAAACACAGAGGTAATGTTTCCAGCTCATTCCAGAGTTGATCACGAAAATGCTTTTGCAAAAAAATAGAGAAGATGTGCAGAGATTGAAAAAGATGAAATTACAATTAAATCAGGCAAACAAATCACTGTAATGTTGTGCAACCAAACCAAATGGGATGTGTTATCATTGCCATCAGTAAAACAATAGTAAAGCACTCCAAGCTTATTTCCACTGGAACCAACTTGCAATTGGTTCTTGCTTTTACTTTGTGGGGATGTCATACAGTGGAGAGAGACTGTTGGTATATGTTCATTTTTGGAGATGACAGACAACCAAGACTCTGGGACAATACATGACACAGTTCAGACGAGGACATTTTAACATTTTTTGTTTGATTGATGTGATTGAGCTGCGCACTTTCCACACCAACCTCATCCCATTGGCTTGTGATTACCAGTGGCTAAAGTGAGACATTTTCAAATCCTACACATAGGGCCTTTAAAGGTGATCTCACACATAAGAATATTTTGGTCTGAGTATACAAGTGCAAGCTGAATCAAAGGCAACTGAACCTTTGGTCTGAGGGAGTACGACAGAGAACAAGCAGAAAAGTTGCGTAAAGTCTTTTGTGGCTCCAGAGACAGCTGCATGAAGTCTGTTGAACTGCCTCAGGTGATGTCATTTGAGTCAGCCTTGAGTAGCCTGCTCCTCATCTCTGCTTGAGGCTGATGGCTCATGGCTGCATTAGTCACCACTGGCATAACGCACCTAAATCTCTGAAAAAACAGTCACAGGTTGTGTTGCATCATGGGTAGCGGTGGTGGCCTCATGCATATCTTATACCACCGCATGCTTGCTTTTAATTTCAACTTGGGACCTTTGTTACATGTCACCCCTCTCTCTACATCACTCGTCCGACATTTCCTGCCCCTCTTCCAAATCAGCCATCTAATAAAGATGAAAAATATCTTACGTTTATTTAAAGCATTAAAAGACTGGCTATTGTCACAATAATTGAGAGGATAGTGATGTTAAAAATGGTTATGTGATTTACAAAAGAGTCATGTTTTCTCTCCATTAAAGGTTTTGTTTTGGGGGGGGGGTTCCTTATCTATAGGGACAGATGGTGCCTCATGCTGTACAGATTGTACAGCCCCTTGAGGCAAATTGTGATTTGTGATTCTGGGCTATATAAATAAAATTGACTTGACTTGACTTATGAATAAAGATAAAGAAAGCAGCAGTGCTCAGAAGCCCTCAAGGCCAGAAGACAGCCTTTAAGCATCCAATCTGTTTCTAAGCCATTCACAGTGTTTTGAATTATTCCTTTCTAATGTGTTCGCCTTCACTTGTTACACACAATTAAACTGCTGCATCTCTACCTTCTGTTACACTTTTATCAAACCTGTAACAACTTTATCAAAGTCGGGTATTTGCGGTTTTAGCTTGTGAAGCAATGACCATAAAATGCTGAGACACACAAGGCCACCAGGTGTCAGTGCAGACCTATAGCACACAATCCTGTATTTACATTAAAAAGGTTCAGATTAACAACTTGGACATAAATAAAATTGACTTTAAAAGTAAAAGTGAGTGAAAGTAAGTGAGAGCATCCATGAATTCTTATCTCCCACATGATGGTTTTTATGCAGACCTGCTGATAAAGCTCCAAAGATTTACAGCCTGCTATCATGAACAGGGCAGATCTGTGACTCGGTTTCAGACGCCCTCCTTATCAACAGCAGATATGTGGCTACAGTATGTCTGATATGTGTCACAATGAAAATTGCTGCTGAGGAGATGAAATTGTGAGAGTATCCTGCTGCTCTATTTACAGCCAAACACACAGTGTGCAAATGAGAGTATTAAACACACATGAGACCAGAACATTGTTATTGGAAATTTGGGGATTAGGTTGAGATTTATTCTTGAAGAAATTTACAAGGATTTATTATGTTTCACACTGTTTCTGATGGTGTTTGAGAATCAGCTAAATCTTCATTAAAACCTTAGTGTCTGCAAGACAAAATGTTTCCACTTAATGAGAGTTGCTTTAATAATACATCAGTAAATCATACCTTATAATATCATATTGTGCTGTTCAGTACAAGACTCACAATTCAGTTCAATACAACGCAATACAACATCTGATTGTTAGCACAGCACTGAAGTCTTGTATTAAATGCTGTTTGAAAATCACCAAAAAGGATCTGGCAAAATTCAAGCTTTTCAATAGGACAAATATACTTCACTGAATATTACATTGAACATTATGATGGCATATAAATGCAAATGTAAGGCACACTGTACTTCATGATGTACAAATCTCTCCACATTTTTGTTTCTCTGACATTTTTTCTAACACATCACACATAATTTTGTATTGAAGGGCTGAAGCCAGAAAAGGTGAAACAAACAGTTTGAGAATTTCTTCTTGCTGAGTTACATGAGAAGATTGATGCCTGGTGGTAGATGTGTGGCTGAAGCCAGTAGCTCACCTCAGGCAGACTTTGTTACCTTTGGACAAAGCCAGAAAAGCCGTTTCCCCCTTTTCCCAGTCTTTATGTTAATTTAAGATAACCGGCTGCTGGCACTAGCTTGATATTTGCCCAACACACTTGGGCAAACTATCCGCCCCAAAATATTCAACAATGGCATTAATATGGTTTTGGTCAATTTAAACTTACACCAACTCAACTCAACAACAAAATAGCAACTCACATTGATCATGTTAATGTTTGAATACACAATTAAACAACATCTTGTCATACATCAAGATCCCAAACATATACATGTCAATTTTGTCCAAAGCACCTCAGTCTCATATTTTGTCTCCTCAGGTTTCCAAGGTCAATAAAAAATCATGATGTCACTTCGAGCATGTGCTTAAGACAGAGACGGCAAACTCATTTGCAGCCAGCTTGTCCTTTGAAGCTTTTAAAATCCAACCTTTCTACCTGAAGTGCCAGTAATTGGTGTGCAGAGCACACAGATCTCAGGAGCAGCCAGTGCACTTAGCATGACACCCCAGCACTGCATGGGCTTTTCTCAGTGCACCTGAGAGCATTACATTAAAATTCCACCTGAGTGCAGGCGATCATGGTAAAATCTGAATGAGCACAGGAACAGGCACTAGTCAATGCCTTTTTTGCAGCCCCCCTCTGCAGGACGGCACATCTTGAATTCTGCAGAAGTCTTGCTGCTTCCCGCACCCTGGAGATGCGGTTGGATAGCACGGGATAATCCTTCGCTAACAGCCAGCTCCCGTCTGTATGCTGAAGAGGCTGAGACAGAAGCCTTTGGGTCAGGATTGAAGAGGCTGCTCGGGACACTTTGATGTAATCATTTGTATCAGTATTACAGTGGCTGTCGTGCTCTGCAGTCGGGGGGGCGATGCCTTTGAGGGCTTGTTCTGACATTTGGCTTTAATAACAGGACAATCATGGCCTAGAGTATCAGACACATGGGCTTTTCAGAGGAGCCATCTGTTGCAGAGCAAGAGAACAATGTGATATCTTATTAACACACACCTTTAATCTGGATTGAGTCCAGATGTGATTTTAGGATTATATTTATATGTGATTTTAAAATGCATCTGATGTGTGCACCATAAAATCTAATTAAATGACTACACTTGTCCCGTGTGTGTCAACAAACAATTTATTTCTGTTGGCTTCACCATCACATTTTTAAACTTGCCAAATTTTTCTTTGACTTGAATGTAACTGATTTGATTGATCATATGTTCAATTATCCTTTCCTCGTCTTGGATTTAAAGGGGTTTTTTTTGTTTATTTTTTCCCACATTTACCTTGATGCACATCACTGCAGGGCAGGGTTGATGCCAGGATTTTCGAAATACTGATATCAATATGAAGAAAAATAATTATTTGTTATTTATTTGTCTAATTGCAGAGGATTGCTGCAGAAATGCATCATCCCTTTAATCTTTCATTATCACTCATTTCAAGTTGCTTGTTGTAGTGTCTCTATTTTACAGGAGAAAATAAGTCGATAAATTCTAATCCGGACGCCAGCTGTCCCAGATGTCACCAGTCATTAGCAACAACAGACCATATGTTCTGGTCAGGCATCTCTTTAAATCATTGCTGCACATGTGTGAAGTGTTCTCACATAGTGCTGATATAATCAGTCGATTACTTGACTTGTCAAACATGGCCAACATTCACTGTTTTCACCTTCTCAAATGTGACAGCAGCAGGCTTATATAGTTGTAAACAAAATCTATTTTGGACTGTTTGTGGAACCAGAACAAGAGATCTGAAGACTATTAAGGCTCCAAAAAAATTGTACAGGGAATCTTCCACAATTTTCTGATGTTTCATAGACAAAACAATTAATCAAATCAATATAAAAGAACTGACACATTGATTGACCATGAAAATAATGTTGCAGCCCTAAATGAAACAACTAAATCAGTTGATGGCAATATTCAATGTAACTTCAACATTTGCTTCATTGTTAACTTGGAAGGCTGCCTGCCATCGGCCTGTTATACATGAAGGAGGTCATTACTTGACTTTAAATGCATAAAACTTTAAAAATATAACTCAGTCTGGTTTCCTTTCATTGAATTTGAGGAGAATTGATCATTTCCAGGAACTTGATTCCTAACATCACAAGTTAACCTTGTTCTATTTCAGTTGCCTTAACAAAAACATGTAAACCAATAAGCAGTATTACTATTTCCTTTTTTACTTGTTTGCATTGTTTAAGTTACATGTTTTTAACCTAATCCTTGAATTCATTTTAATATACCCTGTGATTTAAGTAACCTACTGCAATGACAGTATGTAGCATCTATGCCCTAAATATGGGGAATCTGCAATTGTAGCTGTGTGTTTCTCTGTGTTTTTGTCTGTATTGGTTTGTGTGTTTTGAATATCATATTGTTAAAAAATGGATAAATGCATAAATAAAGAGTTTAAAAAATTAAAGATAGTGACTAAAAGCATCAAAACCAGCTTTTAAAACGCACTATGTTTAAGTATAAGCTCCTCCTCTGTAAATAAAACTGCCACATTCTCAGAGACGCTGAGGACATGACCTCATTGTCCTCAATGAATCTGGATTCAGTTTTATGAAAATGAATCAATCATACTGCAGTTATTGCAGCGGTGTACTGACTCATTTCCTGTCTCCTCTCTGACAGCTCGACTGTTATTAAAGCAGCTCTACACTGAGTAAAAAAAAACAAAACACTTGAGCCAAGCTCCATGGCTTTGATTCCAGTATGAAATTCATCCTATTATAGTTACACTTCCAAAACATTGTTGAGGCTTTGTGCCGCTATTATGCAATGATCCCATTCTGCCAAGCTGCTTAGGCAGTAGGCTAACAGTCCAACAGTTGCTTGTTCTGTCCTACTGCTGTCTCATGCATTCATATCAGCCGGAGAGGGAAGCTGCACGCTGGAAGCTGTCCACACACATATTCTACACTTGCGGGGATCGTCTCTGGAGTGAATCTCAGGATCCAGCTGGAACTGGAGCGTGTGAGCTGTTCGTGCCGGTGTTGACAGCGACGGGCTTCCAGTCCGGCTGGTAAAAGTGGACGTTGAGGGTTCGAGCCCAGTTTGCAAACACGGTCTTCTCGGTGATGAAGCGGTGGTGGCTTCCACGCCGGCTCCTCTCGTGGGAGAGATACATGGAGCACTCGTTGGGCCCAGAGGGCTCATAGTAATGATACGGGACGGACGGATGGTAGGAGGATCTACACGGAGAGAGGAGAGAGAGGAAAGCATGAAAAGGAATGAAAGTCAAAGTGTGAGGGAGGGATGTGGAAATAGAGCGATAATTAAGAGATGAGGGTGGGTGAGAGGTAAGAGGAAGTGAGTCACAGTGGGGAAGAAAATGGAGATGGCGACAAAAGAAAAACAGAAAGATCAGAAGAATCTGGGCTCACAGATCTGTTCATTATACACCATCTTATTCCTCTGATACTCGCGGTCACGCCAAGCTCGGAGGAAGACGCAGCCACGTGAGAGTCACTTCAATCTGCACTGAATTTCTCTGTGAACATCCAAACGTGTCACACTGTCCTTTATGTCCTTGTAGATTCACGTGAGAACAACATTAACCCAGTGATTCCTCTATTTACAGCGAACCTGAAGTTTGCACTGGCTTATTAAACAGCCATACCTTATCTGTGAAATTTGTTATTTTTATTGGAAAAGACGAACGTTTCAGTTGTTCACCAGCCCGACTGGCAATGGCAATAAAAGACACTTGGGGCTGTCACTGCAGGGAGCAAATGTTATACCGTCATTACAAGTTCAAACACCATTACAGATGTACCCGACAAGATTTTTATGCAGAAACACACCCGTGATGTCAGCACACAGTAAATCACAAAGGGGAGCTGCAACAGAAGAGAGAGTCCCGTCTACTTCATGCACTATTTGCCCCAGTTGTTCAAACAGGAAGTGACAAACTGAAAACTTAGGGCCTGAGAATAAAGGTGGTGTCTTGGAGGTGAAAGAGGAAGTTACAGAGAGCCACTGCTCAAAAGTGTTTTTTCATCATGTTAAAATCTTGGCATCTTTATTGTGTTATTTGTTTTTTATTATTTGGTGAAGTTTTCCTGGTCTGCCATGTACCCCTATATGAGGAAATAAAATTCATTAAATTTCATAATAAATACGTGAAATTAAAAATGAAAAGGCTTTTTTGCCATTTATTAAAAAATAGTACATTAGTACGTGAAATCCACAACATTCAAGGTTGTTTTGCCCATGTATAAAATTAATTCACAAGGTGAGATAATCTTTTTCATTTCATTAAAACTTCTTTAAAAGAAACTCGTGAGGTCGGTTTCTTGACTTGAAAAGTCAGGGATACAATATTTTTGGTTTTGACGTGGTTTAAGTCGTAAGTGAACGCTACTGCTAGGAAACTGAAAATAATAGACGAGCGACGATTTTGTGTTTTCTGCATTTCAATGTCAAACATAATTGATAATAAGATGATAAAAGACTTTTATCACTTTTAAAACCATTACCATAAATCACAGCTAGTGAGCTTTCAATTACAGAGTCCACCATGTGAATTTATAAGACTGTATTGTATGCGTTGTGTGTTCTCAGCTTATTTCCACTGCTCGCAAGTGCCAAAAAAAAAAATCAAGTTTAAATTTAATATTGTTTTAATTAAAGTTGAAAGCTGCGCTCATAAAGTTAAAGTTAGTAAAATTCAATCAGATGTCTTTGGTACAAAATGACAGACAGCCTGCTATGCGATACAAACATCTGTGTCTGGTTTACCAATAGCACAAAGTCTTGGTATTATGAGAATTGTAGCTTCCTACTTCCCACTAAAATTGCCAAGCACCTAAATTCTTAGGGGAAAAAAAGATCTTCTTCTACCTGCAGAAATCAGGTGGCACCATGCCAAACACATTGGTCCTGTCACACAGCTCCAGGGCGATGGCCATGGTGAACCAGCCAGTACTCAGCCAGGAGTTGGAACTCTTCCTGTAAGACAAGACAAGGTCACCATTTTTACTAAATCCACACTCATGTAGTGTGAATATATTCCAAGTACTGGCTGCTTCCAAAAGACCAAATGAGACAAGATTAAAGCCGTGAACCTATAATTCTAGATTCTACCTGCTCAATCATCTTTTCAGAGATAAATACAGATGAAGGCAAAGCGACCGACTGACTGAAGAAAATATCAATGAATAAAACATTTCTTCTGACATTGACTGTACATGAAGGCTGAAGTGATTGAATTCTCTATTCAAATTCAACATCCTCTTCTGAAACCTCCCCTGGAAATATAAAACGCAAAAGTAAGAGAAACATTTCTGCAGGATGTTACTGTACGGTATATGTAGTGTATTGCTTTTATAATGTGGCATGAATGTGTGTGATGTCATGTTGTCTTTGTGTAAGTTGTGTCTCTGCATTAAGACCATGAAAATCTTCATACAATATAGTTGAAAACAGTTCCTTACTGCAACAAACAAATTAAATAATATGACAGCTCCCACTCTGAGATACTGATTCACGCTTACCTACCAGGTTGTTCTCTGCTTGTAATAACTGGGGAAACATAATGCTTCACGAAGAGTCCAAATGTCACTGAAGTAAAATGTGTTTCTTTCTGATGTTGAGCCACTTCTGTAAATGTCGTACTACGTGGTAGCACTACATGAGAAAATACTTTGCAATGCTCTATCTAAGCCTGGCATTAGTGGGACAACTGTGAACTTGGCACGAATCAAATCCATTAAAATCCTTTCAGACATAACAGGCAAGTTTTAATCTAAATCCTATTAATAATGCTTGAAGTGTTTGGAGCTTCTTTTGTCATAAGCTGAAGACATTTTCTGTTTGCCTCGCTCTTGGTTTTTACATTTAATTTCACACGCACATGGATTTTCTGTTTGTCTCAATGTGGTGACACCAAACAAGCCTCACAATGACAGATTCTGTTTACCTATCGATCCCTGTTTCCTTTTTAAATAGTTCATCAAACTTAAGCATTTTTATCCGGGAAATGATGTAGACTTTAAGTTTGGGCAGCAGCTGGTTCAACAGCCTGAGATTGTTGTAAACATGGCCTTTTCCATCCCGTCTCATGCAGCTGCTCGGTCCCCAGAAGATGAACACCGTGTCCTGGCTGGCATTGAGCAGCTCCTGCCGGCTCCGCAGCACCCTCTGCAGGCTGGAGTGAGCTACGACACGCAGGCTGGTGCGTCGGCCGACGTCCTGCTGGTAGCCTACGCTGGGAGCGTCGTTCATCCGGATCACACACTCGGAGCTGTCGATTTGTTCACCTCTCTTGCCTCCGGTCAGCTGGCCGGAGCTGGTCACCAGGGCACAAGTACCGCAGTGCATCTTCAGAGGCTGTGGATGTGAAATGTCAAGGGTCAGAAATAGTTGTGTTTTCCATTTAAAAAAGGCTGTTAAAAAAGTTCTTTTAATCAAGAGTATGTGATTATATTTTTTCCACAGAAGCAGTTTTGTTTTTCTGCTACTAAAAACCTCTAAAAGATTATGGTATATGCAGTGTTGGCAAATTACTTGGACAGTGTTGTGAGCAAAGCTGCCAGATACTCTACATTAAATGAAGCTTCACTACGCTGAAACAACACCCCAGAGAAACATAGCAGGTTGAGCTGTAGCAACATGGCTAAAAAAGCAGTTTACTAAAACAAAGCTTTCACTGTTTTTGAACCAACTTCATGCATAGTCTGAGTTGTGATCAATAAATCAGTCAAGCTGATTGACAGGATAAAAATATTGAGCTCATTTGTTTATAAACAGTAGCTGTGCTCTCTGCTCTCTCACTTCTCCAAAACCAATTTGGCAACAAACAAATAAAACATGTTCCACCTACTAACAAAAAGCAGATGTGAAGAGTGTGTATGTCTGCTCATCTATTTTGTGTGTATGTATGTGTGTGTGTGTGTGTGTGTGTGTGTGTGTGTGTGTGTGTACCTATGTTTGCATGGGCTATGCTAAATTTAGATTTGGGCACATTTGCAGGACAGACTTTAAGTTAACACAATAGTAACGTTTGGAAAGGGAATGAGGAATACGACATATTTTCAGAGGCAAAACTAAAAGTGCTAACGTGCTATCACATGGGATCATCATAGAGTCATCCCCAGGGAAACATGAAGGTCTGTGTAACACTGAAGTTCCTCAAATAGTGGTTGTGATATTTTACTCAAAGCCACAAACTTCATGTTCCTGCAAGAAGAAATGTCAGAACGACTGACATTGCCATAGGGCCACACTGCTAGTGTTGCTAAAAATGAGCTACAACAGCAACAGGGAAATGGGATAAACCAGCAACCTGTAGCCATAGTGGTGAGGTTTTCCTTGCAGAGATCATTGGTTTGACCTTAAAATCTGGCTGCCAAGAAGAAAAAACACAACGACCCTAAAAGACTTGAACACAGTCTGTATAACATGTAAACACAAGAGCCGTGACAAGGACACTTTCCTCAAGCTTGATGTAAAGCTTCTCTGATGAAGTAGCGAAACACTTGGAATTTAATTACAAGGTATATTCACAGGTTAATGTAGTTTTTCACCCACACAGTGATTAATTGGACCTGAACACAGTGTAACTGGTACAGAATTGAGCAGCTCGGCCGGTTTTGTCATGTATAGGTTATCCTATTATTCAAATACACTGCAGATTATCATGGCTGACAATCGAGCCAAGGCTATTCTGCGCAGTACTTTAATTTTGTAGGACAGTCATGAATATACATAAGCCTATACATTTATTCGGTGAAACAGAGCCTCAGAGCAATGTTCTCTTCCATAAAACAAGAAATGCAGTCAGAGGATGGCCCCTTATGCAAAATCCAGCTCTCTCAGAAGATCATTCATGTGCAGCTATGCCAGCTTTGTAAAGGTAGTACTACAGGACTGTTGTACTGCTTTGCATTGTATTGACCGGCTATTCAAGTTGTTGTGTCCAACCAGGTTTTCAAAGTTGAAAAAGGCGAGCTGGGATTGAATGATCTGACAGCAAAAACCCAGAGACTCTGCACATGAATTATTCCCAACCTTAATAGGGAGCTACATTGGCATTCTGAACTGTGCTCTGAGCTTCACACTCCATCAGGTCCTGAGGTGGGAATGTGTGTGTGTGTGTGTCTCGATGTATGTGTGTGTGTGTGTGCATACAGGTGATATTACCAGCGCCACAGGCTGTGCCGCTGCCACTACTATATTTATAATACTCTTCCACTATCTCTGTGACCCCACGCTGAATGATTGCGTGTGTGTGTGTGTGTGGCTCTGTGTCTGTGAATGTGCGTACAGGTGTGTGGGTGGATGTCCTCAAATCATTGTGCAGAGCTCGATGTGGCCGCAGATAAGTAATACGATCACGTTTCTCTATTAGGAGTCTGCAGCTGTCTAAAATGCGCTTCGATCCTAAACCACTTGTAATCCCCTATATATACACAAACACCAGTCTCTGTGCATTGAGGAACAGGTATTTCCATTCGCCGACACGTCGCCCAAAACAAACCATTTCCTGTTGGAAGTGTGTTTGCAGACGCCCTCCCTCAATAACAGGTAGGCTGGAGCGAATTACGCGCTCCACTGCACTAACACACCCTCCCTGCCTTAGCTGGGAAAAATCGCCATCCCTCGAGCTGTTTCATCTTCTACATACAACAGATAGAGTGCATTTCCCCCCTCAGCGCTGTGCAAACAATTACTCCCAAGCAACTTTTAATCATTTTCAAAGTCAGGGAATGTGTTAAACGAGTAAAAGGCAATTGAAGGTGGCATGGCCGGTGCAGTTTAAAGTGCCTGTGAAATAATAAAAGTGTCCTTGACAGTGACGTTGAAGCTGTAGTGCCAGTTCCCCGAGCGTCTGACAGCTTGATGGCGCTGGGAAATAGGCACTTACAGACCACGTATCGCATTGAGAGGGGCTTTCAGAATCAGAATATTTCAGATGGCAGGCGGCTGAGGATGAAACCCACGGACTCTTGACTGAATGAATAAATGAGCGAGCGCAGTGTTTTCCACATTTTAGGTAGATTTTCACCCATAATCAACCCTGAATTAACACAGCGTTCTTTTAATTTGTGAACCAACAAGCTCTCGAAAACCCGCTGACTCACACACACACACACAATCAGTCTGCACTTCGTCAGGAGGACAGAGGCCCTCCACCTTGATCAATAATGCATAACCTCGTAAGCAACACATTTTGTTGGATAAACACAGTCCAAAGAGGCAATAGGTTCAACCTCACGATGCTGTTCAGTGAACTCTGATTTGATTCTGGCTGGAAAGAGAGCCATGGAGAGACGTCCCATGTGAAGACGTCTCCACATGCACACACTTGTTGGTGCAGCTTCACCAACCGTATGATGGACCGGTAAATAAGATTTATCACTTTGGGCTCTGATCATCCATAACTTAATACAACAGTCATAACAAACAGTTGATTTCATATTTCCTTTTGAATTAGCATTGGTTGGACTTCTGGATTGTCAAGGAGCAAACATGTTTCAATGGTTACATATCACAAATTTGGAGACCACAGGATGAGGATACCTACTGAGTAACTACGGATGTTCCACTCTGTTGCATCCAACACTACAGGTTTACTCATTCAGCTGTATGTGTCTTATTAATGGTGCTGAAACTTTTCATCTTTTTATAGCTCTTTAATATAACTTTAATGCAGTCTGTTTTTTTTCTGCTTCAGCCTATTTTTTTTTAAATACCAGCTTGTTCTATTTCACTTTCATTTTCAAAGTTACCGTTGAGTGTACTGCCCCAAGCCAAATTACATAATGCACCTTTCAAGCTCAAGCTTTTGCTGCACCTTGCTGGCTAAGTGCAAGAGACTGGGAGGTCTACAACAGCTTTATCTTTGTAATCTATGTTTAATGAAGGTTTTGGCAACTGCAAATGCATGTTCTATGTTTACTTTGGACTTTGGGCAACAGTGATTATTCTGGCTCCGGTGCCCTATATTTCCACCTTTTCTATTAAGGAATATAGTACCCATCAACCCATCTTCTGCGACTTAATGTAGGCATAGCATTTCTGCAGGCAAACGCATCTCAGTAATCGAGATATTAAAAGGATGCATAAAACCTGGGTGTGGAAAGTTCATCATTCTAGGTTTGTTTCTAAGGCTGGAGGCACAACCATACTTTTCATTCATGAAGATAACGTCTTTGAAGCGGATAAAATTCTTTCAAACGGAAGATATATCATTGCCTCTGGAAAAATCTTTAATAAACCTGTGACACTGGGAAGTATTTATGCTCCCAACTGGGATGATGAAGATATTATTCATAGTTTTTTCCCCCTTACCAAATATAGACACTAACTCTTTCATAATAGGGGGAGATTTTAATTGTACATTGTCAATCCCATCATATCCCATACACTGAAAACCTGGTCATTATTGTGGCCTACAAAGTCCTTTGATTATGCTATATTGTCTAATCATCTCTTCACACCAGCACTGATAGATCTGAGAGACACTAACAATAGCACCCAATCAATCCTATTCACTCTTTAATATTATCTAATACAGAAACTAAGAGTATGACCCCCTGAATTAAATGGTGAGCTGAAATCCCAAACAATGACATATTTAAAGTACATTGGAAAAAAGATTTGGGTCATGTGCTTTTGACTTGTCAGACTTGTCTCCCTATAGTTGACTTGGCCATATGGAGTTCAAGATTTCATTCATTTCCATTTAACAAAAGTCAAAATACATCCAAATTTAGATCCTATGTGTGGGAGATGAAATTGTCTCCAGCCACTCTGGTTCACGTGGTTGGGTCTTGCCCTGATCTGGATCATTTTTGAGGATCAATCTTTAAATTTATGAGTGATGTTCACAACACTTGGATTAAATCAAATCCTTTAAAATGCATTTTTAGTGTAAAACCAGAAAATGCTGCCTGGTCTATGAATATTTACAAAAGCTGTTGCATTTGGGTGCCTGTCTCATCGTCTTAATCCTATTTAATTTGAAAGATCTAAAACCTCCCACTCATGCCAAATAACTGAAAGATGTCATGTTTCACAAGAGAAAAATCTAATTTATATTTGATGGAATCTGATTTGAATGCAGGGAAAATCTGGTCACTTTTATTTTTCATTGTCATTGGGATAAAAATGCAGGGTTGGATGTGGCGTGCAGATGGCAGACATATTCTTCATGCATGTTTTTGTATGTTCCTTTATATGTACCTTGGAAAATTCAATAAAGAGAATGCAGAGTAAAAGAATACAGAAAAAAAACACCGGTGTTCAGCAAAGCACATGAAGAACAAACACACGGACTCCAGACTCATCACTATGATCCTGTTTATATACTTCCCAGGGGAACCCAGGATCATAATTGCTTTCAGAGCAAACCCCATCAGTCAGCCTTCAATATTGCACCAGAGCTTCCACTATGTCTCCAATCCACCAGCCTCTGCCTAGACCCAGTTCAAGAAGGGTAAAGAGTACAAGCCTACAGGAGAAAGATTTGGCAAGTCTTCAGAGGTCAGAGAGGAGTCGCTAGTAAAGAACAAAAATGGCCCTATTGCCAGTTTTAACCTTGAATTCAAGGGATCAGTTATACTATACTGTATGTTTCTTACTGCATACAAGTCCAATGTAAAGAACATGGCTTAATCTGACATCACTCCCATTTCACTATATAGTGCACGATATTTATGGTCAGAATTCTGAGAAAAAAATGTATGCGTTATCGTACACAATTTTCCGCTAACAATCCCAAATTGCATTGCTTTATAGATGCAAAGAAATGAAAGCAAAACAAAGGACACAAATTCAATCCAGGGACTGTTTTCAGCTGCAGCTTTGGTATTCATCACTGAAATGTGTGATTCCAAATAAACTACAGAGCTTGTGTTAATCATGATGAAGAAACATGTCACTGAGTGCAGTAGTTCATGTTTTTCATTGTTTTTTGAACATCAATAGAGATCTATGGCACAGAGCAATAAGCTATGTTCAGCTCTGAATACTTTTTTAAGAAGATCCATTTATTGTTGGATTTGGTCTTTTGATGGGATCTGTTGGCAATAGTAAAAAAAAAAAAATTTCCTTATCTTTAAATGTCAACTCTTATGTGAGCAGATATGGAGGGGCACACAGAGACTCAGCTATATTTGCTTTCAGTTGCACAAATTATTTAGATGTTGATCATTATCATGACAGCGACAGTAGCTCCTCTAAAGTGTGCAGAATTAGGCTAATGGCTCAACTGAGAGCAGAGGTGGATTAAGTGGCACCTGTTGTGTGGTGTGAGGGGTTTAATGATCAGCGTTGCTTTCTTTTCTCAGAGACCAATTAATTAAACCGAAATCCTCCTGACAGTTGACATCTCATTAAGCTCCTCCTGGTGGCACACATTCAAGTGGCAATCCTAAACTTGCTCTGTTCCCAATTTGAGGAAATGAAGGCGAGATAATCAAGGCGCTTGTTTTCTTCTTCATCCAGTCGGGGAGGAGAGGGCGGCTGCATCTCAGAAGACGTAGCCTCGTTAGCAACACACGGGATCTGATCACACATTTCAAAACCAGGTGTCAAAAGCTAAGATCAATGTATTATCCAGACAATGTATCCAGATACAGATCGCATGCTAACACGAGGTGTAAATGAGGCCTTAAGGTATATGAGCACGACTACCAATTCGGGCTGTGTCAGTCTGAGGATGACACCGGATAATATACTGTAATCTGTTTTGCCAGGGATGCTCCCTTACTTCGAGTGGAATTAAAATTTGCATATCCTGGCAGTTCATCCATTAAGTAAGCTGTACGTAAACATGCATACTTTATAAGACAGCTTCCACTGCATGTTAGAAAGTGTGGACAGAATGCATAGCCTAATGGCACCGATTTCTTCAAGGCTGACTGCATTAAAGGCTGTCTGAGCTCAGAAAGGTATTGCCCATAATAAGTAGGCACATCATAACCTGGCACACAATCCACATTCATGCTCTCACACAGGCTTTGTGATTAGACTGTATAAAGCCAGTGTAGATTGATTCTGCTGACAGTTCTTCAAAGGTCAACATCTCTTTAACTGGAATCGGCAAAACATCAGAGGGAGAGGAGCCGAGGAGCGAAAGCAGAAGAATGGCACGGCTGTCTATTTAGGTGTTCAAACTCAAATGTGCATGCGTGTGGATGTGTGTATTTGAAAAGAGTCTATTCAACTCTGCAGCTGTAATTACTCGAGCTTGTCAAAAAAAAAAGGGAATACACACGAGAGGAGGACATCTCACAAAAACCTGCACACATGCACAGACAGAAAGAAGCATAATGAACGCTGAGCCTTATACCCACTTGCTCAAGATATCCCATAAATGTAGTGCACTATAACATTGAAGTCTGATCCCACTGTATATAGATGCTGTTTTCATATCACCATTAAAGCATTGAAAATACTGTAGGAAAAGCCCAATGTCTTGCCTTTAACCCTCAGCCACATGAAGCAGCCTGGTCCTGGTGATTAATGAGTGCTGGGTGTTCGGCGCCCTCTTTGGTGAGACATAAATGAGCGGAGCAGCCACAGCCCACCACCCACCTTAATGAAATCACAGCCCATGCAAACAAGATATGCACATAAGTTAATATGAGCCATAAAAAGGTACATTAGCTAGAGCCCTCCTCACATTTTCAAGCATCCCTAGATCTGATGAGGGCATAAAATTTTAACGCGTCTGGAGGCATTTGCATGGGGTTTTCTGCATGCATGCACCGGCGATGTATGAATGTGTAACCCTGCGTGTGTGTGTGTGTGTGTGTGCTTGTGTCAAAGCCAAGATTCCCTCCAGCAGCAGCAACAGACCTCAGATGACCCTGAAGGGAGCAGTACAGACTGAGCCACCCACTCCACAGCTCCTACAGCAGGTCTGGTTAGTCATTCCCCGACTCAGTCTGAGGGTGCAGCAGCAGAAGAGATGGAAGCCCCCATGGGAGGGGAGGGGGGGCAGAGTGACACTAAGCAGTATGAAAATGTCGCAGTGTGGATCCATCATGAATCAGCCGTCAGCCAGGAGGAGGTGGACGACCAGGAAAAACTGAATAATAAAGTGCCTGCGTGGCAAAAAAAATCTCCAAGCTGAATCTCATTTCTCCTAAGAGACTCCTAAGAATGTGGAGATGAATGTTTCTTTTTTATTGACTTTAAAGGGATCTGATGGCGGATACAGCACCTCAGAGGAGCCCTGAACTTAGAATCTGGTGAAGTGTGGAGACAGAGTTAAGGAAGCCAGAGCCGGATCAAACCTCTCTCAAAACCAGCTTCACTCTCAAACTCTCATGTCACTGATCATTAATCACTGAAAGGTGAACTGTAACCAACACTTATCATCTCCTGCCCAGTGCTGCCTGAGCGATGCAATGTCCTTTCCACTCTGCTGTGCCTCGCTGCGTATCTTTCTCACCGAGGGGAGACACGACGCGGTCTGAATCGTCTATCTATCTAACTGTCTGTAACACTGCGCCGGGTCTGAATGATAGGCCTCTGCATTACAATAACACCGACTGTGGCACTTATATGACCAACAGATTACAGCGCCGTTGTCTTGAGTAGTGGTTTTAAGTGCTTTTGTTGCTGAATATTTCATGGTGGACACATTAATTATGAATCAAGAAACGGAGTAAACTACAGAGAGAATTTAGCCATGGTGCCAGTCCAGCAAATTCAGCTTTTTGAGTTCAGTGATTAATTGATATTATTACAGTCTTACAAGGAGGAGTAAAGCTGTTTTATTCTGAAGATTCTTCTCAATCAATCAATCAAACAGTGACAATTATTACGTTCAGAGAAATAAAATGTTATCACTTAAAAACAATGCACTGCCTCACAAATATGACAATGAAAATGTGCCAATAATCAATGACATAAAATTCAGCTATTAGGACATAATGTCATATACAAATCAAACACACAAAAGAGGATTTTTCAGTTCTCCCTCAAACCGGCCAAACACCTGAAGCTTCAAAAAGACATTTCCTGTGCATACCTGAACTCTATATGCAAGTCGCTCTGCTTTACCTGGATGACAGCGGAATACAGATGAGGTGCAGTTTGTATTACACATGCACAAAAGCACCACAGCAATCAATGTTCTGTTCGAGGGCTATTGGCTCAGCACATATGTCACAAATATAGTATGTGGCACACAAATAAGTCCAAATGTGCTGAGTGAATTCAAATTACAGGAGGCAGGAGAGCAAAGGCGCTACAATCCGGTGTAATGTGTGTAAATCAGTGTATCGAGCAAAATTCCCAGACAATATAAAAATATCTAAAGTGACTTTATTGGTTCTTTTTCTGCGTTTTTTTTTTCTCCCCAGTTTGATACTAAAAGGTCCCCATATGCTCCTGTCACTTATATCTCCACTGCATGTTCTTCTTCCAAAACCTGTCAGTGATGTATTCCCACAAATCCCAGGCGCCAAACACACTGACAAGAACCTGATCCCTCACCCCGACCACTGCCATTGTTGTTGT
Source organism: Centropyge bicolor (assembly GCA_037975185.1). Classification (NCBI taxonomy): domain Eukaryota; kingdom Metazoa; phylum Chordata; class Actinopteri; family Pomacanthidae; genus Centropyge; species Centropyge bicolor. Next base: position 2,702,404 of record JBBMOC010000008.1, on the reverse strand, counting down.
TGGAACACACCCAACCAAGCTGAGGTTTAATCTTTGACAACTGCGGTGGCTGATTGTTTAAGCCTTTCATCGCTTTCCTGCTTTTTTCATTTCATTTTGTTTTTTTATATAATGGCGTGAACTTTTTAATAAAATAAATATAATACAGGCCTTCTTCTTCATTCAGACCTCCTTAGTAGCTTTTACAACTTTTTCTGGGCATGAAATAAAATAAACCTTTGTGTTTTCCAAATGAAGAATCAATTGCAACCTCATCACTGTCTGTGAAATTTCAGAGACAGATGCACAGATGGTGCATATTTACCTTATGATCCATGACACCTGTGTACCCCTCAAGTGTTGTTGTTGTTGGGACTCTCTGCGGTCTCTCCGGCTTTTTCGTGGATGGATCATCTGACCGGTGGGACAATAAGGACGACATCGATGAGGAAGATGATCTGTCACCAGAGCTGCTGTTGTACACCAACATGAAGCTGGTGATCATGGTGACGATGATGATGCCACTAACCCCTTGGCACTGTGAAGGAGAAAAAAAGAAAATAAAAGCAACATGGAGCCAGAGCTCTTGATGTTTTTGGGTTTTTTTTTTTAGAAAATAAGCTTCAAGACAAGAGTTGCTTTTTTTGTGGTCAAATTCACTGCTAATTAAATGTCAACACTGAAAGCTGATGCAACACAGTAATAACAGCTGCTCTTTCCTGGTGCAAGGCTGCAAATGAAATGTCAGCTGTGCCAGTCAACATGCTCTGTCAACATGTTTTAAAGAGAGGTGCAAAAATAGCATTGAATTCAAACATGTTTCATAATTACTCCTCACATCCTGCAGGAAAGCAACGGTCTTTAGACAGGTGCGCTCCTGCAGGATTATTATTATAAATAAGATAAGACATATTTAAGCCACTGCAAAAGACTGAAATATAAAAGCATGAGTGCAAATAGGTCACAGCAGACTAATGACACAGTTCAGCCTGTAACTCACTTCAGAGCTGCAAAAACACCAAACCTCCCCCTCCACAAAGGAACATCACAGGGATGCTTCCTGCAGGTCTCACTCATAATTACCAGTCTAATCTTCATCTTCACGGCGCAGATCGAGCCTTCATCCTCTCTCACAGACTCTTCAGCATGCAACACTTGAGCAGCAGCATCAGTGGATCAGAGAAGCGACGCTCCACTACTCTGCTCCATGCGCTCCTCTACAGGGACGCCTCGGCCCGGGCTGCTCCTCAGGGTCCTAAACACCACCCCTCCCCTGTTTACCATACGTGTTTAGCTGAGGGTTCACTAGGGGTTCATGAGGTGTAATGACAACAATTATTTTTTAATATACTTATTCTGATTTGTCAATATCTGTTACTATTTTTCAGAGATGAATTGCTTTAATTTTTTTCATATAGACATATTTTTTAATGTCTATAAGAGTGTGCATAAATGTATCAAATACGTTATGTGCTAAAATAATCACACTATGTGGTTGGTTATTAAGCATTTTATGTTTTGGCCAGTAACTCGAGAACAGTTAAAAGTAGAGGACACATTTTTGTACAGTAGATTCATTGGATTAAGCTGATTCGACTGGTATACAGCATGTAAATTTGCACCTACAGAGTTTTAATTTTTTTAAATCGCTAAACTTGATTGCTGCTTCTTTTGACACATATTTCATCCAATCTTCACCACTCTAGATAAATACCATATTTAGATGCTTTTCGAAGTAAATGTACCTGTATGAGTTTTGGATATTGCCACAATACCACATTTTAAAGGCGTGGCATGATGCATTGAAAGGCTGTAACTCTTCAATGCTAAAATTGATTGAAACGAAATTTTGGATGTAAACATGACATTTCTACAGTTCTGCTGTTTTTAAGTCAATGAAATTTGGTACAAGAGTTCTCCATAGCGACCAACAGCCCCACCTTGTGGCCATTAAATATAATGCTGTCATGTCTCTTTAACGCATGATTCAATTGCCACCAATTTCCCTTAGTTGCATAAGAACAAAACATGAAAAAGAAGAGAGGAGGACGAGAAAAAAGAGTGTCACGAAATACAAAGTAAAAATAAGATGCTGGATCCTCTAAGATCAAGATCAATAAACTTAAAAAACATTGTTTTTCAGAAAACCAATCATTTTGTTTTTGAGTCAGTCTCCTTTTCGTTATGTTGGTGCTTGTTGAAGGAAAAGGTGGTTGGCAGAAAAATAACCTGTCACTAGAGCACAGTGTCAGAATAATGATGTAAAATGTTGAAACTATGTTAGAAAAAAAAACCTGTGAAAACATATCACAGTTATCACACTCCTGTCGACTGTGGAATATCCTCACATAGTTTATAAATAGAGTCTAGTAGCTGAATTTTGATTATGGTACACATCAGTCACCAGAAGCAGCAGCGGATGCAGCAATCATGAGTGTGTTTTTTTTCAGGAAATGCAAATATTCTACTTACGCATAGCATTATGATAATGTGCAATATGTAGTAATAGTGCTATTCAATATTAAAGGGGCTCTGGGGTTATATCAAATGTTTATTTATAGGAACATTATGACACATGTATGTATCTGTATCTTCTCTATCTAATATTCCCTTACTGTTTTTTCTTGACACAATTATCAAATGACCATCATTATTCTCGACACACTGTGTGAAACGGCTCATTTTCTCACAACAGTATATACATTTTTCATTGCTATCACACAGAATCACAATTATTTTCAAATGACCAAGTGATGCGATCTATCATCAAAATGGCTGTCTTTCTGTCTCTCTAATGACATGTACATATTACTCTCAGATGTGTTAATTAATTTGCTCATTGGGTAAGTCATCGCATCCTTATCTTACATTGTCTATACAAACATCATTATCTCGTACACATTTAATTTTCATCAAGTTCATCCTCGCATTTTAATGTAACCTCGCATAGGGAATATAGCTTCTTCCACCCTACTCCATTTTTTATTCAACATTTGTGCAATCGACAATACCACTACAGCTTTCATTGTATACTTCCTGTTTCACATATGTGTTAGTGTAATGTGACAACAATGATGATCACTGACAGAGAGAAATCTGCAGATGGTTGAAAATTGTGTCCATAAGATAAGAAGAAATTTAAAAAGAGATTTTCAGTGGACACAGTTTCTCAGATCTCTTGAGTTATGCAGAGATAAAAGGAGATTTAAAATTGGTAGCAGTGATTCATTGGGTGATGATATTTTTTTCTTAAATGTCAACATGAGTGAAATGTTTTTAGTGAGTGACAATCTTTTGTAGGTCACATGAAGTCTTGAGCTCTTCAGTATATACTGTTATAGTAGCACTTAATGTTTGCTTAATACTGGAAGTGTGTTAAAAAATGTGTTGAAGATATTGATTTGCCTTATCTTGTCTGTTTTGTAATTTTATTGCATCTTATATGAATATACTGGCAACTGTTCTTGGTACAGTGCATCCATTTTCCATACAGTGCATCTACCATTTTTTTTTGTCATTTTGGGACATCCCATTTAGGACATGAAAGTATTTTTCTCATTTGTCACAGCAACCTGAGCAACTAAAGCTCCTCATGGGAGGCAGATTTGCTGGAGGCTGTAATCTACTAGAAAGAAGGAGCTGGGAAATGGGAAATGAGTCTTTTTATAGACACCCTCTGAGCTGGCATCATTGTGTTCATTCTCTAAAGTGTTGTTCTCATCATTCCTCAGAAAGTCTTCACAAACTGAAACGTATCTGCTGCCTTTGTGGGAAGTGATAAGTAATTTATCTAAAAAAAACAACGCAGAATATCGCGGTCAGACCAGATGCTGTAAGAAAAATCAGACTAGCCTACTTAAAAGCTACAGAGAGAACAGCATGGCTTCCCTTTTATGTTTTTGGCACAGATATACAGAAATTTAAACAACTGCCTTTTTAGACTAATTAGCTTACTATCTATAAGCCAGATGCATGGATTCATATAGAAAATGGCATGATACAGGATGACGCAAGATCTGACAACATAGTGCAATGTAAGATATGATAACACACAGATATGAAGCAAGACAAACTAATATGATCTGGTGACAGTGAGAATACAATATAGCTCAGTCCGTTGGTCACAGGGCTCCCAATTCACCGGGCCAGGTTCGAGTCCTGTCCTGGGCAGCTCCTGGTCCAACAGCCATGCCAGCCACATCCCTTCAGGTCTTGGGAATTTCCCCACTGTGGGACGAATAAAGGCTTATCTTATCTTAATAAGATGAATCGAAGTTTGAATATTGATGATGAAGCAAACGTTTGTCATGATCATCATTCATCATAAAAGAGCATTTTTTGTATAATGAATATTTGTCTTGTGTAAAGTAAAACGTTCTTCAAAATAATACAGTAACAAAAGCATACATGCTGTACATTGGAAAACATACAAGATACAAACATAGAAACAAATGTCACTCAATAATTTGAGTTGGAAACACATCACAAAAATAACATTAAAGAAAACTGTATCTGAACCAAGAATTGTTGCAATCTGTGTCTCTGTCTCTCCCTCCAGCCACATTCCCACTTCTCCAAACCTGTTCTTTGCTATTATTTATCTGTCCACCAAGTGCATTTTTATTCCAGATCCTGCCCATCTGCACTCATCTCATTCCCCTCACCTGAGCTTCCCCGCCCCTCTCCGCACCTGTACCTGCACCTGCCTGTCAGCCTCCCTGTTTAGCTTATTTGCATCCTCAGTTATTTAATAAACTACTGAGCTGTTCCAATCTGTCTCAGCTATCACCTCTGTATTTCATCTGTTGGACAAGAATTCTATTTTCATGTGGTTTTTTTAAAAAAACAAACAAACAAAAAAAACAGACCTCCGGTTATATTTGCTTCAAAGTGTGGGAGTCGGATGCACAATGTTTTGATGACCTTTGGTCTTTAATTCAGCATTTGTAACAGTTAAAACCGTTATCTACTGATTCAAGTGTCTGAGGACAAGAGCTCTGGAAGAGAACCCATTATAGAGCCAGGTCATTTGTTGGTTTGACAGCGATCAATACAGTTTTAAACTCAGTCCTACATATAAATGGACACTGGTGTGAGGTTGCTAAAATGGAGATAACATTTCTCTGAGCTCAGAAATGGATGAAACCAGTCTAATAATGACTCACTGTGCTCTGTTCAGATCAGTGTTACTGTCATACACCTTGAACCATGATGTTGGAAACATTGTAGGTATATTTGATTATTTTTGTTACAGCATGCAACATTACAATTTTTTCTGCCTTTGCACTGTTTTCTTTGACATATGGCCATATCATTGGTAGAAAAATTATCCGTATCACTGAGGAGCAGTGCCTCATAATGCACTTCGTCATTGTGAATTCAGAGGATTAGGTGGCAGGCAATCTGTGTGTTTTGATTAGAGGTGTCCCTGAGGTTTCAAATGCATCTCAAAACACAACTCCGGGGAGCACACACACATACACACGCATACACACACAAGGGCAAGGCAAATGTCTGTGGAACACAACCTTTTTTAATTAACTCGATCCTCCTATCCAGCGAGGCGCCAGACAGCTGTCCGCCGATGCTGAGCCAAATACAATACAAGTGTAAAATGTGCTGTTCGGGCCTGTTTTCTCTGCCAAAAGTTGTTTGTTTTGCTCATTACAATGTCCCTAACTTGAAGAGTAGATGCCTCTGTGTGTCAGTAAAGAAACTAAAGTCAAGGGACTGGGAGTACGTCCTCAAAGCTGTTGATGCTAAGAGCTGTTACAATATGTGTTAGACCAAGCTGTCAGATGCTCGGTGACAATGGCGCTTTGGCTCACACAAAATCAAGCTTTATACCAATACTGACATCTCAGAACTCAAGCAGCGAAAAGACAGTATAGGTGCAATCAGTCTTTATTGCACTTACTAAATTATATTGTCTCCATCAGAATGTTTTTGCTGGCAAACCCAAAAAGAGCAATTAGATCATTATGTGACTCATATACTGTGAATATTAATGTGTTTTAATGTAATGCATTCTAACAGATTTAATGTGAGCTGTAATCATACTTTTTAAAGCGGCAATATTAGCCTAATAGACGGTATGTATTAATGTAACTGTAATGCCTATATTAATCTATGATGCACCTGCTGATAACAAAGGTGGCAGTGTGGTGACATGTCATTGTATTCTCCAGTCCAGTGCGCTTCAGCTGTGACACAGGCTTAAAGAGAGAGTGCCAGGAGACAGACACAAGCTTTATGTCCTGCATTTTCAGGCCCAAGAGATACAACATCTTCATTCTCTTTGCAAATTGTCTCCGCTTACAGACAGATCATTGACTCATCCACTGACATCCCTACCAATCACAGCTGCAATTTCCTGTTATCCAGTGTGCAATATATGTTTCTCAGAATTGTTGTGTTTATCCAATTGATTGAAAAAAAAGAAAGGTTTCCAATCACCTTGTGCACTCTGTATCTCTGTTGCTCATTTATGCAGTGATGCTACTACTGTAAAGCATTACTAAATCACTTCCTTTATGGTGTAACTTGGGGGATTTCAATCTTTAGGAGTCAGCAGGGTTGATTGCAACTCTAGCAATTGTAACCACTGAATGAATAAGAAAAGGGGGTGATTGTGTTGAGAGCATCTCCATCTGCCTCTGATTATGAAAATAAATCACGATCCAAACTGCAAACGGACAACTGCCACAGAGGAAAAAATTACCTTTTGTTTCAGAAAGTGGGAAAAGGCTACAAGCCAAAGCAGCAGAAAATGTGACTATCTGTTGTGCTCCCTCTCGATTATGTAATTAGCAAGCTGTTGGCATCCATCATTTTCACTGAATGACAAGCAGATGGGCTGGCAACTCTGGAAAATACAGTTATTCTTAGTGGGGAACACAATCCACCTATGAAATGCCATTGTCCTTGTTCAGTCCTTGCAGGATTCGTGAACCTTATAAACAAAGACTTTGCTTGACCTTGTAACCTGTGATAACATAATGCTCTATTCAGTCCTGTTCATTAAAAAAATGGAAATTAGCTGAAGCCAATGTAGATGGCGAACAGGTTCTCCAACTCTATCAGCCTCTTAAAAGCACTAATTCAGGCACATTTGAAGACATAATACAACAACGCTATTCACTTCTAATAATGCAGGAATGCACACAAAAGCACACAGTATGTTTCCAACTGAGCTATAAAAATCCAGGGTCCATCTGGCAGCGGTGTCCATCTATTTATAGCATCAAAACCCAACTGCATCAGACGTCGATAAACAGAAGCATAAAGATGCATTACAAGTTCCCTGAAAAACAAAGGACTGAGAAACAACCCTTTAAATTTTTACTGATAATTTTAATATCATCATTTTAAGTAATTTACGGTATGGCACTTGGTAAGAATGTGATCCTTGGTCTCCCCGTATGCTGCTGGTGGTGATTCTGCCACATCAACATATGATCTGTCCCGGAGGAAGTCAATCTCTTCTTAATGACTGGCCTTTGGCAACCTGAGCTCTCATTACTTTCATCCACAGAGCACAAGGAGAGACATCGCCTTTGAGACGTCAGTCTGTAGTACAAATTACCTGTCCCATTCCTAATCCAATCTCACATTAAATGCATGAAATATTAATGTTTTAGATATTCACGCCATTAAAAAGGGATAACATTTGGCAAAGTGCAATTATTATTGAGGTAACACCGAGGTTGAATCCCTTTGGCTGCAGCTGTCACAGATAAAAACCTGTTTCTTTCTTAATCTTACTTTGTTATTACTGTGTGAAAATCTCACCCTGCAGCTTTTGGATCCCCCAGTAACTGTATATGATATCCAGTCTCTGCTGCCACTTCCTGGTCAGAGTCACAATAGTGGACTCTCACAACCCCATAATCAATGTGTATCTGTGTGTGTGAGCAAAAAGGAAAGCTTTTTAAATAGTTTTGCTCTATGGGAGTCAATACTTTTACCCCATTTCAAATGAGAAATGCTCTTTTCCCTCCACTACATTATTCTACATTTACTTTGCAAAACAATGTTTTGTCTGCAAAACATATAGCTCATAAGATGTGACGTACTCTTTACATTTTCACACAATAGACAGTAGATAGAATACGCAGTATATGTGTGTGTCTGAGCCACCTGGATCACCCTGTGTTCATTATTATTGTCTAATTAGACTTCTATCAAGATCATGTGGGCCTGTAAACAATGTGTTTGATTGACATCTACCTGACCTTCCTGATGAACCTGTTTGGGTTCATCGTTACCATTGGCTCTTGAAACTTCAAACTAATCAGCCCATATTTGTGAACTTGATGTGATTTGTGCCTAAATTTAACTAACAGAAGAGCCAAAATAAATACTGCATGTGGCTTCAGGCCTAATGATGGTTTCACTTGCAAAGCCTTGAAAGACTTGACACCCTCCCTGTTCCTGTTGGCTTGCACCCTCTAGAGCTGCATATAAAAGGAGAAAAGAGACATTAATGCTTGTGCTCAAATTGAAGACGGGACTGTGAAAAACATTTGCAATGTCACAGAAAGCCCAGGTGAGGTCAGTGTTTCTCCACCGGACGCTCAGCGTGGACAGAGATGTCACCTAAAAAATACCTCCTGCAATACTGACTCTATTATTAATCAACCCAAACCAGGGAGTCGCTATTGGTCTTATAGACACAAACACTGCATTTATCCTTCTTTTGCACGCTCATGCCAGCTCATAACCTGCCATCCAAGCGACGAGCGGCTGTGATTTTCATATGCAAACAAAGAGGAGCAGTAGCGGCTCTGCGGCCCCTTTAAGGCCGTTTTGGAATAATTAATGACGTCGCGCTGTAAACACGACCGACGCTCAGCTGCGTGGTCGAAACCTCCTCCAGGATCAGGACCAGGACCCGGACCCGTCCAGCCCCCCCGTGTTTATTCCTCGACGGGACCAGAACAACTGCGGTTCACCTCGACTCTCATATGCGGTCTCCAGAAGCCGGACGACGGTGCTGCATCTGTCCTGCTGAGTGCCATGGCGAGAACGACGGACATCCACTCGTCTTGCTACGGTGGGTCGGTTCGTCTTTGTTGTGAACGCCAAGATGTTTTTTTTCCTCCTCTGGACTGAGACACGTTATGACAACATGTTATAACGGTGTCTTCTTTAGCCTGGACGATGTCGGACCGCTTGCTAGCTTACGTTGTCAGTTGCTAACTATTTAGCAGAGATTTAACGTTTGACATCAAAAATACGCAGTAACGGCAGAATAACGTTGGAATGGCAACGTCTGTTTTTATGTGTTTCTTTCATCCCCCTCATGAATTATGTGTATTATTAGTGATTATCTTCAGTGATATGATAATGATTTTTGCCTTGTATTGTTTACCTGGTGTGAAAGTCCTCACAAAAGGACTCTGTTCTCCATAATAAGTCTTTACGTTACCACTTTGTTCCTAACGGCAGATGCGGATATTTTCATCAGTTGCTGACAAACATTAATGTGTCTATGACATTATCTTCATTTAAGCTGCAACAAAATCGATTAATCGTAAAATAATTAACAGATCAATCCTTTTGTCTAACTGTCAGATTATAGTGACAAATGATGTTTCTCAAGGCTAAGATGTCACATTTGCTTTGTTTTGTTTCATCATTAGCTTGAAAACCCCCCAAAGATATTCAAGGTAAGACAAAGAAAAGCTAATGTTATTAATCAACACTGAGAAACTGGAATTAGCTTTTACCTGAAAGATTTCAACAATTAATTCAATCAAAGTAGTTGCACGAATGTTAGCTAGCTTAATTAGGAGTCTAATTAAATTGCAACAGTTTTTTAAAGGGTTGTTTACATGAGTAGTGTATTTTCCACCCTACATTGGCTCAGAAATTATCCTTGTTGTCTCTCATTCTCTGCCTTTATATGTGTGAAAATGTGCTCACATTTAGCAGATTCTTCACAATCTCCACTTTCCTTTCTTCTCTTTTTGCCCAGGTTAATTACAACCCTGTAATAGCTGCAGTCCAGGTAGTGCAGTTATTCAGGAACAGTTTTGATAACAAAGGATTTATTGTCTCCAAGTGGTGTTTTCTCTGCTCAAGGCGTTTTGGATGTGTTTAATCCGTGGGCAGATTTTCTGTCCATTAGCCTGCCTTATTAATCATGTTGTTTATCACAGCAATATAATCCTTTATCATCACCAGATGCCACACTGTGTCTCTCCTCTGAGACAAAGAGTCATTTACGCTGGTGGTTTTTACCACACTGATGGCTTTCCTTAGTTTGATGCCAGTCTTCTATAGCTGAAAATGTTTTGTTCTATATTTAGTAATCTTACATTTAATTATTGAAAAAGAACTACTTCATGCTTCTTTCACATTTGTATTCTTATTGCTGGTGTACAGCTACTCTCAGGCTACTACTTGCTATTGAAACCCAGGTTAAGTGATCCACCACATGGACAGGGCAACTAATAGAAGCTTTCAATAAAACGTTTAATTAAAACATTATCAAAAAAGTGAGCTTCACAGAGAATAAAATGTAATATTAGCTTTTACAAGTTGTTTTTATATGGATGTTATCAAAGAGTAACTTCAGTCATACCTTCACTGATCCCAATATCTCATAATCACCAAAAGCCAGAGCTACTCCAAAAACATGCTAATCAGTTTGAGCCCAGCCATAAGGCAGTAGTGTGTATAATTATTAACCTTTTCATGTCAGAATTGCCAGTGTCAGCAGAATATTCTGCATCATTATCGGTTCGATAAAAATGCATCAGATATTTCATCTCTGTCCAAGTCTTAATATTCTCGTCCAAGATGACCATCAGGGAGGCTTGATCCTTAGATACAGTAGCTGTACAGTTTTAGAGTGGCACAGGCATTTTTAAGTCTGCTCCTGACAGCTCTTGATGGGCAAAGCTACTGTGTCTTCCTGTTATTTCCCCACATGCTGACCCTATGTGTCCCACAGACCTCATGACTGCAGCACTCTGCCAATCATGACCGCAACCTGTCAGCTGTAGTTGATTCTCGCTGGTCTCTGCAGACATGCCGCTCACCATCGGGGCCTTCAAACCCTAACACTCCTTGTTCAAAAGTTCAAGCAGGCATTTTACAGTGTACCATAAACCTGACATTAGAGATTATCTGTAAAGTGTTGTAAGTAAACAGCTTAGTGCACACAAATACAAAGTAGAGCCTGTGTATCAGTATTATTATACGCATTATTTAGACACAGCGGATGTGCATCATTACAGAGTCTATACATACTGTATACTTGCATTGTCTCCTATTGCTTCAACTTAAGTGCTTCTCTCCTGGGAATTACGTGGAATATAGTGAGACAGTTTAATTAAGGAACATAATTTTGCCCTAACAGCGTCCAGCGACCTAGCTAGTGGAGCATGGGATGGAGTTATGGTGCCTCCCTGTGTTTAGGTCAGCTGCTTTATGTTATTGGCTCCCTGGTGCTTTTGTTCCATCAGCTAGCTTGGCAAAAGAACGACAAGACAAATTTTATACCAGCGTTCTCTTCCCCCGCAACTAATGTTTTACACACTGCATTTGTTAAAATCTGGACTAAATGTAGAGTGCATAGTAAAGAAAATCCCATTTGCTGTTGCTGGTAATGTTGGAGCATTTCTGGCTTAGTGGTTTATTTCTTTTATTCCAAAAGATAGAGTGGATGATTCTGTCCGGTATATTATTTCTAGTTCAGCTCGTTGGATGACTCTTATTCTCTCAATGAAGATAAATTGCATGTGCCCTCATAAAAAACAGCAAAACACTTGAGAAACATAAGTGAGCCATGTTTTAGCAGCTGGCCGAACTACTTGCCTTTTCATCATTCACATTCAGCAGTCCTCCAATTGCTCTACATCCCGGAATCAAGTGTACTCTTGTGGCTAGTATATTATATAACGTTTCTAACTATGTAGCAAGTGTTCAGTGGGCTTATACTGTACTGCTGAAATGTTCAGCCAGTCTGAAAAGCAGAAAAATAGCTCACAATCATTCTGTGACAGGTTTGTAAGTAACAATTTAGATATGAGTTCCATTCACCACAGAAAGTGTTGAGTCAGGCACAATGTTAATTAACAAATTTCTCGCATGGGCACCTTCCCTAAACGCTGCATTTTTATATGGAGTCAATGCAGAGCCTTGACAGAAAGCTGAGAGCCTCGTTTTAGAATCAAACATTCACAGCCCTTCCTGTGAAATTGCAGTCAGAAAAGGTTGTGGCTCAAATGGCCCATTTTGCACCCAAGACTAAGTGCTGTTATGGGCTTTTAAGTGTCACTGTCCTCTGCAAATACTCATCTCAAATGAAGACCGATGCTCACTCCGTAGTGCTCCTACACATTTTATTAGTCTTTATGGCATTTCTGCTCATTATTTTTAACAAGGTTATGTTCTTTTGCTACTAATTTCATGTGTCTTTTCTCAAGAGATAGCTGTGTCATTGCCTGGAAGTTTGAAGTATATTATTCACACTAATGATAGGGTGAGTCAGTAAATAATTTCAGAGATTCACTTCTGCACAGTGGCAAGCACTGGATGGTTATTTGTTCGAGTCTGTGAAAATGGGACATTTAGCTGTGAAGAGGCTGTCTATGCGACAGCAAGGGGGCTTTAAATTTCCAATTTGCAGTACAAATATAGTCAGTGTTGGTTTGTGACTAGAAGGCTAAGTGACATTGACAGTGATTTATGAAACACAACCCAAAAATGCTGTGGAAATGAGTGAGAGATACAGCCATGTTCATGCTAGACACGTAGGTTTCAAGTCACGGGTGCACAGTGAGACTTGAAATGACTTTTGATAGGTCTAATGTGCTAAATGATGCAGTTAGCTTTATCACAAACAAATGAATCATTATCCTAAGAACAAAAGGTACATGGTGTTCTGATGTTGTAAACATGCCTTTTTTGCACCGGTTTGTTTAGAAATATCAGGGTTTTACTAGACTTTGACGCTGATCTGAGTTCAATGTTTGCAGAATGCTGAATAGCAGAGGATAAGAGTATTCCTTGTTGGAGAACAATTGCAGTATAATAATATTCACATTGCCCACATCAAGAATTTGGCTTTCCCTCAAGGAAGAATATACTCCCAAACTAATGCATAGATGGATACCACAGATAGATAGTAGTTCTTTTATACTACTTTCCGGAGTCATGGAGGGCACATTCTACACATGTGCAGATGTAGCTTGCTGTAGCATCGAGGCTACAACAGGTTGGAGACATAAGGATGTCTGCACAGAGCCTCCATTTACACCCTCTGATGACGAAATTTACACCACCTAGACCCTGGTGGACCGTCCTGGATGAAGAAAGTAATTTCTGCTTTAGGGTGTGGAAACTAATTGCACTCCTACCTCAAGAAGAAAATTACTTGGTTTAGGAAATCTGATTTGTATAACTAGGGGCGTAGAGTCATTACAACACATGAGCACATTAAGAATTTTCGCTACTTCTTGCCCCCACAAAATCAAGATTGTGATGTATTCTGACACACACATATACAGTCTATGTCTTTGTTAACATACATGGCAAAAAGAAATCCCCATAGCAATTAGTCATTTAGTCCATTACAGAGTCATAAAACTCTTATTTTCCTGAAACATGCAAATAAAGCAGCCTACAGGGTGAGATTATTTACAGTGAGCTGTTTTCAGTGCAGATTAACTTGTACATGGTTTTGCCTCATTCTGTCTTGGTTTTTCAGGATACCAACACAAATTTCTAAGTCATAACTGACTAAAAGGGTCAGTAAATAAGTGATGTAATATTACCTTATTTGTCAACAATTTCCTCAGCTTTGGAGGATAATGAAAGTTCACTTTCAGCACTTTGAGCTCTGTATGGCCGTATAAAACAAACCAGGTGTGGGTTAAGAGGGGGCAGCAAGTTACTGCAGGCAGAGGGGCCAAAGATGTTGCATTTCTGCAAGTTGCTCTGTTTGTTCAACAGATATTTTGTGAAGTGGTCGTACTGGCTCCCTTTTGTGGAAGAAGAAGAAGAGCAAAGAATGGCACTGAATGCTTTTCTTAATGGAAAAGATTTTTTTGCTCTTCTTCCTACTGGCTTTGGCTAGAGTTTGATTTACTGACTGGCTCCGCTGCGCTGGTAGTGCTCTCCTACTACGTCTTATGGTTTGTTGATCTGATTGGTTGAAGTTAGCCTGTGATAGATAAATGGTTCATCCAATCACCTGCCACGTATTTTTTGTGCCAGCCCTTTCCCAAACAGTTTCCAAGGAAGACTTCCCAGATGGTTCTGTGTAACAAACCATCTGGTGCGTCAGGTTAGCTCAGTCCCGCCCTCGTGCAACAGAGAGCAGAAGCAGATAGGCAGCAGACTGGCTGGTTGTTGTCATGTTTATTTGTGCTGTGTGATAGGTTGTTAGATCTATACGTGTTGAGTACAAAAAGTCCCAAATTTATCATCGTCATCGACACACCAAAGATCCCTTATCAAGATCGTTTTATCACCCAGCCCTGATATATAAGTACATTTCTTCACCTTGAGGTGAATTTTGCAAATTTGGATTTCAAGTTGTGGCCTATCCTCTTATGTTTAAGTCTTTATAAATCCTGGCCAAAGCCAGTTGAGCCTGTCACTGATCTACAGTAGCAGCAGCGAGTCTCGTTTCACAGGAACACAAGGCTGGCGCTGACATGCCTGAAGGCGCCCACTGAAGTAACCAAGGTCACAAAGCTCCAGCCACAATACTGCAACTTCTCCACTCAGACCAGCAGGCTAGCTGTCAGGCGCTGACACTCTCAGATACTAACTCCCCTCTTGGGGGTCGAATCCCAATCCAGACCCCACATTTCTCAGCATTTGAGGGGATGTCAGCTAGCAATGTGTCTTTGCTTCCCTCGAAAAATATTCCCAGTAAACACTTTTCATGCACTGATAGGAGTTAACCCAGTGGGCTACCAAAAAACCAGATATGCCAAGATATGCCAAGTACTCAGTCCTCAACCATCTGCTAATAGTTGAGAGGAGCCCAAGGGACTCTGCTAAGTAAACCTAAACCAGAGATCGGGATGTTGTTGTCTTGTCTCAATAAGGAGACAAGCACTTTCAAGGTTGTACAGTTCTCCAGAGAGGGAAAATAAGAGCAAGGCAGGAAAGATGTTTTTGGATACAGAAGGGCGATGGAAGAAAGGCAGAGAGAAAGAGAGTTATGGTGCTACATGGAGAGTGTGTACACGTATTATCTCTTCACATTTTAATATTATGAAAAAGGGGAGCCATCTGGAGCTTTTTAACTCCTTTGATTCTCTCAGAGATGGACTCCAAATCTTTCCTTTTTTTTTCTTTGCTGGGGAGTGTGGGAGATTTGTGTGATCATGATGCTCTTCCCAATTGTGTGTGTGTGTGTGTGTGTGTGTGCGTGAGAGAGAGAGAGAGAGAGAGAGAGAGAGAGAGGGTTAGTGGGATGTGAGAGTGTTGCCTGACTCAAGTGAAACCTTGCCAGTAAATTTCTGCCCCCCATATCTCTCCCAATTCCTCTCAATTTGTGTGTGTGCTTTTCTGATTCAACTGTGAAACCCTGACAGTGAATCTCTGCCCTGAAGACTGCCCCACGACCTGCTTCCTATCTCTTATCCTATCACAGCTTCACTGGCCCCTTTATCTCCATGGCAGTGATCCACCCTAGCAGCTTTGTTACTAGTGCTTATTGCACCTAATGCTTATGTTGCAGGAGAAACCTGAGCATTGCTCATTTTTAAATACAGACGAGAGGAGAACACAAAGCCCCAAAGCCATGTTACTGATGTTGCTTTCCTCTATGGATTGGCAGAAGCCAGTGCTTTCATCAAATATGAATGAACATACAGCACAGCATTCTGACTTACAGACTGTGTCTACTCTGTTGAGCAGCATCATTATGCTGAATTTTTAACATTTCTATTTTCTCTTTTTTGTTTATTTGTAGCTGGATCTAAGCCCAGCACAGCTCTGACAGAAGAGCAATCTCACAGCACTTCACTCTCTCCAGGTCTTGGAAATGTTTATGAATCAGCAGAGTGAAAACAACAAAAAAAAAGTCCTTTCCAAATGGGCCCTCTGACCCAACTCATGTAGAGCACCTGCGGTGTTCGAGCTGTTTGCCTGACCACGGTATGAAAGAGGCCTGTGTTGGACAGTGGAGCCTGGGGACACTGGTGCCTGTGTCTGCCCATGTTGATGTGTCTGTGTACTGGATGTGTTTACGGAGACGAGCTGAGAAATGTGGGGAAGGGGGACTTTGGAAACGGGATGGAGAAAGTGAAGAAAGTTTAACTGTAGAGGGTGTGATGACTGCACTTTACTATATGATTAATGTTCCCACCCATTTTATATTTGACCTCTATGTGCTTTAAGGTCTTGACTTGGATGTTCTTGCTATAAGTCATTACATTTGCTCTTATTTTTGCTTGCCCATTAACAAATCGTGCAGTGCTATTTGCCATATATATAGATTTATATATACCTTTTGTATGAAGGAGTCAAGTCGGTCTGTGTCACAAATTCACTTAAATTTGATTGCTCACCAGAAGTTGTGCAGTATCTTAAATATTCTTCTTCATTTTACATGTCATAACTTCTTCAAACCTTCAATTCATGAACTTTCCAATTATCTTTCAGATAAAATTTTCAATGTGTCTCAGACCCCACTGTATGTATAAGTATATACAGTGTGTGCGTGTGTGAATCGGTAAATGTGCACATAATCCCTCCGCAGTCTAACCTTGTGATAAAGTGAGCCACAGGAGATAAGTGCACGATTTAGTCTCCTCCCTAATTGTGAAATACAAGTCGATGAACTGCTTCTGTGACTTTCCCCTGAAGCTTTATCTCTCCAGGCCGGGTTGTTACATCTGGCCCTCTTCCAGCACAGGCACTATGAAGTTGATTCTCAGCAGTCAATCTCAGCACATACTTCTGAATCTGTCTGACAGAAGGTGCAGACATTAAATTGAGGCATTGTCAGTGCCTTTCAATCTTTTATTAAAGCTCTATTGGGGGAAGGAATTTTAACACATACACTTTTGTGTGTCACAGGCATAATGTGATGTTAGGTCCTCACTACTGTAAATTGATCCATAGATCTTGTTGCTATGGCAGACTAGCTGCAAATGCAAAAGGGATTGTGGAGCCAAAAGCCTTTGTCTGATCCTGATGTGTAATTCCTCATCCCATCCAGCCTCATTGCCTCAGAGCCTTTGATTACCACCATGATTGTTGTGTTATGTGTAAATCTTTCAGTCACAGCGGGACACGGTGGCATTATCCAACACTATGTCAATAGAGGAGACTAGGAGTTAGTGGAGCTAACAGTGACTCTTGCTGTCCCGGTGTAGCATGCCTGCCAGGCTTTTTCCAAATGTTGTTGACTACAGACCCTCATTCAGCCTGACTACAGCAGCAGCACACATCCAGTCCACCAGCCTCATCTCCTGCACTGGCAGACTGCAGTGCAGTCTAAACAGCCGTCATCTAATGCAGAGTCTGCTGGTGTCCAGGCATCGCTGATGATTTTCACCACCCTCTTTTAACCCTTCAGTGAAATCTGTTTTTTGGGACAGAGGAAAGTACAACAGCCCGATGGAAGTAGTCAAGCTGATGTAGTGAGTAGGAACAGGAGCGAAAGCTAAATTTAGCTGAGCTGAATAAGCACTCACTCTGTCACCTGGATGTTATTGTGTTAGAGTGAAGCGCTTTGTAATCCTCCAGAATATTTTTGTTTGCTGTACGCTATATTGTGAAATGTTTTTGCTATTGGAGTGTATGCTTGCACAGTCACATGTTTGTTTTTGAGTTCCCTCTGTCATACTATACTTACAGTTTTATATTCTGGGTTTTGATAAACATAACGACTGCCCTCATTTTTCCGTCCGCTGCCTGCTGGTCTTCTTGCTGGACTTAGTGGCAGGCTCCACAACTCCAAACAGTAGGCTCATCAAGAGACTCCTGACATGACTCTGAAAAAAAAGCTCTGTTCCTTGACACTCACTGCACCACAATCAGTCCTCTCACCACTGACTCTCCATGCGACTCAGCTTGCACTCACCATATGGACTAACCTGTTTTTATCACAATTGCTCTAGCCCCGTGGAGACCTGCATGTGTTCTGAATATTCACACAACCGAGAAAGATCAATGAAATGATTTTTTAAAAATCCATATAAATTCAGGTTGCACTGGGCCCAGTCTCGGAGCTAACTGCATATCTTGCTCATCCCCAGCAGCTCTACCTCTAATTAGCTCTGATGTGATTTAATGTGATGCAGCCTGCTGGTCATGTGGGTGTAACAACAACTACTAAGATATAAAAGCAATTGGTGGCAACTTGAGGCGCAACACAGGAATAGTTCACTCTGTTGGTACATTGTGCGCAGTTGTTACTTTAAAAGGCCACAATTAAAATCTAAGTGATATGGAGCAATTATCACTTTGCATGTTTACACTGAATCTAAGTTGGGATGCTTGACACTGGATCTTGGAATTTTGCTCACATCAGGAGTCCTGTGGTCGTTGGTCAGTCAGCAGCCAGGTTCATATTTTATGAAACTATTGGGGAAAAACAGCTCATTAGTTGAGAAAGTTTCAGTCTGTGTCATAGTCCGGAATTATGATACATGATTTTTTTTTTCTGATGTGTTTGAGCTCTGTTCTCAAAATTGTGGTTATCACTTATTTGAAATAGAGAGTAGCATCCTCTCATATTCAATGCCAGTGCTGTGCAAATGCTGCAGTGAGCACCTGGTCTAGTGACATCGTGTCCTTGGCTGAGGAATTCACACACTTAACCCAGAACATCTCCCATTTTTAGACCTGAAACACAAGTCAAGTGAGGGACTTTCAGTGACAGCCAAACAGATGGCAGTAAAATAGGGGTTGTAACAGCAAGGGCAAAAGAAAAAGGGACATGGAGCCTCTCCTATCAAATATCTTTAAAGAAAGGTTAGTGGCTCATACTACTTTGATGACAGAAAGCTAAAATGGTCAGATTCACATTTTCAGCATACAGAGGGAGTGTCTTCATGATTCAGTGGTTGCACATAACCCCATGTCGCCATTAGACCAGCTCATGTTTTAAACTAAACTATGACCTTTGATACATGCATCTCTCCATCTGCTGCTCCCCAATATGCTCTTGACACAAAAACAGAAATGTGACAACGCCAACTCACATTGATTCAAGTACATTTCTGGTCCAGTGCATTTTTTTTTTGCTGCTGATTGTGCAGTTTAAGGACACCTGGGTTGTTGGTGAGCAAAAGCTGTTGCTCTGTCATTTGTCTTAACATTGTTTTACTGTTGACACAGAGATTTGGCATCTCTGTCTTTTTACCTCTGCTGTGGTGGTGGTATCCCAGTGGAGACAGGCAGACATGAATATACTGTATATGCTTTCACACATGGGAATGTGTGCAACATCCTGGCTTTTTAATACCTTATCTTCATGCAGAAATATTGGCTTTAGAAACCTGTTTTTGCTACAGCATGACAGAATTCCACCATGGCCAGATAGTTGTCAATTGTGGTAAGTCAGCTCATTCAAGGACGTGTAGCAGGCGGTTTGAGAGGAGCAGCTGCCAGCTTTACCATGCTGAATCAGTTAGGTTTCTAGCCAGAGAGGGGAGTTTTTTTGTTTGTTTGTTTTTATATGTGTGTTATATTACAGGGTTTATTACAGGGTTTGTGTGCCATGTCTTTGTACTCCAGTGCTGATAATAATGTTTTGCTGTATTTATATTTCCATTGCTATATTTGACCAATCAATTTTGGCTTTTATAATGATCAGTTGCAGTTTTCTCTCTATGAATAGATGGGTATCAGTTACCATTTACAATGTCATTATCATTGTAATACCACACAAGTTCTGGGTTATACAGTGAATGTTTACAATGTGTGTGATAAATTTGTTATAGATACAAAATAAGATACATAAACTTCAGTGTTAATATTACAGTGATTTTTGCATTTACTGTGCTCGGCCATTGACTGGTGTTAACATCGCAAAGTTCAAGTTCACCATTTGGCATGAAATAAGTAGAAGCTGCAGCTCCTGGTTTATTTCAATAAAGCTTTTTCTCTAAAAAAAAAATGACAAATAAATAATGATTTTCTTTTCCTTGAACATTATCAACACAGGTATTACAACTAACTGCTGGCATACTCAACTGTAATACTGGAGATTATTGTTATTGTTATTGTAATAGATACAATTCTGATGATTAAAAGCGTCATTTTGGGAGGTTTCTGGCACTCTAAAAATGTATTCACCATTCTACAGCCGCTAAACACAGCCCTGCATTAGATTAGTGAGCATGTTCACTGACGTCTCCACAACACAAAGAGCTACTCTACAGAGATCAAAAATGCAGCTGTGGTGTTGTTGCAGAATAAACTACACCGGCCATACTCATTCTAATGACAGCTTCTATCAACAAGTGCAACAGTATGACTTCTTAATGCGTTTTTAATAGTTTTTAGATGATTGTGGAGCTCTATGTTGGAAAGAGGCATAAGCTAAATCAGGCACAGACAATACTTAATACAATATTTACGATACAAGGATAAGTTAGCTGTTGATTTTGGCTTTATCATTGTATTTGTTGATAAAAATAAAAATGAATTTGTGCTTGTTGAAGTCAGGACTTTTATTTTTAGTTATATTCTGGCCCAACAGATTTTCATGTACAGTGTAGTAATTCCTCACATTTTTAGAAGCAAGGCTGGCTCTTGACAGGATCACTCGACAGGATCAGTTTGGGGAATGGGCAGATGGGAGATAGGCCCACTCATGCTGCCCCTAAGTCTGCCCCAGCTGCTTGGAGATATTACACTCCATGTGTGATGATTAATAGGTCCTAAGGCACACGTCATACTTTGTTTCAACTGGGGTAGAGACTACTTGGGCACCAAAGAAGCAGCCAGTGATGAATGCAAATGCGTGTTCGCCCTCACACCTACGGAGTTAGCCCCTCGGGTGACGGATGGTGCTTGTAACCGCGGTTCAGTTTGTAACTCTGCAGGGTCAAATGGGGAATCCTCACTGTGACCCAGATAAGCTGTTTGTTTAAGACTTGTTAAAATGATTTATTATATTTCTGTCTCCCTTTTTACTGCTTTACCTTTATGTGATCATCCCTTTTCATCCCTGTCTTGCTACTGTAGGAGACTCATACTGTGAAATGGCCTAGTTAGTTTGTCCTGGCTTCTTGAATAGCACAGCGGGTTAACTTGGGACACATACTAGTATAATATGTATGGCGTTAGTGCGATGAAACGTTACACATCTCTGTTAAGATATGTGTGCTTCCTTTTGCTCTCAGTTATACTTTCCAAGAAAGCAAAAGCGTCATAAAATCTTTCGTATTATGTTGGAGAACCAGATATGAGTCAGTACAGTCAACTAATCTCATGATACTCTGTTTGTCTTTTAGGTGAGCCACGCAAGTTTGACCCAAACTTCAGAGGGCCTGTCCATAACAGGTACAACATATGCTCATCACTACCATCTTTTGCTTTATAGTTGTTGCATGTGATAATGTGGAGAAACTAAAATACACTCTAATTATGTTTACTTACACTGCACAATTATGTGCATTACAAACATGTTTAGAAACTGATTTGAGAGACCTTTTGCCACCTGCATTCTATTAGAATGGAGCCAGAAATCTGTGAGATATCTCAAAACTATATATACACTTATATGTAAATACCACTAGTACAACATCTGATTATTACATGTGTATTGATTTTGCCCATTGTGTAATCTTCGTGGCACACAGGCCTGTCCTGGCACTGACAGATTGATCATTTGTCATGCTATGTTAATAAAGATCGAGGCAGAGCGCTGGCAGCTCTCTCCACTCCAGCACACAGATCAATGGCCATAAGTCAAGCTGGTGGCTGGAGTTAGCCCAATGACACACACTATTAACCAGACAGATACACCCAAAACTGATGTAGTCCACACATCACCTGGGCTCTCACAGGGAGATAGTGAAATGTCTCCTGTTTTTCAAACGGCCGCACCGTAGCACTTCTCCTGATTAACTGCAGTTGGCTATCTGCCTCATGAGGGCTACGATTTTATACACACACAGTTAGTTATAGTTTGCATTGATTAGTGTTAGAGCTTATTATCACTATTCTTACTTTCTTCAGTCTTTTTACTTTATTATTATAATTTCACCGTGTTTTGGCTTCTATCTACTTCCTTAGTGTTCATCATATAAACTTTGTTTCAACGTCAAAATGTACATCTTCTTCAGGAGATTACTTTTCTTTATTCTAACATGTTTCAGTGTTTTAGTAAATTGTTTAAAGTATTGCAATTTATAATGGAAGTCTAGGGGAGGAATATTTGGATTTGGTTGAAATTTCAACAACGACAGGTGCATCTGGAAATGCTTAACACGTTAGAAGATGCTACTAGTAGCATCACCATGTTGTCAGTTATTACATTCAGTTTCACATTTTGGCTAATAAGTCATGAAACATGAGGCCTATCAAAGCTGTATTTGCACATTGATTTCAATTCTTCTGCTGTTTTGGATTTTTTTGATAAACGCATATTTTGCTTCTTTAGGCTCATATTTAATCAATTCTTCTTCATTGATACATATCACACTTAGATGACCCAGAACAAAACTTATGAGTTCATGTATAGGTATCTCTTACCGTTTATCTGCAATTGGTTGGCTGATCATTTGAAGGCGTGGCCTGATACACAACGGACTGTAACAGCAACCACATTTGGGAATGCTGTATGTACAGCCACTCTACAAAAGCATGGCAGCAGCAGCACCAGCTAACAGTTTATGGCCCTTGCATGTATTTTCTTCAAGAAATACATATTCTACTTTGATTTGAAAGTTTTTTCCAAAATAGCATTTAATAAGAAGCATGTGAATAATGTGATTGATTAAACCAAACTAAAATGCATAAAAATGCTTTAAACCTTCTCAAACATTGGTTATTGTTTGATATAATAGTGACAAATTAGGTCACATGCCAAGAAGGATTAAAAAAACCCTGATAGATGGGATCATCTACATTTAAAAACACACAAGTACAACATTTAGGTTGAGAAAATTAATATATAACATATGGGGATAAATCCAAGTCTCCATTTTAAGACTACCTGATTTCTTTAGCACAATGCAGAGCAGATTTTTGCAATAAAGCAAAACCCCTTGAGGGTGTCACCACAGGCTTTCCTTGATGATTTAGTCATTTTCTGTGGTAATGTAGGCTCTTATCTCTTTTATGTTCAATGTCAGTTTGGCAGGCTGCTGTGAAGGCATGTTTCAGTCCTCCCGTGTCTCTTTATCCCACCCTCTCCAGCCCATTTCACTGCTACAGCTGGCTGAAGGCACAGGATACTTTGATGTTTCTGTGGCTCAGAGGCTTTTCTTAATGAGAACTGGGAGAGAACCGACTCTGCGGTCGTCTTGTTTTCATGCAAGCTCAATGCCTAAATGAAGTAACCGTATCTGTGGTTATTGAGCAGTCCTCTAAAGGCCAGACAGGAGTGGACACGGTGTAGGGTTAATTCAAACTGGCTCCAGCCATAAACAATATAAAATAAGGACATCAAGGAATCAAGGAATCTGTGTCAAAAATACACACGGATGAGCCACAACTCCACAACCATATTGTAATGTAATAATGCCTTTTTATAGCGTCCTATCAGAGTGTGGTTCATTATGAATGTGCACTCAAACAAATTTCACAACAAATCAGGTCTCTGCCATCACAGCATGTGTGACAGCTCACCTAAAGGAGCTTTGTGTTTGCCAGAAAAGCTGCTCACTTGAACCAATGTCCCTCTTTGCTCTCTTGACCGTGAGAAATATCCCTTTTGTGTGTAAATCTGGCCCTCCAAATATACCTTCCTGTTAAATGTCTGTGACAAAGCAGGGACAGGCTGGCATATTCACACCACAATGGCACCCATGCTATTCTGTGGCACTGCTGCCATCTGTGTCACCTTGGCTCCCGCTGAATATCACCCTGCAAATATAACACTGACACAAAAGTTTCTTACTGCACTGACAGAGCTTCCAGTACTGATTATTTTTCCTTTCAAAGCAGCACTGCCTGCCAGTACAGTGCACAAGCGGGGCGATGACTTGGTCCCCGGGAAAGTATGTGTAAGTGACATCTGAGGAGATCAGAAGTTTGGGAGTGAGGCCAGGTTGGGGTCCGAATAGATTTGCCATTGCCGTCCATGTGGCCTGCTTTCCTGAGATAAGAAAACAAAGGCGAATTGTTTTCACTCTCCTCACTTTGTCAGCTTCCCTTCAACGCTCAGCCGTGCTTCAAAGGTGACTTTGTACTGCATGAGCACTGTGCTGCTGTGTTTGCACTTTGTCTTAATAATGCAGTCTATATGAGGGAATTGGGAAACGAGACAGATCTACAGTAACAGTCACTTTACAGTGGAGGAGAGGCAAGGTCGGCTTTAGACCCCTACCCCTCTCATCCCCCCCTTTTAATCAGCAATGATATGTGGCTGAGTGATGGCTAACTTATTGAGAGGGATGGGGAGGGATTCACGTCTTCTCTTTGTTCTTTTTGAGTGAAATTAAATGGTACTCCATTGTCTTCTTTTTGTTAATAATATACACAATATCAGCAACAGGTTTGCAGGTAGTGCGGCAGGTTGTCTTTATGTTCCCCATATTCACTGACAGTGTAAAACTGCAGCTGTCTTCACCAGGCACAGCTGTGCCCACTTTAACTGCCTTTGTTTCTCTGTTATCTCCAGAAAATAATTGCAGTGCTCTCTGAAAAATGGTTTACACCTTGATATGTGTCACAAGGCCCTAAGCCTTTTTTCTTATGGCACTCAACTGCTGTTTTGTCGTCCAGTGTCTATTTATTGTTTTCATCCGATGTTGGAATGTTTGCCTGAAGATACAGAGTAGATGGTATGTGGGTCCATTATTATCAGGTCCAAATGTGCCATTCACGTTATTAGTGGAGATCACATTTTGAATTTTCTGTTATCTGCAGTCTTAATGTAATCCGGATAAGAGTGATGATAATGGAGTCATCTTATTCTGAAATGAGAAACAAGGAGTATTAGCAGCCCTGCTGGGACAGAAAAGATTCCCAATCCCCTGTATTGCTACGTACAACAAACCAATCTACCAGAGCAGCCTGTTAATATAGGCTGCAAGTTTTACTGCAGTTATTAATGCAGGACCATAAAAATAGCTCCTAATTGCATTTGCATTTGCAAACAGTCCAGAATAATGTGCAGTGCAAGCTTCAATTACACAACTCACCCTAAACCAAAGACACTACACTGAGCATGCAGTTTAAATAGTTGTTTGTTTCTTGTTTCATTTTAGTGTAAATTCATAAGTGTCTAGTTAAGATTTTTATCCCCTGTTTGTATGGGTCAATCCCCAGCTGATATCCTCTGTGTGCATCTGTACTCTAGTCTGTCTTGGCTCTTGGTTGTCTGATCTAGTTGATCATGAAACAGTATTTGGATGTTGAAGAGCACCGCACACATGTGGCGCCTGTATAGAACCATGCTGCATACAAAACAAGGACAATCCGCTCTTCAAGGAACTACACAGAGGAAACACTGTCGCATCTCTGAGCTCGGGCCTCCTTTTGACATTGGCTCTCCTCTGGATGAAAGAGGAGAAGGGTTGAAAGCTGGAGGAAATGAGGATCTCAAGTTGTATAGCGTATAGTGTTAGGGGGCAGCTACATACGTCCCTTGTTTTGTACTAGTGAGCGCAGTGATTTGAACTTGGCTTTATTCGGCTGGGTTCAGCACTCCTAGTTTTGAAAGAGGGCTATGAAGGGGCTGGACTGACAGCTTCTCTCTCTGGAAAGGAGGAGAAGAAAGCTTGTTATGGGAGACACACAGTGAGATGGTGAAGAAAGACTCAGAGAGAGAGAGAGAATCTGTTTTAAACTAGCAGACTGAGGCTACTGTGGAGAGACAGGCAATCTTCAAATAGCTCCCTCTGTGCCTGTGGGACAGTAAACTCCAGGGTGGGATTCGGGGTCTCATTAGAAAGTCTGTAGAGCTCCACTACATTTTCTGTGAAAAGACAATATACAGATGACACCTTGTCATACCTGATAGCAAGCACCTCACCAGATATAGAGCTCAATCATTTGCCAAACAGCAGATGCATCATGATTGGCAACAACAAAATGGTTACTCACAAAACACATTTTTTCTCCTCTAGAGGAGACAACTTACCAATTCCACTGGGACATTGGGGAACACTACTACATGTATATGCTCAACAACCAACCATTCACAAGTAACCTTAATTTCCTCTTGTAATCTCGGTTTTCCCACGTCACAGATCTCTTTATTTGTTCTCACGCGTTTTTTTCCCCAGGAGCTGCACTGATGTGGTTTGCTGTGTTATTTTCATCATCGTCATCCTTGGCTACATCGCTCTGGGTACCGTCGGTGAGTTTGACACGTTGCTCCTCATTACATCACACAAAGTTTCATAACAACTCACAACCGCACACACAGAACCGCACATGCAGAACGGTGGTGATATGTTCTGGTCTGGTCGTGGTCTGGAAGTGTGAATTGCTCACTCCTCCTGCTCTGCTGTACAGTACAGGTTGTACAAAGCAAAATGTCTAGCTCGTGGAACGATTGGAAAGGTGAGTGACGATAATTTGCCACAAACAAAACGGACCTGCTCCTCTCCACAGGACACACTGACACCTAAGGAGAAAACCATCTGTAATTTTTTTTGTTGTTGTTGTTGTTTGACTTATTCTTAATTTCATGGTGGGTTATTCAACAAAATGTCTGATTGTTAAAAATGCGGGGGACTCGAGAAATGCAGCTCCCCCAGAGAACGGGCTATTCTTTTAATAAGTGGGAGTTTCACCACAGTACGCAGCTTGTGTGGCTCACTCTGGTTGAGGTGCTTGTGCTAGTAAAGCTGTTTTAATGTCCCTGTCGAGTTTTTCGAGTGATTCCCTGTGGTTCTCATTTCATTCAAATTTTCTTGAAGCCATTTAGTTCACTCGAGTGTGATAGAAAGTCCACTTTGTCTGACTGACTGGGGCCATGCTGTCTTGTGAATCTCTCTATCAGCTCTCCCTTTCTTTCTATTTTGCTCTTTACACTTTACACTTACTTACAAGAATGGGGCATGCTTCACCACTTTGTCAAACACATGCTTGTATAAAGGATATGGCTACATGGGCTCGGGAACACTTCATAAAACCATTGTCTGTAGACAGTTCGTCGCTGAAATGCAAGTTAAGATTCTACCATGCAAAGCGGATATGCTAATGCAATATGTCAGCCCCATCCAGCAATGGAGTCGACCTCTCTGGGCCCAAGTTCATTTGAGATGGACTGTGCTATGGTCTGACGAGTCCACATTTCTAATTGTTTTTGGAAATCATGGACATCGCGTCCTCTGGACTAAAGTGTAAAAGGACCATCCAGATTGTTACCAGGGCAAAGGTCAAAAGCCAGCATCTGTGATGGTACTGAGATGTGTTAGTGCCCATGGCATGGATAACATCCTCTGTGAACCATGCATGCTGATAGTACATACAGGTTTTGGAGCAACATAAGTTGCCATCTAGACAAGATGATGTTCAGGGATGTCTCTGCTTACCCCTGCAAGACAATGCCAAACCACATTTTGCACATGTCACAACAGTGTGACTTTGCCATAAAAGAGTGCAGGTACTAGAATGACCTGCTAGTAGCCCAGGCCTGTCTCCCATTGAAAATGCGTGGCCCATTATGAAGCACAAAATATGACAATGGAGACCCTGAACTGTTGAGCAACTGAAGTCCTCTATCAAGCAAGAATGGAAAAGAATTTCACTTTCAGAACTTCAACAATTAGCCTCCTCAGTTCCCAAACACTTCCCAACAACTGTATTCATTTGAATATAGGTCAAAAAGGATTTGCAAATGATTGCATTTTATTTTTATTCACATTTTACACAGCATCCAAACTTTTTGGGAATCTGACTTGTATGATATGCCCCAGAATTTAAGGGAAAATGAAGTCCCAATGCTGTCACCAAAGAGCAGTCCCTTGCCAGCTCGTTGTCAGTGGAGTCACGTCTCAATCTGGGCATGGGCCATGGGAAGGACTTACTGTTTCCCAATAATTTAAAAAGAGCAGGAGCCATGACAATGGATGTGACTTGAAATAGACACTGACATGTCTGCAGTCAGCTGAAGAACCCAATGTTCTTTGTGCATAATTTTTCAGTTTCATCATCCTTGTTGTGTCAGAGACTTGTAGACTGCCTTTGTTGTGCTGTCTCATATTCAGCGCAGTCCTTCATTGACTGGTGGTGAAGGTGAAAGGCCTTAACACTGTGTTGCTCAGGTTGGGCAAATAAATGAACCATAAGAATTGCTTAGTAAATTTGAATTTCTCTCATCTAGAGAAACAGAACAAAACATTAAACTGGATTGATTTTGTTGTTTGTCTTTTTATGTGTATGTGTTTCTTCTTAATTGGAATACACACATGTAATCCTCCAAACAAATTTACATTGTTGCCTGGTAATTAAGATAAACTTTTATTCTTCCCTCAGTGGGGAAATTTGCAAATCATTATAAATCATTAATTGTGTTTTTGTGGGGATTTTGTCCTTGGTTAGTACATAGAGAGACACACACGGCCATGACCTGATGTCCTCAAAATTGAGGAATTCTATTGATTTAGACAGGATTAATAATGCAGTGATTGTAGGAAACTAATCATGTTCTATACGATATAAAAAAATAGAAATGCTCTCTGCGTGTGTCACTTAGAACCACAAAGAGTCTGAAAAGGAGGGTAATGTGTTGACCAGTGGCCTTGTGCACCTCAGCAGGTACAACAAGGCAGTAACACTGCCAGTTTCAGGATTATGTGTCCAGTGTGGCTGCACATGTTAAAATCCATGCAGTTCAAAAGAAAAACTGTTGTGCTATGATTTCAGCCTGGATCCACGGCGACCCCAGGAAGGTTGTCTATCCAACTGACAGCCATGGTCAGTTCTGTGGCCACCAGAACACCCCCAATGCGTGAGTGGAAAAATATTGTTCTTAAATTGTCGCGCACTGGAACAATTATCTTCCCTAATTTGTCTGTCAGCTTTCCATTGTTATCTTTACACTCACAAAAGGCTTTGACCACAATACATGGAGATGGTTTGTGATTAATTATGGCACGGTACACTCTCTCCCACTCTGTGTGTGTGTGTGTGTGTGTGTGTATGTGTATGTGTGTGTGTATGTGCACGCTGAAATGCCTGCAGATAAAACATTGCACAGTAAAGCACTGACTTCTCAATGTTTTGAATCCTTCTAATCGGACCCCTCTCCTCTCCATCATTTGTCTCCGCAGCAACAAAGCCATATTATTCTACTTCAACATGTTGAAATGTGCCAATCCTGCAGTTTTAATTAACCTCCAGTGCCCTACAACCCAGGTAAGTGACTGAGTGATGCCCCCTCTAGCAGCACATTTTATACACTGCTTTATGTTCCTCTCCCACTCCTCCATGCTTGATTATGCAAGATTGATGGGCTTTCTCATTAAGAGGACGTGTTGCCTCCCGCAGCTCTGTGTCTCCAAGTGCCCTGACAGATTTGCAACTCTCCTGGACGCGTGGAATACCAAAAACTGGGAATATTACAAGCAATTCTGCAAGCCGGGCTTCAAGATTGGCAGAAAGGTGAGAGACAGTGGTTAGAGGTCTGTTTTGCAAACTAGATGAAAGAATATTTATTAGACCCTATGTCTTAATTATAAGAGTTTCGACCATCTTCCTTTGTTGCAGACGCACTTTTTGATCAAATAAAATTTTGACAAGAAACGAGAAAATCATGCCTAGTGCAGCTTTCAAACATCCATCCTCAGATTTCAGCCGTCATTATAATGAAGAGCTCATTTGAATGTGCTTTGAGAGACAGGCGGAAGTGAGCTAGCAGCACACTGATGCACATCACAGCCCCGTTCTGTCAGCTGGCAGCAGTTCAGTGACGTTGGTATGATGGTGTCTAAGAACCAGAGAGTGAGGTGGTGTGTGGGAGTGCCTAACAGCTCTGTCATACTGTTTGAACTGAATCATTGATTCCCCTTCCCACATGATCAAGTATGACAGTGTTACATCAGACAGGGTTCAGTCCATCTCTGTCACATCTGACTTCTTAATGTTGTTGAGGCATAATGATATTAATGTTAACAACCTTAAAATTGCTCGAATTGAATTAGAAGTAGTTTCATTTTGGCACTTTTTATAAGAAATCCAAAATATTATATAGTTTTTTATAAGAAAGAACTTGAAGTGATTTATGATTACGCTTGGATTCAAATCATTGTTTTCCAGCAGCAAACCACACATAGCTTTACATAAATACAGACATGACCACAACAGGAAAGAGGACCTGAAAGAATGTAAAAGCCTCTCCACTCCATCTCTAACTATAATTAATACTGTGTTGAGTGAACGGTTAGTGATAAATCTGTTCTCAATTATCTAAATCATCGTCTTCCCTTTCAGTCAGTTGCAGAAGTCATACGAGACGAAGACTGCCCGTCTATGATCGTGCCAAGCAGACCTTGTAAGTGAATCTGAATAACTGTAACCCACAATAGCTCATTATTTGTTTCCCAAGCTGCTAAAGACAAAAAAAATGTTTTTAAATTGTGTTTCAGTCCTTCAGCGGTGCTTCCCTGATTTCATTACAAGAAATGGAATTTTAACTGTAGCCAATCAGACCATCTTCAAAGACGGACACAATAACGAGAGAAGTGTCAGCGACCTCAAAGATGCTGCCAAGTAAGATCTGCTTCTCTGCAATGTGAATCTTTATCCTTGTTGTTCAACCAGCTGCGTTATGCAAGAGGAAAAGTCACATACA
Organism: Centropyge bicolor; assembly: GCA_037975185.1. Classification (NCBI taxonomy): domain Eukaryota; kingdom Metazoa; phylum Chordata; class Actinopteri; family Pomacanthidae; genus Centropyge; species Centropyge bicolor. The sequence continues at coordinate 2,671,521 of JBBMOC010000008.1, read as the reverse complement.
ATAGATTGAGCTGTAGTAAAAGAATCGTGCATACTTAATCGACGCTGTAAAATAACGTGTTTTGAAACTGTTACACTGTCAATAGGGCTGCCAACTCTGCACCCAGAGAGTTCTGGACAGATATTGCAGGGTAGGACAAGTGGGCATGTCGCTGATGTCATTGATGCCCAGGAATGTGTCCAATCACATTCAGTCATTTGCATGTTTATTGCATGAAAATACAGCTTACCCGCAAGTTCATGAGTGGAACTTCAGGGGTATCTACAAGCTTACAACAGCTGCTTGTAAATCTAATGGGCTGAGAGAGCGAATTTTAGACAAGCAGAGATATCATGTATTTAAACAAGTGACCCGACATTATAAATATACATGATTCCATGTTTTCTGTGATCGACTTCTGTTTGCCCTGATCTGCTCAGAAAATATAACGTGCTTTAATGCTTTTCTCTTTGTAGTCGAGTAACGGCCATGCAGCAAGGAGTGGAAAGGTCTCAAAACTGATTTAATTCTGCTTTTTAACTTCGCCTCCACTGTAGCCAGTAGCTTTTTGTAGACTAACCTTCCCACTCGCCCTCTTCATCATGAAGAATCTGTGCCTGCGTCCCTCCACCTGCAATGAACAGGAAATCGGACAAACTAAATGAATTGTTTGTGGCATATATCAACCTCAAAACATCAAGTCGTCTACTACTATGTGAGTGGATGTGCAGTGAGTGTAGATTCAAATAGAGAGTGATGTGGTGCCCCCTGGTGGTTATTATGCTTGCTCCCTGATATAGATGGATAGATAAAAATGAATGCAAGTTTACGTAACAGTGCTGGATATGATCCAAACTCTTGTCTCTGGACAGGGTTTCAGTGACCTTTAGGGAGCTCTTCATCACAAGGTTGTTTTCAGAACTGCTTTGATTGTCCTGTTTGTCCCATAGCAATGTTGGCTTGTCCTCATTGCCTTCTCTGTCTGTTCTTTAGAGAATTATCTGAGTCATAGGACAGTGTGTCTGGTGAGGTGACAGGGAAAGCTTAGGTTCAGATTTCTAGCCAGGCTAATTGTCGTTTTGAGGCCATATTTTTAAAAGAAGATAATTCAGGTGACAAGTAAAACCAATACAAATTCAATGCGATTCATATTAAGTCTGTAATGTTCAGTATTTGAAGCTTTTATTTTGTTTTCATTGGTTATCATACAATTACCTGTGTCGTGAACAGGAATAAATGGATTCTTGACCTGACACATCCATTAATATGTGCTATCCCAGTAGATGCTCCCCTGTATCACATTCAGTTACATGCTGCTGTACCATTTACCGCCATGCTGAAGGAACTAATGCGCAATAGTCCTTCAATCACACTAATGCTGTTTCGTGACTCTTTGATATGAGACTGAATTATTTTCTCCCAGACCCTCATAACCTGATAGTTAGATTTTAAAGCTGAGTCTGGTTCTAAAGCATTTTGAAACTATATTCATCTCTGCTTCACTGAGACAAAATTAAAGATAGATAAAGTGTCAAAATGCTTTTGAGAAACCCTAATAATTAAACTACAGTAACACAAACATAACACAGCGCCTCTCTGTGTCCTTATTAAATCCCTTTTTTGTCACCTCTTCTCTTTCTCACTTTTTCCCATCTCACCTTGTTTCTCCCCCACAGAGGTATCGCCAATCTGCTGAATGCCAAAGAAGTTGGCATGAAGATCTTTGAGGATTATGCAAATTCCTGGGACTGGATCCTCATGTAAGAATGGCTGTGGCATTTTGTGATTTTCATGTTTTCACCTCCCTTTATGGATTGTGGCGATCATCCGTGGGGGGAAAAACGTCTGCATCCCATCAGTAAAATTAATGTTGAACTTAATGAATTTTACATACAAGTGGTTCCCACTGTCTTAAAATTAGTGGAATATGTGCTGAATTCATTGCAGTAGCCCTGATACATTCTATTTACAGAACATCTTACCAAATTAGTTAATAAAGTCTAAATGTCTTTACCAGTCCAACATGGGTCAGTTCCTACTTTGTGTGTGTTTGTGTTGTTGCAGTGGTCTGGTGATTACCATGGCGGTCAGTCTGCTCTTCATCCTGCTGCTGCGCTACACTGCTGGTGTGCTCCTGTGGCTCATTATCTTTGGTTTCATCACTGTGGTCGGCTACGGTGAGTATGCACCATGGACAGGAACCCACATTGCCAGTGGCTGCTGCGTATTTGTAGGATTTGTTGCCCACATTTTTTATTTTTTAACAATTCACTTTCACACCTATGTTGCTGTGAGCAGCTCTGTTATCATGGCAAAGCGAAGCAGATTTAAATTTGTCTTGCTTTTTAGTATCCTTCCTAATTCTTTCTCTCTGTGTCTCTCAGGTATCTGGCACTGCTACTGGGAGTACAGTACTCTGAGCGGGAAGCCAGGCGCTAACATCACCATCTCTGATATTGGCTTCCATACAGACTTCAGCATTTACCTTCAGCTCAGTCAGACGTGGTTCATCTTCAGTACGTTGTCATCCACTACCATACCTTTACTTCACATTTAAATGCTGAAGTGACATTTAAAACTACGAATATTCCTAATGACTAATTTGACATTACCATTAATCACATTCTCAATAAGCTAATCTTATTTTATGTGCCACTGAAAATGTGTGGCACTCTGAGCCATGCATTATGAACATGCATGTTATTCTACAAAACAGGACAGTTTAACTGACCAGTATTTCTGATGTGGACTGGCGTGGATAGCAACATTTAAACGACTAGTCCACTAATTGCTCGTATCCTTAGTTAAAACATATTTGTTGTTTTTGCATTGATTAATAATTTATCATATTTTCAGTGATCTCGCTTTCTGTGATTGAGGCCATCATTGTGATTATGCTGATATTTCTGAGGATGAGGCTGCGCATTGCTATTGCATTACTGAAAGAGGGAAGCAGGTAAATATGGATGAAAGTTCCATTGGCTCCTTAAAAATTAAATACTGTGTTTGCCTCCTTTTCATACGCACACAGTTGAAAAAGATGTTTGATCTTTCTTGTTTCTAGGGCCATCAGCTACATCATGTCCACTCTCTTCTACCCTATCATCACCTTTTTCCTTCTGGCCATCTGCATCGCTTACTGGGCCGTCACAGCAGTGTATCCTTTCAGCTGCATTACATCGACAAACCATTTGATCCGGAGAGGTACAAGAATTCTTCTGCTTTCATGCAGCATGTGGTAGTTTCACAGTAGAAAGATTACATCAAGTTCATTAAGCTTATCCACAAGATCTTACATAGAAATCAGCAAACAGATCTTGCACCACTGCAGTAGATCTAGGTATTAAAAAAATGGATCTGTCATGACTGAGATGAAGAAAAGTATTAAAACAAAACTGTCAACATTTTAGTAGTAATGATTGTTGTGTGGGAGAATTTCCTCTATGTGTTGGCCCTGACTAGTTTGCCCTCAGCTTCTTAGCATCATCTGGTAATGCAGTCTACAAGGTCACACCTGCAGACGATAAATGCATGTATGCCAACCTCACATGCAATCCAAAGGTCAGTCCCCCGCTCTCTTACACAATGATGTGCACTTGCAGGGAAAATACTTTATCTTGTCTGTAGTTTATTTTGTTAGGATTTGTTTTCAGAAAAATACTAGTGTCACTGATTCTTTGTTTTCATAACTGTGTGGCTTCTCTGCCCGTCTTTGCTCTGTGAAATATTTCTTGGTCAGACTCAGGTTCATCACTCTCCCAACGACAATCAATCAAAGTGAATGTAATAGCTTCTTGTTGTTGCCTACAAGTAAAATCTGGTAGCTGGCATGAGTTGTGTGTGTAAGAGCCGTTCAATCTCTAATGTTTCCAATGTAAATAGAGTTCACATTAGTGGCTGACAGCTCTGAACGCTTAGTTGACAGATGTTATTTATCAGCCGGCCTGCCCTCCCTGCTTTGCGTATGGGAATGTGAGCGTCGAAAAGGATTTATATGCTATGTGGTTACACAACTTTTAATGACTGCAGGATTACCTGAAAGACATACATTGTGAAATGATTCATTAACATGCAAAACAGAGGCAGAGCCAAGAAGAGAAGAAGTGACATCAGTGTTTTTCTGGGATTGAGTGGTTTGCCTTGTTATGAATTAAGTGTGACAGAAATATTGAATATTACATCATATCACTCATGTCCGACCACACATCAAGATCAAATCTGCTGCTGTCTTTCAGACCTTCGGTCAGACCAATGTTACCAAAGTGTGCCCCGGCTCACAGTGCATGTTTGCCTTCTATGGTGGGGAGAGTGTCTACCACCGCTATATCTTAGTCCTCCATCTGTGTAACCTGTTCGTGTTCCTCTGGCTGGTCAACTTTACCATCGCGCTGGGCCAGTGCACCCTGGCTGGCGCCTTCGCTTCCTACTACTGGACCCTGAAGAAGCCAAACGACATCCCTGCCTGCCCGCTCTACTCCTCGTTTAGCAGAGCCATACGGTAGGGAGCTGTAACAGGCCACAGTTCTTGTAAATGTCACAGTTAAGATGTCCAGCGCTATACAAATATTTCTTCCCTCCTAAGAACTCAGTTATGAATAAAGGTCAGATTTGGGACTTACCTCTTTGTCTCATAAATAACAGAATTTCAAAAATATTTCCCAATTGAATCATCTATTTAATAAACTTGTCTTTTGTGGCAAATGTTCAAAAGTCTATTATTCCATTTGGTGTCTCGTGTCACAGTTATCACACAGGCTCTCTTGCCTTTGGGTCTCTGATCCTCGCCGTGGTGCAGATGGTCCGAATAGTTCTGGAATACCTGGATCACAAACTGAAAGGTGAGCTGTAGCTCTGTAAAAAAACAATCTTCCCACTCTTACAGAGTTTAATAATTGTTTCAAATGAGATGCTGATGATCGATTATGTCTTCCCCAGGTTCTCAAAATGCATGCGCTCGATTCCTGCTTTGCTGCCTCAAATGCTGCTTCTGGTGCCTGGAACATTTCATTAAGTTCCCAAACAGGAATGCATACATTATGGTGAGTTAAGAAACATCTGCTTAGCCAATAGCCTGGACTGATTTATTGCAATCTGTTAGCAGATCAGTTGTTAGTTCGCTTGGCTTGAACCTCAATGCTCAATTACTCTCTACCATGCACTGTTTTTTCTCACTAACAGATAGCAATATATGGGAAGAACTTCTGCACCTCTTCCAAGGATGCTCTCTTCCTCCTAATGAGGAATGTTATTCGGTAAGAGCGTTGTTAAATCTATAAATCTATATCAGATTCACGCATCTGAAGAAAGTCTGATTACTTGCTGCTGAGACGCATCCTTCACACCCAGCACAAAATAGTTACATTTTTCCATTTAAATGATGCTTTAAAGCTGTAAGGTCCTCCTGAAATAAAAAATGTTTACATTTAGGCTCACAAACAGGATTTACTGTATGCGATCAGTGAATCAATCAAGAATTGAGTGTTTCACCCAGTTGCACCTTTGTCCTTATTAGCCTATTCACCATCATGTATTTAATGGTGCGTGCACTTTCATAGATCTCTCCTGAGTCTGTGTCTGAGCATGTGACATTGCCTTCTCCTTTCTCTGGTGTCTGTTTCTCCTCCACTCTGGCTTTTCTCTGCCTCCACTGCAGGGTGGCTACCCTGGACAAAGTGACGGACTTTCTGCTCTTCCTGGGAAAACTGCTTATTTCAGGAAGCGTCGGTGAGTTTCATGTCACCCTCAGTCTGTGAAGTAACACAAACAGTGACGTCGATGAAAAATTGCCGAACAGACAGGATGAGACACCCTCATGAATGTTAAGAGGATGATATATCATCTCATTCACACTTATTTTTGCCATGCACATTCTGTACATCCGCTCAGTTTGCGTCATTATAAGTCGAAATTTACTGTTGCACAGGTTGTTTGCCAGGAGGTTGTAAATTCAGTTTAATTTATTAGCTCCTAATTTAAACATAAATTCAAATGAATCCTACCCTTACAAATCCATGTACAAAAAATGTGCAGTTTGTCCTTTGGTCTGACTAATGTAAGATTTATTGCTCTCAATGTACCAGTAAAGTATTCAGTATTAAAAGCCTTTTAATGGTCTGACAATAAATTACACAAGCATGTTTGCATCACTTGAATAAATAATCCTCACTTTTTCTAATTAAAAATAATACAATAAATTTTGAGGGGTTCCATTTCCTCTCATGTGGACTGTACTTTTTAAACAAGTTTTAATGTATAGACTTGTGTGGAGTTCAATGTGTCTGATGAAATCGAGGTGAAGACTTAAGTATTTTTTCTATTTTTGTATTTTTGTGATTCGTCTCCAGTGATGTATCCCACATTTTTATTGTATCTCTGCTTGTTATTTAGTCACTTTTTTATGTTTTCCAGGTGTCCTTGCATTTTTTTTCTTCACTCATAAAATACCAGTCATCCAAGAGGAAGTGCCATCACTAAATTACTACTGGGTCCCCCTTCTGGTAAGGAGTTAAAACATGGTCTATTTTATGAGTAATTATAGCAGCTATATCAATTGAGCCTGAATCAAGTTTCTTGGGTAGGTTGAGATATGTTTGTATTCTGACTTGAACTATTCACTTTACACACAAATGGTGCGCAGTTCAAAACGTTCCTGTTGGTACAAAATCATTCAATTCTGGCTCAGTCAGTAACTTTAAGTAGACTGCTCCTGAAATTGTGTTGTGTTGAAGTAACTAAAATGCATCTGGAACATTAGCAAAAACATGGCATGAAAATTTACTTCATTACTGCTTTTACATGTGTCATATTTTTGCAAAACTGATAAGATTTAATTCTATTTAATTCTAAGTGATTCAGAATATAGCCAGTTTGTTTCTCGGTGACTCTGCTCATTTCCAGGCAGTGAGATCTGATTTATTTCCTCATCCTCCAGAACACCAGGTCTAATAACTACCCTGTCCCCAAAGCAGAGACAATTCCTGAAGCAATTTTTTAGTAGTTGTAATTTTAGTTTTGGAAACTGCATTTACTACCATTACAGTTATTCCAGATTCCAATTATTCAGATCAGATTACAGCTTTGCACGAGCTAATTAGTTTCATCGAAGCATTTATGATTCAGTGGTTCATATTATTCTTGTGTTTGGTGATTTTCGTTCCATAATAAAACAGTCAGGCAAGACACATTGCAGAGTAAATGTTGATAACAAAGCATCCTGACTGCGACCCGTTGATTCTTTCAGACGGTGATTTTTGGATCCTACATGATTGCGCATGGCTTTTTTAATGTCTATGCCGTGTGTGTGGACACATTGTTCCTGTGCTTTTGTAAGTATGCTGTTGTTTTCAGTTGTTAACCTTACACAGTGTGAGAATGTGACGACTTGTACTGAGTCACTGCAATGATGGTTAAAGATTAAATGTCAAGTAGCCTGTCAGCAGTTGCATCTAACTCTTTTTCCACTGACTCTAAACGATAAGCTGAAACTGATTCCTCCTCATTGAGCTCTCTTTAATTTCCTGCATGACCTTTTTGATAATTTTTCACCACTAAGTCTTTGCTTTCCTTTCTCTTTCTGGCTGCCACTCTGTTTGCTGTCTGCTATTCCTACTCCTCCTCTCCTGTGCTGGGACCTGGTCTCAGGTGAAGACCTGGAGAGAAATGATGGTTCTTCCTCCAGGCCGTACTACATGTCGCCTGGCCTGCACAAGATCCTGCGCAGAGGATAGGAGGGTGCCAAACTATGCGCTGCCTCCTGAGCAATGTGCAGCCATTTTCCTGAACTGTTGACTCTCTCACTCACTTCTCCATATCTACTGTATGTGTGGGGGGGTCTGGACATTCGAGAGCAAGTACTGTAGGGCTAAACATCACAACTGGATGCATCCCAGCCTGGTCAGGGATGGCCTGAACATGAAAGGACATGCTTTTACTTCAGTTCCTCACAGAAAAGGCATGGGGGGACTAGAAAAAGACCTCTGTTTACTTCCTCTCTTGAGCCAACTCAGATACTTGCCTTTTTTTTCTGCCACGCTTATGTTCTTCTCTCTTTTTTTTCTTCTCTGTATTCTCTGCTGACCTCTGCCTTACTGAGAGGGGACATGTCAAATCACAGGACGGACGCACAGGCTGAGATGAACACGAAACGAGCATTTTTACCCAAACAAACATGAGGACCTTAACATGTACAGATGCCACTGATGGACTATGGCCTAAGGCATCACCATTAAAAAAAAAGTGGTGGACTTATGGGGCACCCTCTTGTCGCACTTTGGTCTTCTAGTGTAAAAGTGTATGCACTTTCACATGTGGGAAAAGAACCATGTGATTTATTTCTTCTGTCTAGCATGATTACTTTGCTGGCTGTTGATGTTTACCATTGGTTTCATAGGTTACTTTGATCCACTGTATTTATACTAACACAAACACAGATCCAAAAATGGTGTGTAATCCTGCACTTAGCAAAACAGGTTTCTCTTATTTTACGTCATTTAAAAAATGCTCACAATCATTTCAAAGTTTCCATTATGGTCATAGATGTACTGTAAACCAGACAGAGACTTTTGTGGGAGGTCAAGACTTCAAAAGACATTTAATGGTTTTTTGCTTACAATTGAACAGAACCTGACAGTTTTCAGGACACTTCTGAATGCAGCCACTAGTTTATGTGCCTAGTTGTGAAAAAAAAAATTGTTCCTCTTATTCTGTGGTTTTAGACCTAACACCAGGAACCTTTTGCGATACAGTTTATAAAAGGATGTCAAAGCCATTTTTGGTAAATTTTTTATTGGATGGTTCAGATGTAGTGCTGTTTTAATACTAAGTATAATACACACATCTGTCTGGAGGTTATTCAGTGTTCTTTTTGTATAGGAGAATTTTTTTTATCAATGAAATCCAATGAAAATGTGAATCATTTTTTTTGAATAAACTTAAATGGTTTAAGTATTGTCCAGTGCATTTTCAAAGTACCTTGCTTGTGGTTTTAAATAGAAACATCAGGTTTAAACTTTGAGTGTTTCAGTGATTCTCTCAGCTGTGATCTCAGTTTGTAACATATTGCCACTCCTGCCTCCTAGTGTGGGATCTGGAGGTGAACGACGGCTCGACTTACCGGCCCTTCTACATGAACAGAACTTTGCGGAGCATCCTGAACAAGAGGAACGTCAAGAACACGAGCAGGTAGTAGAGAAAAGACGAAAGGTGGGGGAAGGAGAGAGACTGAAGATCAATTACCAAAGCTTGGTACAGGCCCATGTGGCAATAAGCATTTTGCCAAATATGATAAAAAGTGTACACAAGTTGCAGCTATACACTATAATGAACAAACTGTAGATAAGCAACTCTTATAATTGGATCCATCAGCACACTCATAATTTATGGGTTTGACAGGGGTTCTTTAGTATTTCACTACAGAATTCTGTTTTAAGTGACACCAGCTTCCTGTGAATATTTTTTTTTTTAAATACGGTTTGTTTTATATATTTTACAGCCACAGTCATACACAGTAAGTTTCTATTGGAACAAGTGATTTATTTATTGAGATTGTGGTAAACGTCAATTGTTTTTTACTCTTAATCTCTTGTAGTTGCCAGATTTCACCACTTGGTGGTACTAGACATCACCAGATGTCCTCTGTGTACTGTTGGGGTGTGAATGCACTGCTTAAGTTTTTCCATGAGATGGTCAAACATTAGCTCATCCGTGTATTGTTTTATCTCAGTTTTTGACCTTATTGTTTGTCTCACATTGAGAAACACATTCGCCACTAAGTGTCCACTGTTTTCTTATTTAACTGTCAAGGACATAATGGCACAGCAGGTCAAAGTGCTTCACTCTTGAAGTGCCTTTTCTCAGAATTGCCACTTTAAATGTCTAATTGCATCTTGAAGTTACGTAGTTTACATTTGAAAATGCTTGTCTGATTTTTTTTGTGTGTGTGAAGAACTCGTTAAAGGGATATTCAGCAGCCAGTGATGAAGGTTCTTGTCTTTTCCAAATGTTAGAGGTCGGAATGAAAGGTGAGGTACAATGGTGTTCTGTGTTTGGTTTAGGAGAACGTCACATATACATGAAGTCACAGATTTATTCTCAACAGCAACCTGTGTGTCCAATCACTCAAAAACACAAACCCTTTACCTTGCTTTTCTTTCTAACCTGCTGCTGATACGGCCAACATTTCCATTTTTTCTTATGAACCTTATTTGAAACAGTGTTTTTGTCAACCAGTCGAGTTATGAAGGTATTAGTCAAATATGACTTTGTTTATTAATCAGACTGAACTTAAACTTACCATATATTTTGCATTGGTTGCTTCCTGGAGTAAAAGATAGTGTAGGACTGTGTTTGAAAATGAAAATATGCTTTTGCTGAAGGACTGATGTCAGGTCAATTTGCTTGATTGTTTGTTTTACCAGTGATCCAGGTTGCTTCAGGCAGTTTCACACAGTGTGTCCTTGTATTTTATAGACTTCAAACTTGTGGTGAGGTCTTCTTTTTCCTAAATGTAGTCATGCATCACATGGAATGATGCTCACCCTTTAGATCCTTGAGATGTGACTCATGCCTGTGAGTCTTTGTACTGTGTTTGTCAAACCTGAGATCCTGCCCTCATGGTGCCTCGGAGTGACAGCACTGCCTGACTTACACACCTTCTGCCCCCGTTTGAGCCGAACACGCCGAAACACGTACAACGTAAGCATTCGATACGAGGAAAACAACAACTCAGCCCGTGGATCTGGAAAAGGAGAGAAATTATGCATGCGGTGCTAAATGTGGCATATACATGTTTCATTCCTTATCTATACTGAATAAGTCCTATACTCCCAGTTGTGTCGAGTGTATGTGCATGCAGCTCAGGCTCACTTTTATTCCCATGAGGGTGAATACCTGAGATCTGATAAGTGAAGTAAAAACTGTGTTTTTATATGCCTTCCCCCTCCCTCCACTGTCTGGAAATTAGATTCTTTTGGTCAACCACAGTCAACAAGTAGATACAAGTAAAACCTGTGCGTCAGTTTTCTTACCACAAACTCTGAAAATGCAGTGCTCCAACCTGTCGATACTCCAAACTGTTTTATTTATTGTTGTTCATTTGTGCAGAAAGCTGAAAGTAGAAATGCATATGCCATATATTTATTTATACAGTAAAAGCTGCATGTTTGTCAACAGAATATTTTGCTTGTCAGTATGTTCACTTACATATGAAGGTGTTTTGTTACTTCCATTTTTATCAATAAATGATCTATTATGCACAGACTTGGCTTCCAAAATTATGACTTCTGCAAACACAGATACCTGGTGTTGTTGTTGTTTTTTTCATTCATTCATCTCACAGGTTTGTGAAAGTAGACATTTATTTTCAAAACAGACTTCACATACAATAAATAAATTAAATTGCAATATTCAAACACAAACAATTTCAAGTTCACCTTCATACTGAGTCGACATTTTGGGTCTGGTGGCTTTCACTTAGAGTAGCACGGTCAAACTGTGTCACCAACTACACGAACAAATATAAATCTATGATGTCATATGTCACAATCCTATGAGGTACACTGAGACCACTCCATTTCCACATTATACAGTACAATTAGGACTGTAAATTATAGTCATCCATAATACGCTCAACAGTGAATCAAGAATGTCAACGTGTAGAAAAAGTTTTATGGTTCACTCAAAATGAAATTATATTTACCATGAAGAACTGAATACTGCGGCTGCTAATGACGGACCGTCGCTGGTGAAGGCTGAGGTGTGTGTGTGTGTGACAGAGAGAGAGAGTGTGTTTGACAGCAGCTCAGGCGTGAGACACAGGCAGGGAGGTCATGGCGTGGGCGGGCAGCAGCGGTTGAAACATGGATGGAGGGGAGTGGACTGTGGACACACACACACAGAGCAAGTCATTACACCCTCCATTATTTATATTAAAATATACAGTAGAAATTAATACAATTTTTTTTTTATTAAGACAAGGCTTTAGCATCATATTTTGTCTTGTTTTGATAGATAATAAACATCTATTTTTCTTGCAAGCAGCTGTTATGACTGAAAACTCCTGATGACTGGAAGGAGCACAAAAATACAAAAAGTGACAAATGTTATATTTCTAGAAGAAGCAACATTGGTTTGTTTGGAATACAAGAAAGAAGAGAAGGGGAGATTTCATAAGTGTGTGATTAACCGTATTTTTTAATAAGGTTATATATGGTTATATAATATGTATCTCTCCAATTAAGTTTATGAGCCTGTTTGACTACTTATTAATGCTATTTTTAACAGGTAATTCTTCTTAATTAATTTTTCTTTTTTTCATAATTTGTGTGGCAACCTAAAAATCTCGTCTTTTTTTCCTTTGAAAATTCTTCACTGTTCATCTTAAAACCTTTTTTTTTCTTGTCTTTGATCTTTGATCTGTTTTTAAATGTGACTCAAATATAACATCAAATCATCTGCAAATCAACTGAGCTCATATTTCTCTTTGGCTACATCTGTTTGTCTTCATCATCAATACATCATTTAAAGATAATAAATAGAATAAAAATTAGATAATTTATTTTATATATTGATTTAAAGAAACCAACTGGTGACTAATTTTTGGTACCTCACATACACCACAATGTAAATAAATGCAAATAACGTTTCCAGATAATCAACATGTAAAATGATATCACAAGAGAAAACAAAAAATTTGACCTGTAATAAATTCACATGTAGGCCCTATGTGGGTTTGAGGCACTCAGTCTATAGAGCAAAAGAAAACACGTTTTATATTTTAAATGTTAAAATAAGGATTTGATCTTTTTACAAAAAGCACTTTCTGAACAGTCTTAACAGAAAACATCACGAAATGGCTGGTGCTCACTGTCTATGAAGGAGTGTAGTGCCGAGAGCATCGACCCCTCCGGGCCTCCATAGGCTGTGTACTGCAGCTCCTCGGGGGTCGGGGTGGGCTGGGACAGGCGGCTGGGCTGCAGGGAGGTCATGGGGGTGCTGGAGGTGTGGTTGGGGCTCACATGCTTCTTGTGGCGTGCTCGGCAGTTCTGGAACCAGACCTGAGTTAACGGGACAAACACCTTTTGAAGGGCGGTTTTTGAAACACACAGAGATGATACTGTAGGTGGTCGTGCTAGTTTGTATAAGCTGACTTAAATACATCCTCATCAGAGACATGAGCCTGGTGGAAGCAGAAAAGGTGTGTTTTCCCAAAAGACATTATGTGCATCTTTTGCCAATGTTGCATATCAACTGAGTACATCATACGTCACCTCACCTATAAAATTCAGTGCACTCTTTGGGTTACAATGTGCAGCAGAATTATTTTAAAACAGCTTTTTCTCGACAAGCTACACTATTAAAATGCACAATAACTCACCAATAATCATAAACCAATTACACAGTATATATTGTAATGTTCATTGATTGATGGCTATTCACATACAAAACATTTTATATAGTTGCAGAGAGCCTTTCTTGCAGATGAGTACTATTGAAATTTTCCACATCAGTGATTCAGTTTTAACTCTTGCTCCTCTCTCAACAGTCATCTCTGTATCTTCCTCCATCCATCTTCCCCCCATGCAGCCGCCCCTCACTCACCTGTATGACTCTTCGACTGAGGCCCGTCTGCTCCGCCAGCTTCTGCAGCGTTTGAGCATCTGGGTTGTTATCCTGAGCAAACTGGGCCTGCATCACCTGTGTGTTCCCAGGCAGAAAAGCGTTGGTTAAATAACAGACAGATGAATTTGAGTAACACAAAACATGATTTTTTTTTTTATCTATCTTGTCTACATGACCTTAATGTTGTTCACACATTATTGTTTGTATTATTGTTTGTATATTATTGTTGTCAGAATTCAAATTATAGTACCCTGAACATGCATATAATTATTATTATTATTATTATTATTATTATTATTATTATTATTATTATTATTATTAATCAAGGAGGGGGAAAAATATTTAAAAACCAATTGTCATTCCACCTGCATGACATCAGTTTTATTCAAATAATAATAACTAATCTATCAGGGCTGTAACACCATACACTGAAATTAGGCTGATATATATATATATATTTGTTTATTTGCACACCAGCATATAGTTGCCAATATTAACAATTTCTTCTACACACATGATCAGATTTTAAAATAATTTTTTTCCATCCGTGTGTTTTATAGAACTTATAATAAACCTTTATTGCAGAAATTTCTAATTGAAATAACATTTTTCAAGGCTCATTTTTATGCCAGAAAAATGAAAGAATTCTTTGCTTTTCCAGCAGAATCTTATTATCTATTATGTCTGTGTCTCTCTGTAACATGTGGCGATGGAGGCTCACCTGAAGCTGGTCTGCTGTGAAGCTGGTCCTTGCTCTCTTGGAGGGTTTGGGCTGGTTGATCTCCTGCTCAGTGGGAACGGCTCCCTCCATGTTGACACTGCTCCCTGCAACAAGAGTCACATGTTAAAACATCCTGAAATACTAAAATCTATATCACTTCACATAAAAAGAGCAGTGTGCAGAAGCCAGATTTAAACCAAGCCATGGAAAAAAAGTTAATTTTAAAACAGGTAGATTATTATTATTCCCAGTACATGATGCATTATGTTGGAAATCATGTGTAAATTCAGTTCAGGCCTTCACTTAATGATCTATTATCAATTTTTTTTTTAATAGTTTAATAGATGAATGAATTTTCTTGCAGTAGCATAAAGTGAAAATAACTGCTGATTTTGTGATATTTTCTATTCTTAAGACGATAATCAAAATGTTGCCTTTTAATGGCAAAAATTGAACAAATCTGGAGGGAAGTCTTGGAAGTAATTCAAGTTACTGTCGCAGCCTCTTGGAAATGAAAAGCAATATTCAAACAGTATTTTAGAGTCACATCCAGCTCAGCCCCTCAGCCAAGTCCTGCTCCCCTCACCTGGTCCCCTCAGCCCAGACCTGTTCCCCTCATCTGGTCCCCTCAGCCCAGACCTGCTCCCCTCACCTGGTCCCCTCATCAGAGACCTGCTCCCCTCAGCAGAGATCCAGTCCCCCTCTGCAGAGACCTGCTCCCCTCAGCAGAGCCCTGTTCGCCTCTGCAGAGACCTGGTCCCCCTCAGCAGACAGACACCTGGCTCACCTTTCTCCACGGCCCTCTTCAGGTTGTCCAGCATGCAGTCGTAGTGCACCCTGCAGAGCACCTTCTCCTCCACCAGGGCGAACTCCTCCCCGGTGGACAGCTGCCTCTTGCAGGAGAAGCAGGCGAAGCAGGCCAGGTGGTACACGTTCCCTTTGGCCCGGCGGACCCAGTCTGTGGAGTGGATGTTCCGGCCGCAGCACGCGCACCAGGTGCCGAATCTTCTGCAAGTGGAGGTCACGGTGAGCAAAGCAAACACCCGCACAGAGCCGATGAGGCGTTTAAAGACTTCAACACTCAATTCATTACAAAATAAAATTGAACTGAACTCTTAAGAGACGTGATGATTTTTAACTTTCATTTGGGCTGTTTTTAGGCCAGATTTTTTTTTTCAATAATTTATCCTGCAGAATCACTTTGATATAAAGCTGCATTTGAGACATTTTGAGATAAAATAGGCCTTAAATATTATTAAGAGTCAGCCTTTAAATAAAGTGACTCCCAACTTTAATATCTATCTAATCGTTTTAATAATACCTTTATTAACCATCAACTGAATGTAAAAAAATAAAATTTCAATTAAATAAATGCCCAACTAAAACAGAGAGAAAAATCAGATCCAGCAGCTGGAACCATTATTTTTATTGTTGTTGTTATTCCTCATTATAATATTAGGCGGTTCATTTCATGCTTGATTAATTTCCCTTCACACAGATTAAAAATGGATGCACATACCGAAAATAATCCAGTTTGCAGAAAACCTCCTTGTCTTTGATGTAACAGCTCGTGTGACTGCCAAGTGAAGTCTGACACACGCTGCACGACAGACAGCGCACATGCCAGCACAGGTCGTTCACCTGGAGCACACACCGCACGCACACACATACACACACACATACACAGGTAAATTAGCACGGCTCGCCTGAAGCTGCAGGCCTGTTGGAAAACCAGGCGCACACACACAAAAAAATCCATTTTGCAAAAAACAAAAAAGTGCACATGTTTACCTTTAATAAATATTTATCCACGATTTCCTGGCTGCAGCTGGCGCACACGGCTCTGCCCAACAGAGGAGCCATCGCCTGCAGGGACGACGCGTCTTCATCCAGGACCTCCACCGGCGCGCCCTGCGGGGACCAGACCGGCGGTTAGAGCGTGACCCGAGGGGAGCGCGTCCAGCCGCGTCCCCCCTCCACAAGCATGGGTGACATGATGTGTGAGTGAACTGCACCGAGCTACTGATCAAACTCAGGAGAAATCATTCGATCTGAGGTTGCATGAAGAGTTTTGTCCAAATGTTAAAAAAAAAAAAGTTTATTGGCACAGAAAAGTTATTTTAAAAACAAACAAAAAATGTCACTCAGGAGCTAAAAGTTTCCTATTAATTATAAGTATTTCTAAGAAGCAACACTCCCCCAAATTTTCATAAATATTTCAAACTTTCTCCATCCAAAATGGTAGAGTTTCAGCTCTTCTCCTACCATGATGTCTCTCCTGTCCTCTGTGCATTTGCCAAGCAGCTCTTGGTCTCCTTTGCAATCTTCACACATGACTAGTAGCTGGACGGATGCTGCTCTGCCTCCCTGGAACAGCAGCTGCCTTAAATGCCCCCCTGCTCCATCCCATAAATATCATGCCTTTCACTTTTCACCATGACAACCCCTGGCGATTACCAAAATGACATTTAAAAGAGAAGGATAGTCATTACTTAGAAAAACAGACAACACTTGAACTCATACTTATCCTATGTGCATTATGTTCTTCAGATCTGCATTTTGTCATTTAGGGACTGTGGTTAAACTCCAGCAAGCCCAATTTTACGCGTCAATCAAAAAACCAGTCTGAGGTCTGAGGGAAAAGAGGGGATTGATTTTTTTAATAACAGCAATTAAAAACGGCTCACAAACGTGTAACAGGGGCGAGCGAAAGGTGAAGAGGTCTCATTAACTACTTGAGTTTTAATTGCAGAATTCAGGGAGGGGTAATTTTCTTGCACATTTCTTCAAATTGTGGAAACACGAGGTGCCAGCGTGCGCAAGGACGCATTCACTGACAGGCTGAAGCCCACTTGGGTTTAATTGGCGAAGCAATTTGGAGTAATATTTAATCTCGGATTTGGACTCTCACCTCGAGATGCTGCTGCTGCTGCTGCTGGTGGACAGGGGGAAAAAGGTGCATCTGTCTTGACTCACCTCGTCGTTGGACAGCAAAGATCCAGATTCATCCTCGCTCACGATGCAACACTCCACTTTGAGTTCACTTTTCCAGCGCATGTTTCCAGGAGCTTCCCACTTTCAGAGTTAAAAAAAAGTGCTGCTGTTCTTTCCCCTGTCAGCCTGTTCCCAGAGGGCGGATCATAACTCAGGTCTACCTGTCCTCTCAGGCCACGCCTCCCTCAGGAAAGAAGCTGGTTGTGTGGTTTTTGTTCGAGCTTTCAGAAAAAGCCTGTCGCACTCATATTCTTTCAAATACACCAACCTGTGACTGCTCACATGTAACATACTGCATTTTAATGAGCAATAACCACCACATGTACTCAAGTGCTGTACAAGTATAAGTATAATTTTGAGGTACTTGTACTTTAGTTGAGTATTCTAATTATCTACATTTCTGAGGACAATATTGAACTGTACTATTTACCTGACAGCTACACTAACTGGTTTCATACTATGATCTGTAGGCACAGAACATGTAATTATCTAAAATATGATGCTTTTTTTTATAGATAAATAGAAAAAGCATTACACACACAATACATCAACCACACTGATTCAATATAATTTATAATAATATAACTATGAAAGAGGCTTAACAAGTACGTTTGCTGTTTTAAGTGCATTTGGTTGATAATATTCTCTGTTCTGTGTGTTAATTATACAGAATCACCAAAACAGCATTATTATATATTATATACAGTAAAATTAATATTGTATATGCAATAAATTGTTGTAGTTGATCAAAGTGGAGATAAGTCAAACTCAGAATAATAGTAAAAAACTTGAACCTTAATGTTTACTGTCGGCCCTGTTTAACAACACAGAACATGTGCACACATTGTTTTTCTCAAATTCATGACGTTTTATCTTGTGCACATAACATTTATTTGTCTGTGAATGTGTTATGGCAAAAAAAAAAGAATCCATTTTTGTTATCATATTTTAGCTGATAACAAGCCACCAGGGGGCCCTAAAGCTGCATGTTCAACCTCATCTGAGGAGAATTAAAATGACCTGTCTTTATCAGTAGCTATCTCATCTGTTTATTTTATCCCTTATACTATACAAAATTAATGTAGGATATAAATAAAATGACTGCAATGATAAGATGTGGCTGGTGTTTTTGTAGCATAATTACGTCATAATCGTTAGACTGCCCTGTCACCCAGTGAGTGACGTGCGGCCTCCAACAGTATGGTTGCCAACCATTAATTGAGAAATGTTGAAGGATGTTGCATCCCGTTTTGAACTAATACGGGACGCGATTTGTCCCGTATTTTCATAAATGCACATGTCTGTCACACACACACTTCAACACTAAATTTAACAAAAAATGAACTAAATAAAACGCAGGAAACATGAAGATCAGCAAAACCTTTGTGCGGGGGACCCCAAGAGGACCCGCTGCGCTCTCCGCCAATCAAAAAGCGGTTGTCACGGTTGCCTAGTTACAGACACCGGCGCCGCTACCCACACATGAACTATAGCTGGCTACGTTACAGAAACATTAGATAACAGGTGAAAGCTTCAAACCTCCTGATCAGTATCTGGGATGGTCACAAAGTTGCTCCCTCTCTTTCCCCTCGTCTCTTTCCTTTTCTTTGAAACATGCTTTGAATTAAATGTTGCGGCAGATGTAGATTCCACGTCCGTGTTTGGACAATAGACTTTGGACACGTGGTACAAAACGGCGATTTCTATTGGTCGAAAGAGTTGACGCATGGATGTTTGAACGAATTGGTTTTAGCAACATTGGATTATCTGCGCTAAATTAATATTTTTAGTTCACAGCTGTTTTAGAATCAGCCATCTTAGCGGTTTAATTAGCATTTTGTGTGGCGCATTGTTGAAGTTGAAACAGGAATTAAAGGTGGGGCAGGTAAATCAGCCAATGGGAACACTAGGATTTTGTTCAAAATGTTTGTGATGGTTTTATTGGCTGGAGATGTTAGTCCCGCCTACTTGTGCACCATTTAACCAATACACCGCTTTAACTTCTGGAGGGAAAATGACGTCATGCAGCAGTAAAAGTCAGGGGCTTTCCTCCATTTTCAACCAGCAGAGAACAGATTGGTGCATTGGTAAGTGGAGAAACTAAACGCAAGTCATTTTTTTATGCCTTTTCTTCTTTCCTTTGTATGATGTGTTTTTGTTTGTATTGTGTTGCCTGATTGTGCTGGTTCTTGTTGGTAGGCCTTTGGCCTTGTTGAATGGTGTTCGTGTTATGCTCACTGCCTTGGTAGGTCTTGGCCTGGCCTTGTAGCTGCAATGTTGTTTGGGGCGTATATTTGTGTTATTTAATTTGCAAATGATAAGGAAGATGTACATCTATATGTGTGACATATGGAAAGTATGTCCCTGCTTTGAAGTAATGGATTTTCCTCCCCTAATATACAGGCCTATGGATTGACCACTACATGTCTTAAACTGTCTTTCTCTATTTGTCTCTAATACTTTAATAATGTGGGTTATGTTATGTTTTTGGTAGCTTTGAATCAACATTGATGCTGTATTTGTAGTACTAAATGATCTGTATAAATGATATCTTTGATTCCTAAATGGGGGCACCTCCTGTTGAAACAAGGTTTAAAGGTTGGGCATGTAAATCAGCCTATGGGAACACTGGGATTTTGTTCAAAATGCTTGTGATGGTTTGAGTGGCTGGAAATGTTAGTCCCACCTACTTGTGCAGCATTTAACAGACACTGCTTTCCAGGGAGTAACTTCTGGAGGGAAAATGGCGTCATGCAGCAGCTAAAGTGAGGCAGCTTTCCCTCATTTTCAACCAGCAGAGAACAGATTGGTGCATGAGTAAGTATTGGTCTAACAACCTTAACTATTCTGTGCTTAAGTTTTGTTTTTCTATGTTGTTTTTTCCCTTTATTTGTGTGTTTAATTATTTCATATAACAGGCAATGCCATTTGCATTTTCTTGAGTTGTGATGTGTGATTTAGTTTGACTTTGAGTTTCATTTGAGTCTTAGTGTTTGAATAAAAAATGTTGTCATAACTGCTCTTTTTTTTCAGGACAATTTACAAACAAAAGTGTTATTTCAGTCTGCCTGTAACAGTTTATGGGATATTTGTGTATTAACCCTAACCCTAACCTTTCTGTCCTTCTCTTTTTTAATGTTGTTTTCTCCCTATATATTTATCTGTCTGCTCAAATATGTTAACATGCAATGTCATTTGTGTTTTCTTGAGCCCTGATGTTTGATTCTGTTTGACTTTGTGTCATTTCAGCCTGTTAAAATGTTTGAATCAGTATTGTTGCAATAACTGGTCTTTTTTTCAGGATGATCTAAAAACACAAGTGTGTTTTTTAGGTCTATCTTCAGCAGTTGGATCAATATTGGTCTAACAACCTTAACCCTAACCTTAACCCTTCTGTTTTCTGTTTTCACCTCACTTAACCCTTCTGTGCTTAAGTTTTGAGTTTGGGTTTGAGTGAATTTTGAGTTTGGGTAGCTGTAACAGGTTTTTATTTTCAGTGGGATCCAGTAAGTATTTTGTTGGTCTAAAATTTTTGTATCCATATTGCTTGTTTTCTTTGTTTGTTTGTTTTTCCTTTCTTTTTTCAGGATGATCTACAAAAACAAGATAACACGCAGTATTATTTATGTCTCTCAAAAACAGTGGGGTCATTATTGGTGTCCCCTCAGGTAAATCTAGAGACTAGTGTCTAGTGACTAGGGTTTTTTTGTATTTTCTTCAATTGTGAATTTTGATTTTGTTTGGCTGTGAGGGTCAGGATGTTGGCCCATCTGCTGCTCTGTTTGCTTTGTGGATGCTTTTGTCTGTTTGTTTCTGGACAGCCCCATGTGTTTGAGACTGGACAGTGAAGAGCTCAGAGATTGAGAGTCTTCATGCCCTCAACCATTGGATTCAAACGTGGAAAGCTCATGGACAAGCGAATTGCAAATGGAATCAAGTTTGTGCAAAGGAAAAAACGTCTCTTGGATGTTTAAAATCTGGATTCCATTCAAATGTCTGTGAAAAGAGGAGCATATGTAACACATGGAAGAACGTGTAATGGACACAAGAAAACACCGAACATGTTTACATGAAGACCGTACCCAGGAGAACAGAAGGGGAAAAAACAATGGAATGACAAATTAAACGAGAGTGGGACACATTCAACGAAAGCAAAGAACAAAATGATCAGTGCTCTTGTCAGGTGGTCTCTATGCAAACGATGATGCTTCGTCAGCTGCCTTTTTGCATTCAGTGCTGCGCTAGTCAGCCTTTTCTCTTTGCTTCCAATGCTGTTCAAGTCAGCCTTGTCTCTTTGCAATCAATGCTGCTCAAGTCAGCGTGGTCTTGCTGCAAACGGCTGGTGCTTTTGTCAGGTGGTCTCTCTGCAAACGGATGCTGCTCTAGTCAGGTGGCCTTTCTGCAAATGGCCAGTGCTTTTGTCAGGTGCTCTCTCTCTGCGGACGGTAAGTGGTCTTAAGTGGTCTCGCTGCAAAATGGCTGGTGCTTTTGTCAGGTGCTCTCTCTCTGCAAACGGCCAGTGCTCTTGTCAGGTGGTCTCTCTGCAAACGGATGGTGCTTTTGTCAGGTGCTCTCGCTGCAAACAGTGGTGCTCTAGCCAGGTGGTCTTGCTGCATCTAACGCTGCTCTCATCAGCGTGTTTTCTTTCCATGCTCTTGTCAGCATGGTCTCTCTGCAAACAGCTCTGCTCGAGTCAGCGTGGTCTCTCTGTAAACTGCACTCTCCGTGCCAGGTGGTCTCTCTGCAACTGCACTCCCCGTGCCAGGTGGTCTCTCTGCAACTGCATCCCCCGAGTCAGCGTGGCCTCTGTGCAGCTCTCACTCCCCGTGCCAGGTGGTCTCTCTGCAACTGCACTCCCCAAGTCAGTATGGTCTCTCTGCAAACAGCACTCCCTGTGCCAGGTGGTCTCTGTGCAAACAGCACTCCCGGAGTCAGCGTGGTCTCTCTGCAAACAGCACCCCCTGTGCCAGGTGGTCTCTCTGCGACTGCATTCTCTGAGTCAGGGTGGTCTGAAGAAAGATGAAGATGCCCAAGACAGGAAGCTTTATCTTGGATGTTTAAAACTAGGACACCATTCAATGAAGACCGCATCAAGGAGGACAGGAAGAAAGAACAATGGGATGACAAATGAGAGTGGGGAAACAACTGAAAGGAAACATGTCAAAGCAACGGATGAAGTCCAAACAGACCAATGGAAAATCAAACCAAGTGGTGCAGAACATGAAAAGCACCTACACGTCAGCAGTTATTGGAGTATGGCTATCTACATTCAGTAACCCAGAGAATGAAGTTCTTGTATATGCACTTCAGGACCGCAATCGTGACATCACACAGAAGGAACATGCAGAATTAAAGCTATCCACTTTGTAATCCAGAAATAGAATCCTCCTATTCTTGCCGAGATACTTGAATAATACAGTCATTGGGAGCTACACAGGAATCGTCTTTTTTTTTTTTTTTATCTTCATGCATTTCTCTTCTTTGCTGCCTTGCCTGGCTTACCAGGACGACCTATCTGCTTATGAAATGTTGCTGAATTCCATTGAGCTTCTTCAGTTTGAGGGTCCTTGTATTGTTCATGCTGGCTGATTGTCAGTGACTATCTGCTTCTGTCGGAGTTTGGATGCTTGTCTCTCTTGCGACCAGGAATTCAAAGACCCGTGAAAAGAGGATCATATGCAACGCATGAAAGGACATGGAATGGACACAAGGAAACGCATAACATTACACGAAGACCGCACCCAGGAGAACATGAAGAAAAAAACGATGGGGTGACAAATTAAATGACACTTTTCTTATTTTCTTTGATTGTGAACTTTGATGTGATCCATCTGCTGCTCTGTTGTTTGCTTTGTCGATGCTTTTGTCTGTTTGCAGGTTAGCCCCATGTGTTTGAGACTGGACAGCAAAGAGCTCGAAGTGATTGAGAGTCGTCACGCCCTGAACCACTGGATTCACACGTGGAGAGTTCATTGACAAGTGAATTGCAGACGGAATCAAGTTTGTGCAAAGGAAGAATGTCTCTTGGATGTTTAAAATCTGGATTCCATTTGAAGACCCGTGAAAAGAGGAGCATATGCAACACATGGAAGAACATGGAATGGACACAAGGAAATGCTGAACATATTTACATGAAGACCGTACCCAGGAGAACATGAAGAAACAACAATGGGATAAAAAAAATTAAATGACACTTTGTTTATTTTCTTTAATTGTGAATTTGGAATTTGGTTTGCTGTGAGGGTCAGGATGTTGGCCCATCTGCTCTGTTGTTTGCTTTGTCGATGCTTTTGTATGTTTGTAGGTGAGCCCCATTTGTTTGGTGAGACTGGACAGCGAAGAGCTCGAAGAGATTGAGAATCGTCACGCCCTGAACCACTGGATTCACACGTGGAGAGTTCATTTACAAGTGAATTGCAGACGGAATCAAATTTGTGCAAAGGAAAAAACGTTTCCTGGATGTTTAAAATCTGGATTCCATTTGAAGACCCGTGAAAATAGGAGCATATGCAACACATGGAAGAACATGGAATGGACACAAGGAAACGCCGAACATATTTACATGAAGACCGTACCCAGGAGAACAGAAGGAATTTAAATGAGTGGGACACATTCAACAAAAGGAAAGAACAAAGTGGCTGGCACGCTTGTCAGGTGGGTTTGCTGCAAATGGAGAGCCCCTGACAAAAGCACCAGTTTTTGTCAGGCTCTCTCTCTCTCTCTACAAACAGCCGGTGCCGGTAATGGTCAAATGAGGTGGTCTACAAAAAACAATAATGGTCAAATGAGGTGGTCTGAAATAACAATAATGGTCAAATTATCAAATGAGGTGGTCNGGTCTGAAAACAATAATGGTTAAATGAGGTGGCCTGAGAAAAGGTCTCTTTCTTTCAGTCTTTCTCTCAGTCATGCTCAGTCTCTCTGTCTCACTCTTTCAGTCTCTCTCTCTCTCTAAACTCAAACAGCACCCAGCAGATGGCTGCCCACCGCAAGCCTGGTTCTGCCCGAGGTTTCTGCCTGTTAAAAGGAAGTTTTTCCTCGCCACTGTCGCCAAGTGCTTGCTGTAGGTGGGATTTTTTGGGTCTCTCTAAAAAATAATTATTATAATAATTAAATATTTAGTTTAATAGATTTGGTTCTCTATGTGCACAATATTTAATGGAGAAAATCTTTGTCTCTTTTGCAAATAGTAATGTTCAAATAAGGTAGTCTGAAAAAGGCTCTCTTTCAGTCTCTTTCTCTTTCAGTCTCTTCTTTCTCTTTCAGTTTCTCTTTCTTTCAGTCTCTCTCTCATTCAGTCTCTTTCTTTCAGTCCTTTTTCAGCCTCTCTCTTTCGCTCTCTTTATTTCTTTCAGTCTCTTTCTTTCAGTCCTGCTCAGCCTCTCTCTCTTTTTCTTTGTTCTCTTTCTTTCCGTCTCGCTCAGTCTCTTTTTTTCTGTCTCTCAGTCTCTTTCTTACTTTCAGTCTCTCTTTGTCTCTCTTTCCCTCTTTCAGTCTCTTTATTTCTTTCAGTCTCGCTCAGTCTCTATTTCAGTCTCTTTCTTTCTGTCTTTTTCTTTCAGTCTTTCTCTTCTTTTTCTTTCAATCTTTTCTTTTTCAGTCTCTATTTCTTTGATTCTTTTTTCAGTCTCTCTTTATTTCTTTGATTCTTTTTTCAGTCTCTTTATTTCTTTCATTCTCTTCCTTTCAGTCTCTCTTTCAGTCTCTTTCTCTCGTTTTCTTTCAGTCTTTCTTTTTTCTTTTTTTAGTCTCTTTATTTCTTTCAGTGTTTTTCTTTCAGTGTCTGTTTAGTTCTCATTCTTTTTCTCTTTGCCTCGCTCTCTCATTCAGTCTCTTTTTTTCAGCCTCTCGCTTTCTCTCTCTTGATTTCTTTCAGTCTCTTTCTTTCAGTCCCACTCAGCATCTCTCTCTTTTTCTTTCTGTCTCTCTTGTTCTCTTTCTTTCAATCTCGCTCAGTCTCTTTCTTTGTGTCTCACAGTCTCTTTCTTACTTTCAGTCTCTCTTTGTCTCTCTCTCTTTCAGTCTCTCTGTCTCTTTCTTTCAGTCTGTCTCTTTCGCTCTTTCATTTTCTATCTGTCTTTTTCTTTCAGTCTTTTCTTTTTCTGTCTCTTTATTTCTTTGATTCTTTCTTTCAGTCTTATTCTCTCGTTTTCTTTCTGTCTTTTTCTTTCAGTCTTTCTTTTTTCTTTTTTAGTCTNTTCTCTCGTTTTCTTTCTGTCTTTTTCTTTCAGTCTTTCTTTTTTCTTTTTTAGTCTATTTCTTTAGTCTCTTTAGTCCTATCATTCTTTTTCTCTCTTTGTCTCTCTCTCTCTTCAGTGTCTCTTTCTTTCGGTCTCGCGGACGGCATGGAGGGTGGGCAGTCTGCAGGTGGCGCGGTCTGCGGCCGGCGCGGGGGCGGGCAGCACGGGGGGTGTGCGGTCTGCGGGCGGCGTGGGATTGGGCTGTCTGCGGGCGGCACGCGTGTTGCACGGACAGCGCGGGGGTGGGCGGTCTGTGCTAGGGCGGGCGGCACGAGGGGTGGGCGGTCTGTGCGAGGGCAGGTGGCACGAGGGGTGGGCGGTCTGCGCAAGGGTGGGTGATAAGAGGGGTGGGCGGTCTGCACGAGGGCGGGCGGCGCACAGGCACACGGGTGGTGTGGTGGGTTGCCTGCGGGCGACACACAGGCACGCGATTGGTGTGGTGGGCAGTCTGTGGGTGGTCTGCAAGTGGTCTGCATTCATATTTTACATAACACTACTTTACGCTCATAGGCTCATGGGCGTGGGCTAATTACACGGCTCGGAGAAGGTCATATGGTGAAGAAGAGGAGTGGCTGGACCACAAACATGGTATGTAGGTCAAAGGTGACACACAGAAATACAATAAATTATGACCAAATGCTTTCTTGACCACCCCTTTACTGACCGCTGGCACAAAATAAATTATATCACCCCACCCCTTGAGCGTCAAGCCCGTGGTGTTCATGGCCCCAAGGAGCCGTGGTGAGTGTCCTTTATTTTCATGTCTGGAAGGTGGCAACCCTAGCCGACAGGTACGATGGGAATGACTGACAGCTGACATCATTCCGGTTAGTGAACATATTAAACAAGGTAAACACTATAATGGCTTCTAAAAGAAATTATCCTAGTGGAGAAGAAGAAGTAAACAGGAAGAAGAACGTACAAAGGATAAATATAAGGCATCAGTTTGTGATGGAGGAGGGGTGTAACGCAAAGTCTTTAGTAAATTTGTTTATTTGTCCTGCTAGCTAGTTAGTTAGCTGGTGAGAATTTGTTAGTCATCAACCCAGCTTTAGTGTTTGCTTCATGAAAGCTGGCTAAAAAAAGAAAAAACACATCACATGTGAATGGAAAGAAATGGAGCCGTGTGCTGTCCTGCCATTGGACTGACTGAGCCCAGACCCGCTTATTCAGATCCTAGCAGGGAGGCAGTGGTGGTGGTGTTGTTGTCTGCTGTCATCGTCCAGTGGAAGTTGTCTCCCAGGTTATTGACACTTACTTACATTTAATTACTTTAGGATGACCTATGATTAATTCATTTTTATTTTTAAATATGTTTATTTTATTTCTCTTATATATATATATATATATATATATGTATGTATTTAAAGTAAACTTTAAAAAAAAAACACTCAATATCAGTTTTATTTATTGATGTATAGAGGATTGTTGTTATTGTTTTTTTTATCTGTTTAACTTGACTGAGTGACTCACTGTTTTGCTCGTGAAGTTTAATAGATTGTGACATCTTAGTGGACCATCTAAAGGGTTAGGAATCTCTCCATCATAGTTTGACAGACTAGGGGCCCCCAAACTGCATCTTGCATAGGTCCACCATGAAGCGAAATGTACTTAATTACTTTTCACCACTGCTCTTTGGCTCTCTAAGTGTTTTTGCCTCTTCAGCTGCAGCACAAAATGTGAATCATGTCAGCTTTCAGTCCACATCCAAGCAGTGACACTGTTGGTGTTTTTTAAGAAGTAATGCAGATACGTTACAAGGATTAGAAGGACAGGAGGGAAGCACACAGTTGCCTACTTGTTTCTTTTCATCTTTTTTCACTTACTCATTCAACCCAGCCGCTCACGCAAACCCGTCCATCTAAGCCGCCACACACACACACACACACTCTGCCATCCCAGCCACCACTCACACACAATCAGCAAAAGGCTATTTTCTGTTCTGACGGCATAACAGTCCGACCTGCACCGGCATGAGTCTGCATCCGTATCGCACCATCGCAGCGGGATAAAGGAGTTAGCGTGCCTCCATCGAGATGTGTCCTGTTCCACCAGGTGGAGATGAATGCTTTTTTGTCAGATAACACATCTCAAGCGTTGCAAGCTGCAGAGCAGAGAGTTCAACTGCTCCTACACTCCTGAATCCTTATTACTGCAGAACTCTTTCAGCATTGTAACACTTTAAAGTACTCAAAAGTCCTGGGAATTAATTTGGCCTCGCTGATGAGTTCAGACGTATAGGTCAAAAGTGAGGAAATGTGATGCCAGCAGTACAGTTTTACTAAGTAATACCCATTGAGCATTTCAACATGAAAAGACAAATCCATCCTGAGCCATGAGAGTCTTTATCACTCCAACGCACCATCTGCAGAAGACCTGATATGACCACAGAAATTGGGAAAGATGTAAATCTGAGTGTGTAACTGTTGCATGTTTTCATTTTCCACATTGCATGGCTGACTTGGTAAATGTTTTGCGTGATGTGGACCAGACAAAAACAAACGTCTCATCTGTCAACATGCTTCCAAACTTGTTCTGCTGCTGTTGTGCTACCTTACATCTGACTCTGTGTGAGGCTGCTGTTGTATGTATGGTATGATCTATAAATACTCCATCATTAGAAATGAGAGGGAGAAGGTCAGTGATAGTTAATCTAATGATGATATGAAAAAAATGAGAATTTCTCTTAAACCTAGTGTTCCTTTTCGCGTCCTGAGATCCTGGTCCTCCTTTAACATAACTTAATGCTTAATGAATTTCTCTATTTCCATAAACATGACTTTATACTGACATGTTTCAATAGTCCGCTACTGAAAATGACCAATTTTGTCTGAGTTTTCACTATTTGTGATTGGTTGGGACTTTTTACGCATTATCCTTCCCCAAAATCACAAAAAAGGTCTATTTGAAATTCTGTTATATATTTGGTGATGCATAGCCTATATACAATATTCAACGTGTAATATTTGTATTTTCTGCAATTTTGTGACAATCTGTCCTGATTGTATAGATCTTCTGTGCTGCCAGGTTGAAGATGTGTGTGAATCATCCATGTTTTAGCAGCAGCATCCATATTTGAAGCATTGTAGTCCACCACAATCTCATTAGTTTTACTGATACTGAGCTTCAGGTATTTGTTGTTGGATGAAGCATGTTGTCTGGAAATTATTCACTGGAATCATAAATGTTAATATAGCCATAACTTCTATTCCACCCAAAAATATACTTGATAGCTTTTATTTAATGCCTGATATGAGTATGTACAGACTGATGTAAACTCAGTCTTGACTGGTTGGTGAAGGCAAACAGCTACGAGAAAAGTTTCATCTGAGAAGACAGGCAGGATACCCAGATACAGTAAGAGCAAGGAATGCAGGAGACTCTCTCCAAGAGAGGCGATGAGCATTTAACCCCACCGAGCCTCTGAGAAAATCTCCTAATTTGCTACTTCCACATGGACCTTTGCTTTCTTTGGGGCTGCACCTACTCATTTATTTCATTGAAATCAGTGCGAATTGGGGTGGTTTACAATTGACACAACGAGTTTGGCATGACCTTTTCTCCTTGCTGTAAATGGGTACTCATCGAATCTGAAGGGGGAGGTGGGCTGCTGGAGGAGGGCTGGGGAGCTTGGAGGAGGAGGAGGAGGGAGGGGGATTGGGAGTTGCGTTGGCTGGGGGCCAATGGGGGGATTGGGTGGAAATCACAGCAGTGAAAATGGCAGTGCAGTGAAAGAGGGGTCTGATTGCATTGGGACAGCATGCGAGAGGGAGCAGCATGCTCAGCCCAATCAGAGCGACATAAGGAAAAAGTGCTCTTATCAACGAGTAATGGCCCACTTGACAATCACACAGGCACAAAACTGCTCTATTTAACGCTGATTGCAAAAACTGCTGCCCCCCCCCATCTCAGAGCCGCATGACTCCCCGACATCTCCCTGCCACCTCCCAGCTTACAGCCAAGACCCTTTCCTGAATGGAATTTATAATCACCCCTCCTCTATTTCTAGTCTAATTGTTATTTTAAGACTTGCAATGTGTATTAGGCATTTAGTGCCGGTGAAATGCCTGCCTTGATTACTGTGTTTATTGCCAGCATTGAAGGCATATCCATCTCAATTCCACCAGCTTGACAGGTAGTGAATCTTTAAACAGGTATCATCTACCTGGCTGTTCACCTTCGTTCATGTCCACTGCACTGGGTGTGTGAGAGAGCTGCTGCACTGCACATCTGTACATGTAGGAAATGATTTAAGCTCTGCAAAGCATGTTACTGAAATACTCAGAGAATCAACAGCTGTTTTAGTTTCATTTTTGCTCTAATGAGATGGGCTGAAAAACAACATATATATTCACATCATACACACCGTGGCCCATGTGTGTCCATACAGTCAGTTTAACAGAGGCAGTTGTTGAACTAATTTGGATATTTCTCCATTTTGTTTGCTCCCTGGTGCATAATTTGTTTACTAGGTGTAAGGAAATTGCCAAACCTTGTCACATTGCGTGTGTATCGTCTGTCTATTTTTGTTATGCTTTTGATTTGCAATACTTGCTTTTGTCTCCACCTTTTATCTCCTCATACTATGTTTATTGTCATGCACCAACATACCAAAGCAAATTCCTTCTGTGTGAAAACATACTTGGCAATAAACCTGATTCTGATTCTTATTTTGTATTTTGCCTGTTTTAGTTTATAAGGATAATAACACTGACTCTGACTCTTAGTATTTGAACAGTGTTTTCTTAGCATGAATGAAATGTCTGATAACTAAAACCTTTGGGGCCACACAAACAAATAGGTACATGCACATTGATTCACTCGCCGCTACAAACACAGATGTTATCTGGTGTTTTCTCCTTCGAGGTTGTGCAGCCTGGTTGTCTCAAACATTCTCAGGTGCTTGTTGGCATCCTGGTGTGAGCCCAGAGCAAAACAGAACGATGCAGAAATGCTGGTGATTTTGAATGGGCAACAAACACACAGATGAGGCTCCTTTGCTCTGAATCCTTACTGTCCCATTTCAGACTATAACAACAAGAACCAAAAAAAAAAAAAAAACTGGGAAAAAATAATAATAATATGATACATTAAATTATCTGTTAATCTTTTTTTTATTTGCTTTTGTATTTTTATTAGTTTGCATCTGTTTGGGGAAAAAACATTTCAGGAGATGTTTGTAACCTTTTTTTTCCACTGCCATAGAAACTTACCACTTCACATTGACCCACATAGTTCCTTGTATGTAATTCTGTCTGAGCGTGTCTGTAAGAAATAATCTTGGGTGTTACAGTATCATATCAGAGAATGTCTGTGGATGCAAATGCTCATGACTCGATAAAGTAGAAATTCCTGTAACACACTTCAGCAGCTAGATTTGCGTTAAACTGATGTATGCACACACATACACACACACATACACAAGCCAGAGAGAATTATCATATGCTGCATGCAGTCATTTAGCACCACATAAAGATTGTGCATACATAAATACATGAATAATGAATAAAATGGAGTCGCTTTTCCTGCATTTCATTTTTGTTGTAGCACATTTCATGCTTTTTTTGCTTTATAAAAAATATATCGTCATAATACTCTGCACCCTGCTGGATTGTGATTCACTGTGTAATTTGAATGTGCATATATTACAGTGAAAAATGTATCTAAAAGTCTTTGGATTTGTAATAGAAGGGAAGTTTATTATTGGAGTGGTCCAACTTTTGTATGATTTAAAATGTCTCCAAACTGTCAGATTAATGAATATTTGCATACATTTGAGCCATTTTCTTTTGTGGCAGAACAGCTTGTTTAGTAGAAACCATGGATTCAACCTCCTGTGTGCAGCAGCATGTTGAAATGTTTTCAACAATGACCTCAGACCCCTGTAGGATTTGTGTTGAATGTACTGAACATTACCACAGTTGCATATCTGTATCTCCCGCTGCACATTTGAACACGACCGCTGTCAACTAACAGACACATCCACCGAACAATCTTATCCTTTTTCTTTCCAATATGTTCATCAGTGATCTTCAAGGAGCGACACGCCAAAGCTGTGCGGCATCTTTAGACAGAAACATGGCTCCTCTTACTGGTCAACTCTGGAATTGACAAAACACTTCAATTTGTGATGCAAATATGCCACAAAATTCAAATGTTCTTGTGTGACACTTCAACAAAATATCAATGCATTGAGACAGTTGGACATAGATAGCAGCTGCAAAGCCACCACACTTAATATGTATTATAAAAACAGAAAATTAGACCAAATATACCATCATATTTATCTGTTGCATAGTGTCAATGTAATTAGTTTCATATAAAAAGTTTATTGTGTGTTGTCTATACACTAATAGAAGATGTGAAAATGAGCCCCAGTAAAATTAATTTTCCACTTTTCCACAAGAGGGCCACAGAGGACCTGCGGCTGAGGCTCATCCTGCTGAACTGTGAAAATAAAACTGTGGCTTTTACCTCTGAATCAGTCATGTTATCATTGTGCTGTGAGATCAATGGTTCACATGTTTTATATCCATTAAAATCAGAGGCTGGAGCTGCGGGTCGGTGAAAGCAAACATATGTCTATGTATATTTGTATTTTTTGAGATCCTACAGTTTTATGTTTAACTTGATGGAGGCCATGTAATGCCAATAAAAAGCGTCATCATCTGTATGAGCACACACACACGCACACACACAATAGCAGTTGCAATAATTAGCAGTATTGTGCAAGTCACTTTCCATTACACATCTCCAGGGATATTATAGTAGTCAGTATAGAGCTATTAACTATTTTTGCTTGAAATATCTAACACAGTGACTAATGGTTATAGTGTTTTATGTAACAAAATATATTTATAACTGTGTAGACAAAGTTTTAACAGTTTTTCACTATACTGAAAAAATAAAAGATTGATAGTTTTGGAAAGTGGATCTTAGGAGGCTTCATTCCATCGAAGCCAGTGGTGGAGAGTAAAGTACATTTACAAGTATTTGACAGCTATAGTTACTGTGAGATTAAGATTTTACATTTCAAAACTACTCATGTTCCCCTTATTGAAAAACTTTATTTGAGTAAAAGTACAGAAACAGCCAGCATCATAACTTACTTAAGAGACCAAAAGTAAAAAGTAAAGTCTCATTTCAAAATAATTTATATTATTAGATTAACTGAAGCATCTTTTTGTATCTGCTAGTTTAATATGTTTAATATTGTTCTGGAGCATTTTTGTGTTGCCAGATCTCATGAGACAGAGAATAAAGTTAGTTTTCTCCTGATTTGTTGTCAGTATAAAAGTGTTCTGAACATGTGTGTATTATTAAAATGTTTCCAGTATTTATTCCAGTGACACTGAGCTGAAGGAACCAGTGATGATCTGGTTGTAAACAGACTGAGGATCAGGCTCCTGAACCTGAAGGGGCGGAGCAAACCCACCTGACTCACATACAGGAAATGGCTCCTCTGTGATGCGGATCGGGTCCAGAGAGCAGAAACCAGGACCAGGACTGTGTGTAAATGGAAACCAGGGTGACTGGCAGCCTGGTCACGTGACGTGTCCTGGTAACCGGCAGTGTGCTGAGATCAGCTGAGAGAGAAGAGGAGCCTCGGTGCGAGCAGTTGCACCTGCTCACATCTGACTTCACATCAGCCTCATCCAGAGAAACGCGAGCAGACTTCACCAACACTGTAAACACTGTTTTATAGAGAGAGGGGAAACCATGAGTCACCTCAACCCAGGGTAGGTGCACTTTCATTTATTATATCCAACCATGGCGGGAGCTGAAGTCCAGCTTTCATTTGAACTGTGCTCTAAGTTTGTCTGTGTATATGTTGTTATTTTAATCTGTTAGACTTGATGCATGAAAGTCAGCAGTGCTCTACTTCTCTGTTTTATTAGACTTGCTCTTATTTTTGCATTTTCTAGAAAACAATGCAATGAATTTATTAATATAAGTAAACTGTTGGATTATAATGTCAAACAATATAATAACTGCAGATACATATTGAGCTACTTTTAATGGACTCTAAACCTGTGCTGATGCTAATGTTAGTCCAGTCCACCAACAGGCCTCCATGACTTTAAATGAAATCTTGACGTGCAGCAGCTTTAGAAAGGAAAAGCATCATGACAAGACACTATTATAAAGGTATGTGAGTATCAAGCATCATTTCCACAGCTCAGGCACAACTTTTAGACGAATCAGTGTAAATGCTGCTTTCAGGCGACTGAGCTGTAAAACTTTACGAACAGCACATTTCTAAAACAAAGTGTTTACAATGAGCAACAAATGACAATAAACACAACCTGAAAATGAAAGAGCAGAAATAAAGATGGTGATGAAAATGCACTGTATTACCAGCAGTAGTAAGTAAATTTACTCACATACTGTACTTCAGTACAACTTTGAGGTACTTGTTTTTGTTGTGTTTCAATGAAATGCTTCGTCATACTCCACATTTATCTGACAGCTATAGTTACTTTACTGATTGAGATTTTAGATTCAAAACGGTTTATGTATGTATGGTGCATTTTCATGGATTGAAATATTTAGCAGTTAATACAGTCATAAGTCTGCAAAATGAAAGCACTGTTTACATATTCAACTATCAATAATAATAATTCACTAACATAATTATATGGAAGAAGATGTACATGTTATTGGTAATACTACTGAAGCACCTTAGTTCTAATAGAGTATTCTTTTGTGTGGTATTCAACTTTTTTAGGCCGACTGAGTCAGACTTTTACCCTTTTTTTTTATTACAAAAAACATTTTCAAGCTTAATTGTTTTTTAATTACTTTACGAACCCCAATAACTTTTTGATCAAAGTGGATTTTGGAAGTAAAAGTTATTGTCACTATAGAGACATAATGAACTACTCATAAGGCCATTGGTAACTAATGAAAAACTGACGAGGAAAAATGGTGAAACAAAAACAAACATAGGCCATAAGCACAGCCTGTTTGTCTGTACTGCAGTGACACACTAGCACAATATACACTTCTGTGTCACGTTCCTGTTTCCGAGAAAGTCATGTGCAAAATGGCAAGTGATAGTCCCCATGTTGTGGTTCAGAGAGACGTCTGCAGCCGAAGCTGAGAAGATCGGGGACAAACAGGCCAGTGGCACAAAGAGGAGACAGACAGGGTTAAGTGTGCCATCCCCTCTAACTCCTGTGCGTAATCAGATACCGGTAACAGACCCTATAGTTGTAAGATCCTGTTGTCTCGTACACAAATGCTGCAGGAAATCAAATCTGTGTTGGAAAAACACTTTCAGACGAGCCCGGCTGTGGACGACCTGATGTCTCGTTAATGAGGACAACAAACAAACACGGTGTTGTGTCCCACTAAAGCATTTGATTGGGATTCTGTTTTTCTGTCAACTGTAATCAAGAAGTCTCGAGTTTCTCTGGTGGAAGACCAAGTTTAAAGTCTGGATGTGCTTCATAAACTCAGGCAGGTTCTTAACCAGAATTAATTCAGTGTGTCTCTTTTGTGTTTTTGTTGCTCTTGTTTCTACAGACTTATTTCAGGCTACAACAGCCTCACAGACAAACACCTGGCTGGATACTTCAGCAACACTCGGATCAGGAGACACCTGCAGAGAGCAGGACTGGTACGTCCAAGGGATGATGACGATCAGGGCCCAAGCTGCCACTGATGACACAAAGGTTCCTCAGTGTTGTGGTTGTGAATTTATTGACTTGAGAGAGAATTTACATTCTTCAGTTACAGAAAAATTACAGATTTCAGAAGGCTGATTCTGACATTTAAGTAAGTTAGAGTATCCCTGGTTTTACAGCCTGTAATCACTCACAGTGAGGGGAATTGTGTTCAGTTGCTAATATTGAAACTGAGTAATCATCTTTTATTAAGTTTCCTCCCTGAGCACAGCTACATAAAACAGTGTAAAAGCTGCAAGGGAATGTACTTTACCTGGCAGATTTAAAAGCTGCAACGTTTTGCAGTAAGGCTACTTTTCAGAGCAGTATCGTGCTCAATGAAGAAACTGGAACTTGGAACATGATGTAAAATGAAGGTCTTGGCCAATGTTTGTTATTAACATATACACTAAAAATGTACATAACAAATAAAAAGATTGATTATTTGTAATACATTTCAATTTATAAATGTTATTAAAGATGCTTGTTCTTCTTTAGTGTTTCACCCTGAGGCAACACAAAAGTCTCTTTGTTGTGGGGGTAAGGGTGACAATTTGGATTATTGATACATTATCAGAGAGCGCCAGTCTTCTAAAAAAAAAAAAAAAAAGTGATTAAAGTGCAATAGAGTTAAAGAGTAAATAAGTGTGATGTGATTGGCAGTGAACAAATACCACGACCATGACTAATTGTCATCAGCTTTTGATTGAAATGTTGCTAAATCCTGATTGGCTAACAGAAATGCATGACATCACCTTTTTTTAGCCAAGCTGTGAAACACGAATCTCTCATGTGAAATAACAAAAAACAAACATTATTAGCCACCTTCCAAAACTTGTGTAGATTGAACCCTGCTGACGCTGTTGTTGTTATCAGATCACCAGGAGTGGGCGCATCGTTCCAGACAAGGAGTACAGACACAAGCTGATCCAGAGAGCCCATCAGAGACACGTCCGGGAATGCCTGGCCCAGGCCATTTTCCACAAGGTGCTGGAGATGGAGGTGGGAGGAACACAGTGGACCAGAGAATATAAAGACAGTCAAAACACTGTCAGCTAATCTGTGTCTCTCTCAAACCTGCATAATAAATGATGGTAATTTTGTTTTGTGCCCCTGCCATCCAGCGTGTCCATCAAATAGAGATCAAAAGGAGACTGGAGGAGTTTGCAAGGAGGGAAAGAGTGCACAAGATCAAGGTACATCATTTACATTTAAACACTGCCTGCTGCCCTGTTTTGTGAACCAATGAGTCACGATCCATTCATAAAATCAGCTTCAGTGTCCAATTTTTACTTTCCATTATTACCGTTATTTACAACACCATCATTAATAAGTCATTTTATACAAATAGATCTGTCCACACAACAAATGGAAACAGTATTAATGGGTGGTGTTGTTTCGAAGGTGGAGCGCTCTAAAAGGTATGAAGAAGACATCATCCGCATCCTGTCTCCACGCCCACCCACAGGGGCCAGGAGCATCCGAAAGCAGCACTCAGGGCCGGAGGGGGAGCACTCTGAGTCCTCCGAGTCTGTGAGTCAAAACATCTGGAAATATAATATCTGTAATATCACATTTAATATGTTGTCCCCTGTGAGTGAAATCATTTGGCCAATCAGGAACATCCCTGCTCTTATTTCTTAGTTCTTAATCAAGTGCCTTGGAAATTTGACCTTTAATTAAAGCATCTCCATCATGCAAAGAGCATTTTTTAAATGCTTCGACCTTTAGTTGAAGATCCTTTATTAGGCCAATTAGTTAAAATGGATAGGTCAATCAACCTGTGTTTTATGAGGTTTGATATTAATTTTAGTTCCCTCATCAGTACGATTTTTATTGCCTGAAAAACACAGTGTCCAAATGCACCACCCCTCCAACTTTGGTTAAGACCAAACAGCTGATGTGTGAGATATTGGATTTGTATATAAACAAAATATAGACGATTTGATACGAATATTAACACCACTGTCAATGTCTGTATAATTAATATAAAGGTTCAGCCACAATCATTGACCAAGATTGACACATTTTATCTTAAAAAAACAAAAACAAAAACAAAGTGTAAAAAGATGAAATTGTGTTTTTTAGAGAGTGTAATGTGCCTGACTATTTCTTGGCTGGGAGCAGTGTCTTCACTGGAGTCTGTGGTTGCCTTTCAAGTCAGATTCATCTACCATGCAAATGTGTCAATCTTCTC
The DNA here is from genome assembly GCA_037975185.1 of Centropyge bicolor. Taxonomy (NCBI): domain Eukaryota; kingdom Metazoa; phylum Chordata; class Actinopteri; family Pomacanthidae; genus Centropyge; species Centropyge bicolor. Next base: position 2,634,105 of record JBBMOC010000008.1, on the reverse strand, counting down.
ATTTAAGCAAGTAATTTCCCAAAATGCTGAACTATTCCTTTAACTGCCTTACCTACATACATGTGACCAGTCATTGTAGATTTTACATTCATCCCCCTGACTTCACCTGAGATATAATGTGTGATGGACAGACAGACGAACAAATCCAGTTTGATCAGCAGGCACCCCATATTTCACTTCAATGGCCAAAAAAAATAAAGATCTGTTTAATCACTCAGACTCAGTCACAGTTATGTGGCGTCTGAGTCTGAGACATTCTTCCAGGCGCTGAATGTCAGTCTGTAATGAAAATCATTATGTGTGCACGCTGATGATCTGTGCATGTTTGCACCGGCGCTTAAGTTTGAAGAGCTGTCTCAGGTGCCGTTCGCTCTGTGTGCAAACAAGAGTGTTTCAAGTGAAGTCGTGGGATTAGAAGTGTCTTATCTTTGAAATATAAAATGTCACGGACCTTGATGCCAGAATAAATAGAGCTGGTAATCCTGGCCTTGATCTCTGTTTACCCTGTGAAATCTCTCCCCTCTTAAGTCTGCAAACATCTCACACAGCAGGCGGAGGCTTGTTGGAAATACATCAGCAGTGATATGTTGGATGAATTGTCAAGGCACGATTTGGAAAGATTACTAATGTGCATTTGCAGATGCTGTGTCATCTATCAACAAGGCCAATATAATGATATGAGAAATACAGCAGAGGACATACTGAATCAAGCATCATATGATTACAATATTGCAATATGCATAGGTGGTTAATCAGGAAAAAAAAATTACAAATGAAAAAAATTTTTTTTGCATTGTATGAAAAAAAACATATAAACATACAATGAGAAATATCAAAATGTTGAATAATAAAATGTCCTTCTTGTTTAAGTGTGCCTTGAACATCAAGCAAATATACTGCACTTAACAGAGCACCAACATAATTAACATTCAATTATGTTACAACTTGAATATGTGGTGTGCAAAGAAACAGTAGTTGACCACAATGATACACTGAATCATGCAGAATTAATTATCAAGATACAATAAATAATACAATATATATTAAAATACTGATTATGTGACAATAAGTCTTAAAGAGCTCAAGCTTTTCACTGTATTACATTTTCACTACATTTTATTGGTTTCCACAATGATGCATATACAGTGTTGTGCTGACTGTGTGTGTGTGTGTGTGTGTGTGTGTGTGTGTGTGTGTGTGTGTGTGTGTGTGTGTGTGTGCGCACGCGCTGCAGCCAGGTTCATCTCGACCCAACACGGCCCCTGGGAAGATGCAGAGGCCGGTGCGCCTGAAGCCGATCCACAGTAACAGCACCACGGCTTCACTCAGGCGCAGCTCCCCTTACAGGCTCCTCGAGTCGTCCAATGAGAACGTCCAGCCGTTCAACTGCACCGTGAGAGGGAGACACATGAGACACTCATCCATTCACTCATTCATGTGCCCACTTGTATAGAGGGTGTTTAGGATCATTTTTCAACACAGACTAAATCCAGACTAATATTATCTACCTTTGGACACATTGTTTGGAAACTACTCTTCAGAGATGCTGCCTGCGCTAAAAGTTTTACAAGCACAAGCATTGTCATCACGCACTATGACTTTGTTAACTTCCCTCCCAGATGGACAAGGAGTCCCGCAGACGTTTCACCACAATGGAGGCCTCCCATGGGATCTCACCCTACTGCCTCCCAGTCATCAACAACTTTGTCACCCCGGTGCCTCCAGCCACAAAGAGGAAAGAAAGGGGGGCAAAGGTCACTCCCAGCTGCACGCTCAGAGGCCGCAGACTGCGTCCTACCACCGCCTCCAGTGGAGCAGACATCAACGAGGTCTCTCTATGTTTTCCCTGGCAACAAAACCTTCCACAACAAACTTACAAGCTGCAGCCCCTTTGGATTAATTAAGATGAACAATTAAAGTTTCCAGGAAATGTATTGATTTTTGCAAGATCCATCAAGAGGAGCTTTATTATGTAACTCTTTGTTAAGTAATTTCTCTTACTTCATCTGCAGTCACAGATTATTGTTAAAAGCAGTATATTTGCATTATAGTTATCATAATAGAGTCAATTTCATCCAAACGCTTTAGGTCAGTCACCTCAAAATTTAATGATTAGGAAGTTAAAATCATTTCCTGAACTGAATTAAATTGATATCAAACTGACCCCAGCCCGCCCCCTTTTTTCCCTCCAGGACCCCCCCATGCTGAGGAGCTCTGTGCACCAGAGCAGGGTGTCTGTGAACATGGTGTACTTTGGCAAATCGGTGCATCTGTCCCATGACCTGACTGACAGGAGGGACGAGGTCAAAGTGTTTCAGCAACACTGTGGAGGAGAGAACCTGTGTGTGTACAAAGGCATGCTGCATGAGGGAGGTCAGTGCGAGGATGTGTGATTGAGATTGTGCACACAAACAAGGGCAAATCCAGGGAGGGAGGTCATTTAGATAACATAACAGCCTGTGACAGTCTATAGATTAACATTAATTTCAGAAAACCTTTAATTCAGTTGTGTATCATCATGCCATGATCTTAAAAAAAATGCTCTCATCTCCACCCTCAGAGACTTTCCGGTTCATTTCGAGGCGACACCGAGGTTTCCCCTTCAGCTTGACCTTCTTCCTGAATGGGCTGCAGGTGGAGCGACTGAGCTCCTGCTGCGAGTTCAAACACCGGAAGGGCTCCAGGCTTGGCGGCAGGCACGGACACTTTGGCTTCTCCAGCGTAGAGGGGGCTTCTCCCTGCTACAAGTAAGGTCCCCTCACTGTCTGTTTAAAGGGCAGCTCCACTGATTTTACACGTTGAAGTCTGTGTACATGTCTATATGTTATAAAAGATTAAAACGTTAAAATATCCTTTTAAAAGAGGGACCTCATGCATTAATTTTTATTCTCTCAGTTGTGCTATATAACATAGTCTCACTTACGATGGGTAGTCAAAAAAGGGATCCTTCCTCCATTATTGCAGATTGCAGCTAATGGTCAGATATTTTAAAATATGGAGGTATTCCTCTTAACTGACTTTTCACATTATTTGACGCTCATTTGCTCAGGTGCATCATAGCAATGGGGTTGGACAAAAAACCCACTCCTCCACCTAAGAGGGTCAAAGAGAATGGAGGAAGAGAGGAGTCGGTCATCAGCCCCAAGGATGTTCCTGAGATGAAGACAGAAAGGACGAGAGAGAATCCTGTATCCCATTCAGAGTGTGAAACCAGTCGACCGCAGGACATGGAGACTCAAGTCAAAGAAGACACAGCAGCTGAGGAGGGAAAAGTCAGAGACGGTATAATCAATAATAAATATGTGTAACAGACTTCACAGATCTTCATAGAGTGTATCTCCATTAAGTTTCTGTTTGACTTGCTCTTCAGATTATGAGGAAGACTTTGAAGCAGACGACGAAGGCCCTGCAGATGACGCTGAGGCGAAAGAAAAGAAATCCCCGTCTCCATCCAGTGAAACGCAGCAGAGAGATGCCTCTGAGACCGAGGACGACGAGAAGGATGGTGGGTGAAATCTCTTTTTTGAATACAGCTTTCAAGTACTGCATGAGAAGTTGGACACATTATTTATTTATTAGACAACTGCTTTTAGCTAAACAGAATCACTCGGCATCTTATCAAGGGCATTCACTTATTTCTGCTGATCTATAAAGCTGAGTTTTTAATGAGATGCTCAACTTTATAGACAAAAGTTACATCATCTGTAAATTAGCAAACCATCTTTTAAAAAGGGTTTGATGATGTTTTTTCCTACGTTGAGAACAACTGCTGCCGAAGTTTTCTGTTAAAGAAATTAAAATGCTTCATCTGTCTTGCACAGAAGACATAAAGTCTCGTTCAGGCTCCAGCTCCTCAGGCAGCGAACGAGAGGAAAGCGACGCTGAAGCCACCAAAGACCCCAGAGAGGATGAAAAAGCAGAGCAACCCAAAGAAGTCGATCAAGAGGAAACTGTTGACGAAAAAAAAGACGAACCAATTCCAGAGGAAGCCGCCGCCACCGAGGCTGAGTCCGCCGTGGCCAAAGACTCGGACATACAGAACAGTGCTGGGGACAGCACAGAGATAGAAGTGTCTGACACCAGCGTCCCCTCGGGGAGCGAGAACAAACAGAGCGACGACAACTCAGGAGACAAAGAGGTTGAGAAAACGGTAGATGAGTGCAAACAGGAGGAGGAACAGGAGAGGGGTGAGTATGAACCGACAAACGCAGCTCTGGAGCTTCCACCTGAGTGAGAATAAAGGTTTTTCCACTATTATAACAACCAGAGACTTTGAGTGAGAATCACAGTACTGCCAGTACTGTATTGTCAGTTTGTCATATTTAAAACAGCATTATGTCAAATCTAATAGTGGAAAAATTACTTGTGTGTTGTTTTTTTTTCTTTTGTTTGTGTGTGATTTTCTGTCTGATCCATGATGTTTGGACAAGAAAGAGAAATTCTCACCTATAACAATATTTTCATTGTGTTCTTCACTCCTGACAATGTTGCCTGAAAGAAAACTTTCAAACTTGTTTTTTACTCCATGCTTAAAAGTATGTAGTTCTGGTTAAAGCAAAAATTATGTGAAATAAATAAACATTTAAAAATATAGCTTGGAAAACAAAAGGAAATGTCTGTGGGGGGTCTGTGAAAATGCAATCAGAGGAGGAGAAGACAGCTGCCACTGATGTAAAATACATAAATTTTCATTTTCCAGTATTTCAAACAGCACTAAATATGCAGCTGTGAAGAGCCTCTGCATATTTAAGTATAGAGAGTACAACTCACACAGGTTCAGAAAATGTATTATTAATGAATTGTAGACAGACGTCCTTAACCAAAGGTCAATTCAAACTATGCTCCTGGGATCATGGAATTTATTTGCACAAAAAACTCGAGTGGCAAAGTCAAGTGATTTTCTTCTTTTGTTTTAATTTGTCATTATCTAGAATTTCAAATTCACATCCTAAAACTGAATAAAGTAGGTTTAAAACAGGCTAATAAGTTTACATTGTGTTTCTATGTTGTACTGAATGATGCTTGTTTATGTGTTTATTTCCTTTTTGAGCATGTTAATTATTATTTTTGCATGTTGTGTTATGTTTGCATCTGAAAAGATTAAAGACACATTTTTGTTTATGGCTTTGTGTTTCTTCATTGGCTCAGTTTTTTCATTACATTTGTTCAAATTCTTCCTCATTCATTTCAACATCCGGACACTGAGCTCACAATCACTTCATGCTGTACTTATTTAAATGTTTGCCTAATGTCTCTTTTTGTTTCCCCAAGCCAAATCTGTGCAGGAGAAGCTGGCAGAGGCCATACTGAAGGAGTCCCAGTACAGCCCCGAGCCCGAGCTGAGCGACACCAGCACTGAGGAGGAGGAGGAGGTGTCTGCAGATAAAGGCCCTGAACAGGACAACAAGGGTACCAAGATTTTCATTTTCATTGAAATGAATGTGCAAGCTACACAAGTAATATCACATATACCTTCCTAAACAATCTCTCAATTGCATTTGCAGATGCAGTTCCAGAAGAATCAGTGACGTTTACAGAAGAGCCGCAAACTCTCGTGGAGGAGACATGTGAGGAAGCTGAAGTGGTCCAGGATGAAGAAGAGATGTCTGATCCAAAAGAAAAAGATGAAACTGAACAAGAGCCCCTCCAAAACAATGATGGTGCTAAAGATGGGGTCAAAGTGGATGAAGAAGATGAAAAGGCTGCATCAGAAGAAAACACAGCAGAGAATGACAAATCAGAGGAAACAGAAGATCAGCATCCTGTGTCTGAAGAGGACAAGACTTCAGAGCCTCAAGAAGACGCATCGGCTAAATCCACCGACGCTGCGGAGAAAGACGAGGAGAAAACTGCAGCGGAGGCTGAAGCGCAGCCCGACGGGGCAGAGCAAGGGGCAAAAAGCAGTGAGGAGGATGAGTCACTGGTATCAGAGCCGAATAAAAAGACTGATGAGACAGCAACGGCAGATAATACGGAGGCGGAGGCGACGACAGCCAGTGAGACAATGGAGATGAAAGCAGAGCCCTCGAAGGAGCAGGAGGCCCTCAGCTGTGAAGAGGCACCTGTAAGCGACACAGAGGAGAGGCAGCGGGGAGACAGCGAAGACAGAGCTGCTGAATTAGAAACAGAAGTCACAGCAGAGAATTCAAGCAGCTCGGCGGAGGGGAGCGTAGACACCACGGTTGAAAAAGCAGCAGGAACAAGGGAGGACGATGCAAAAGATGAGAGTATAAAAGATGATGTTAAAGATGAGGAGGCAGAGGAAGTGTTGGCGGTAGAGGATAGGAATGAAAATCGACAAGAAAAATGTGATGTAGATGAAGAGCAGAAAGAGAAATCTGTGCAGATAGATGATAAGGTAGAGGAGAAATGTGAAGAGGAAGGTAAGGAGGAAGAGAAGCAACTGAATCCAGATGAGATAACAGAAGGTGATAATAATGAGGAAAGCAAAGCAGATGATGAAATGATGAGAGAAGATGAAATAGAAGATGAGAAAAATGAGAGTAAGATAGAAGAAAAGGTAGAAAACATTTCAGAGTTGAGTGAAACCGACTCAAACACGAAAGGAAAGGCAAATGAAGAAGCTGAGAAAACCCACAGTGAAGAAGACACAGCTGCGATTGAAGAGAAGGTGGAAGAATCAGGCAAAACAGAGAAAGAAGAATGTGTCAAGGATGAAAAAGAGGTGGAAGAATCTGAAGGAAAGGACGCTGATAAAACTGATGAGGGTGAACTAATAAGTGAGACAAACACGGCAGCAGATGAAGAAAAGGTAGATGAAGCAGAAAAGCTAAAAGATCAGGATGAGAACAAAGCTGAGCAAAGTGAAGCTGAGAGGAATAATGATGAACTGGAGGAGAAGAAAGTTCTAAAAGATGAGACCGCAGAGGGAGAAGAAGTTGCAGAAGAATCTGAGAAAAGTGCAGATGCAAACTTGGATGATGTAAAAACATCCGATGAAAATATTGCTGAGTCAGAGGATGTTGGCGACGGTGAAGCAGCAAATGTCGCACATGAGATTATAACGACAGAGGAGACGCTAAAAAACATGATGGAGGCTGAAGATGCGAAGAAGGAAACCGAAAGAAGAAACAGTGAAATTGATGCTGAAAATGGAGAGATTTCTACCAGAACAGACAACAAAACACATGAGGACGAAGGAGAGGCTGAAACCGAGGACAAAATTGACGTGAAAGCAGCAGAACATACAGAAGACGAGATAAAAACAGAGGAACCTGTAGAAGGTGAGAGCACAGAGGTGAAAGAAGACGGTGCTGAAAAACAGGAAGGCAACAAGGTTGATCAGGCTCCTGGTGCTGACGTTGCAGAAAGTGAAGCCAAGCAAGAGGATGACAGCGTGGAAAAGCAAGATGAATGTCTTAAAAACGACTCTGAGCCAGAAACATCTGAAGTGGAAATAAAAGAAGAATCTAAATCAGGTGACACAAAGGACGGTGAGGAAACAAAGCAAGATGAAAATGGCAACATATCTGATCGAGATCATGAACACAGAGATTCGGATTTGACCAAAAAGAACGATAGTGTCCAGAGTAATGTCAATGAGGTGATAGTTGCTTCCTCGGGTGATCAGGAACTATCTTCACCCGCAGCCATGGATTTAGACAACACAACTTGCAAGGTAGACGAGTCCACCGAACCGTCTGACTCTAAGGCCGACAAACACCCACGTGCTGATGAAAACGCTGCTGCCGCTGACCTCTCTGCTGCCGACGGAGAAAATGAAGACACGGAGGAGGCAAGCAAGGCCTCGGAGGAAGGAGCGAGCGTGTTGCTCAAACCTGAAGCTCAGTCATCGCCAGTTACACAGAACAACAAGGCTGAAAACACAGAAGAGAGCGTTGTAGTCGCTAAAGAACCGCCTGAGGACTTAGCAACAGAAGACAACACAGATATGGTCACAAACTGGGTAACCGTACATCAGACATCCAAATATTTTGAGACCTTTGTTGAACCTTTAGAAGACTTGAAGGAATCGGATGCTCAAGTATCCAACTCTGATAAAGAAACGACGCAATCTACAGAGCTGCCGAGATCAGCGAGTACACATAAGATGGTAACGTCTAAAAATGCAGAAGAAGAGCAAGCGGCAAAAGATGTAAATGAGTCAAGGGACACAACCAAAGAGTTGGAGCTTGAGAGCAAACACTCTGAAGATGGTGAACCATGTGAGAAGGATGCATTCAAAGACGAACTGCAAGTGGAGGAGGAGACTGAGGTGCAAGACTTAAAACCAGAAAGTGAGCACAATGATAAAGAGTCTGTGAAAGAGCAAGATGTGAGGTCGGTAGAGCGTAAAGGAAGCAGGGGATCTCTGGAAGAAGACAATGTTCAAGAGGGTTTGATGCAGGGTAGCACTGAGCAAGCTGTTGTTTCCAAAACAGAAGTTGAAAGCATTGCAGGTAGTCATCATTCAGTCACCAGTGACAGACCTGAGAACCAAGCTGAGAAGAAAACAACTGATAACGAACCAGACTTGCAGGAAAAACAAACACCCATTGAAGAGATGAAAGATCTTCCAACTTTGTCCGAAACTGAAGAGCTTCCTGAGCATTCAACGAGTCCAGAAGGGCTCTCCGAACCGAAGGCAAACAAACTGAAAGACACCAAAGAAACGTCGGAAAAAAGTCAAGAAGAGCTTCCTGAGCATTCAACGAGTCCAGAAGGGCTCTCCGAACCGAAGGCAAATGAACTGAAAGACACCAAAGAAACGTCGGAAAAAAGTCAAGAAGTCACAGAAATCACTGATTTTACGGAATCTAAGTCGGACGATGGAAGCCAGGAGGAGTCCCAACATAGAGACACTGGACCCAAACAAGACAGTAGCTTCAGTGGAGAGAGAAGAGACGTTCAGCTGATCCAAGACATCCAGCACACGCTCAGTAAAGACCGGCTGAGCACTTGGAGCACGGTGGATGAAACACTGTTTGGTCGAAGTTCATATCCTCTGCTGACAGCTGCGAGGACAGAGAGCGGACATTAGCTGCTCACTTCAGAGCGGCACCAAGGTACAGTGACGCTTTACTTGCTTTTTTATTTTTAATTTTACAAGAAAACATAAAAGCAGCAGAAGAGTAAGAGTGAATATTCAAGTAGCTAAAAACTTGCAGACACCCAAGAGAAAGTGCTTTTGCATTTGACAATCAGCCGGCTACTTAAAAAAAAATAGAGCGAACACAAGATGATTTTATTTTGACAGAGGCCTTTAAGTGTCTTGTGGTTTCTGCGTTTACATGACAAGGACTTCTTAGATCATCTTCATCCTTCAATCACCAAAAAGAAGACGATGAATAACGAGTTTTGACTGCTGTACAAAATGTTTACAATAGACCATCTCTTCCTATTGTTGCTAACAAAGAGTCATAGTTTGTGTGAGGTATCAAGTATAGCTGCTATCGCCTATTACCTGTAAACAGATACTCTTCCACTCACGCTCACAAATGATTGAATAATTCATAGTTGTTGGACTCCCACAGCTTAGTTAGTACGCTTTACATTTCCACTGACTGGGCACAAGCACAATGTTACAGGACTTCAGCTGTGATCAGAGATCTGCAGTTGCACAGTGTCAACTTTTTGTGCTTTAAAATGATCATTTGTTCAGAATGACTTCTAGACAAAAAATACAGCGAAACAACATGAATAAGCTAATGTGGATAATTTGCTCATTATTACGCCGTGAATGAGATGAATGAAACAGTGGTAACATTGTGAAATGTCAAACGTAGGCACTGATTTGTGTCATTACTGCTGCTAACACTGCCTCTTATAAAAAAAAAAAAAAAAAAAAAACATACTTTCTTTATTTGTATTGTCTTTTCACCTGATTTTTATGGCTAGTGTGGGTTTGTGAGGCTTCATTCGATCTGTCAATGACTGAACCCTTGTGTGATTTGGCCGCTGATAAAATAAAAACACTAAGATGGATAGTGACTTCCTGATTTTTTTCTTGAATGAAGATGTGTGTATGATGAATTAATGCCCACATCGACCAGGATTCTCAAAACTTGTATTTCAGATGCAAGCAAAGCATGAACACAAAAACCTCTAGAAAAACTTAAAAAACTGTTTGCAACAAATCAACCTGATATAAAACAAGACTACATATTGGTGTGTAAATACATAAACAACGCATCCATATACATTATGTTACAACTAAGTACAGCTTAGTTGGCAAGATCTACTACTTCTACCATCTATTTATACGATTTTACTAGTCAAAAATAGGCATAAATTAAGACAGTTTAGTTACTTTAAGCAGGCTTAGTTACTGTCCTCGAAGCTGCCGCTGCTGCTGAAAGACGAGCAGAATCTCATGGTGCTCATTGGATCAGACACGTAACCTGAAAAAGAGACAAATCATTGACGTTGACTAACCATTTACGATCAGTTTCATTTATGAATAATTACTTACAATGAAAGAGGGATATGCAGTAGCACCAGCCCTGTTTTAAATTACAACTGAAAAGCAATTCATCCCAACAGCAGTACTGTAGTGAAACTGCACCAGCTTTACTTTCATAAACAATTCCTGTCACTAAATGGTATCAATGCACAGAAAGTCTGCAAACAAACCGTTTCGATCAATGGGAGAAAACTGCATGTTCCTCCTGACTTCCTCCAGCGAAAGGCCTCCGGAAGCACGACGCCGCTCACTGGAGCATAAAATAGATTTTTAAAAAAAACCTTTCACATGAATCCACTGCAAAGCAACACTGGTCTGGAAATATATACAGCTTTGTTTACATGGAGGACAGATGAGCTGGATCCAGATAGAAGCAGAAGAAATTCAATATCTAATGTCCGACCTAATACCAGGCTGCTCTCGCTTTCTCTGCAGGAGTCCAGTATACAAAATTGATGACAGGTTTGATGACACAAAATCTCCTGCATAAAGTTAAAGGATAAAATAATTGGAATTGGAGTGATCATTAATTTTAGAAGTTTTTTGAAGGGGATGTAAACAATCAGAAAGGTCTTGTCTAACTTTTGATGGAGCACGAGGGAGTTACTGACAAGTCACTGCCACAATAACCCACCTCCTGTTTCTGGCTTCATGGTGACTGTTACCAGGCTACGAGTCCTCTAACTAACACACACACACACACACACACACACACACACGGCACAGAGACTCAAAGCCAGGCGTCTAATGGAGGCCTTCCTCCTCAGTCTGAATGCCATGCATGTTTTATTGCCGTTGCTTTCCTTTGTTTCCTCTTTGGTATCTGAGCAACTCCAGTCCTCACTGTTGCAGTAGGTATCTTAACTGCTCTACATGTTACTGGCAGAACAAATGTTCAGAGGGAGCTGTTTCTACTAATACGAACAAGCCCAGACATGATGTTTGTGAAGTGAGAATTTTAACTTGAGAACATTTAATTGAACGTCCCCTCCAGTGGAAAAACTACTTTTGAGGCTTGAGGTTCATGCACAACGATGTTAAGTTTCAATAATCATTAATAAAGTTTGGGAGTTTGTACAGGCAGAAAATTTTACTTCCAAACATTGACTGATTGATCCTGTAAGTTTCCGATTAACTTAACACTGTAACTCGAGTATACAGTGTATGACACACTCAATATATTGGATGTTTTATGAGTTTTGATAATATTTAAGAAAAGTAAGTCTTATTACTTTATTTCTGCACTTACAAAACCGCCCTGATTAACCTAAAGGAGAGGCTCCAGCTGATTAATTGTGTGGCAATCAAAAAAGTAATTTTTCTCTTTTGTTCAAAAGAAATTGTTGCCAAGTCATTGAACTAGAAAGACTCATCAGCAGAGTTATCAAAGTATCACACAAACAACTTAAGCTGATTAAAACCTCATTCAGACTTGCTCACAACTAATAGCTAGTTTATTGGCTGAGTGTGGCCATTATCCTCACCCTGTGGACCTTCACCTGTCTACGAAGGTGCTTGAGCTCTCTCACCTCTGAGTCCAGAAGGCGTAGGCACGAGTGTTGAGAGCGTACTCGAGTTCAAACCGGGAGCGCAGGGCGGCCACGTGGCTCCGGCCCGGTCCCCCTCGGCCGAGCAGACAGTCAGATGAGGAGGAGGGGGACAGGGAGCCGCTGCTGTTACTGGAGGCTGGAGACATCAGCTGCCGCACAAACACGCCAGAGAATTTAATTTTCACAACACAGATGTTACTGGATATGATTTAAGAACATGTGGGATATTATATACCTCAACATTGCACAAGCATTCCTCCAGGTTAGAGACCACTTCAGAGAACTCGGGCCTGTCCTGAGGTGTCAGAAAGCAAACAAGAACTGTTTCTGCTTCAGCGCTGAACAGTGAAAAGCATTAGGTAGAGACACAGGTGTGTTCACTCAGAAAGTGTCCTGTGTGTCGAGCTCGTTTCATTCCACCCACACGTGAGGCAAAGGTGCTGAACTCTGCTTCAAACGCAATCCTCAGATCTCTTGCCTCACTCGAACAGAACAAACACTGCCACCCCAGAGCTGTTCAATTATACATCACATCCTCAGACAGAGGCCAACGTCTGTCTGTCTGTGTGCAGCTTCGGTACAGAGACACACAGGAAAATGAAGACAGCAAAGATGAAAACATAACATGACAAGATGGCTGTAAAGGACTTCGCTTTTGTTTTTCATTGTCACAGTAATCAATTTCTGCTCTTCTATAAAAAACACTGCATTCTTGTGGGAAGTTTCTATGATCGCACAGAATGTAGTGGTTCTCGTAACCCTATTATGAACATTTAGTAAATTATTTACCTGAGAGCAATGACGTAAAAATGTGCTGACTGTGCAGCATTCAAACCCTATAGGAGTTGCTGTTCTCCACTATGAGAGATGTGTGCACATGAAACGTTGCTTATTAGGATCACGCTCTTGTTAAAAAAAAGTGTCTTGATGACTTTGTACAGAGATGAGGCAATCACTAAGGGAGCGAACAACTGGTTGGCAAACAGGAAGGAGGCATACCATGGAGGGAGAAATGTGCCAACATGCTCGGCCGTGTCATAATGTGCTTTAATGAGGGTGAGAAAAAAACAACGCCTGGCTAATTATGAACATCACAGTGCTGAGGGAGGATCATCCGGGTCATCTGTTGCTCCTAAATGCGAACAGCCGTGCAATAATGTATCATCAGGGGACGCAGCGGTGCCGTTCATTACTGCTGCACATGTTTGCAGGAGCAGCTGATTCAGCATAAGTTGCCTTTCTGAGCTTCAGTTTGTCTAAGAGCTAATGACATGGAAAGATTATGACTACAAAGCAATCACTGTTTGAGTGTAAAAGCTACAGCACAGTACATAGTGTGTATAAACTAGATTATAAACAACTGCATTAAAAGTGCTGAAAAGAAGTTATTATTTCAGTGGCTATTTCTGATGAGTTCAAATGAAATTTAAAAAGAGGTGAAACTGAGTGATTTACCTCTGGACAGGCGTACCAGCCTCTCATCAGCAGCGCAGAGATGGGTTTGGGGATGGAGTAGCCGATAGGAGGCCGGATGTGATGGTAGGCCATGTCTGCCGCTGCAGCAGCTTGAGACAGAAGGAACCTCTTAGATTTAGTTTTGAAATGATCGAATGTTGTCTGACAGCGATTTTGTGTGATGTGTTTGTGCACTACTGCATTTTGTCACTGTAAAAATAAAAGTGTCAAATATCTCTAGCCATGTCAGCTCTAGGGACAGAAATTCCTGTTGCTACCCTACTTTGATCCTGACTGAAATATTTCAACAATATGTACAAAATCTCATGGCAATCAGAGATCAATAGTCGACAGATGATGCATCCTAATAACGAACTCCCTGACTTTTCCTCTTAAAGGGATATTTTGCTACATTTTAAGTGGATGTCCTTTCCTCATCCATAATATGAAATTTCTCAACAGTTGTTAGGTGGATTGCAACTCGACAACTTGAACAACATTTGAACGAACTAGACCCCAAAGCGTTTTAAAAATTTTAGCATGAGGTGCTTATTGACTTGTCATAGAAGGAAAAGCACAGATATGACAGTGACTACATTTTCAATAAGAAAAAAATACCAGGTTTCAAGTGAGCGAAAGGAATTTCTCCAGTAAGCAGCTCCCAGAGACAGAGGGCGTAGCTGAACATGTCTGCCTTCACCGAGTACCGAGTACACTGGGTGAACACCTCAGGGGCCATCCAACGCAGGTTCTGCACAAACACACACATACACACACACACACACACACATACATCACAAACATATAAAAACATACATAACAAAATCAGAACATTGTGCTATCCCAAAGCACCAGGCCCTCACACACGCACAAACGAGGCCCAATTACTGACATAAACACTGTGTCCCAACAAGGGCAAGTAGCTCTCCACAACAGGCAGTTCCCAAGAGATGTAACACACTTAACACCAAACTGCAGGCCAAGCACTCTGGGTTGTGATGAGTCAACACATTGAGACAAAATCTGCATCAAGGCAGTTTTTTTTTTTTTTTTTTGGCTGGTGGGTAATTGATGACAGAAGCCAGCAGAAGCTCTGGCTTGAACTCCCACAAAATAACAGCATAGACTTTTATAGAAAGCGCCTTATTCTTGCATGGATGCTGCAGATGGTGTGAGAGAGTGTTTGGCCAAAGAAGGGGAGGAAAAACTCGCTCAAAAGGTTTTTGTGTGCGTCATCAAATAACTGAAGAAAGAGGAAACAGCACTAACCCCGGGCTGTTTGGTCATATTGTCCTCGTCCACAGACTGTAGGAATCTGGATTCTGCAGAGGAAGGTAAGGACATGTAACAATCAAACAACGTGCTTTCATTGGCAGTTAAGTTGTTTCATCTAGACTCAGTCGCATTGAGCTCAGCCAGTGAATGAAATCTTTTCCATTATTACAGGAAAGTAACAGAAATATAGCTGCCAGACATATATTACTCTTTAGCGGAGAGATGGGTGACTATATAGAACTACAATAAATTCAAGCTATATCACAATAAGTGCATTTCCCTTTTCCAATTTTCTTCTTTATTCTAATATTCAAGTACAAGACAAAAAATCTAAATCACTGCAGGGCACAATGGAGGAAGATCAGAATGAATAGTTTAATTCTATTTTCAAGGCTGATTGAGGTAGAGGTAGGCAGCATGTCCCGAATGTTTAAGTCACGCTATATAAATCTCTGTGGTCACAGGAGAGAGTTTGTGAATACGCAAACTGAACAAGTAGAGCAGAGTCACAAAGGAAGTAAACTAACTCAGTAATGTGTATTACACACCAATATCTATTGATTTGCTAACAATAGCCACCATAAGCTACTGGTCTTACAGAACAAATGTGGCTATATAAAACTCCTCAGTGGATTCAAGTCAGAATTGAGGGTTTCATTCCTAATGAAATCAACAAAATCTGTTGCAAATGTTAAGCTATTTCTTCTTTCAAAAAGGTGTATAGTTTCAGTTTCAATCCATTTGATTCAATGTTTCTGCACCTTATAATTTTCTTGTACAGACAATAAAATAAAATGTCTCTCACCTCCAAAATCAGCCACCACTGCGTGTCCATCCTCATACAGCAGAATGTTGTGGCTGGAGGGAACACATGAATTATTAGTAATGACAACAGTTCAGTTCAACCTGCCAGTACCATCCCACCACATACTGCATGCTGCTAATGTGGCGCCCACCTGTTGAGGTCCCTGTGGATGATCGGCTGGGTCAGATTGTGCAGGTACTCCATGCCCTTGGCCACGTCGATGGCGATGATGAGCTTGGACTGCAGGTCGATAAGCCTGTCCATTGACACATCATTAAAGCAGCAGCCACTTAGCGCCAGATCAATGGTCCCTGCCAATCACACACACCACTTTACACGGATCAATAGGAGAGTCTATAAAGACAGCACCTGGCCGCACAGTTAGCGGAACACTTCATCTGGATCAATGATGATCCCGGCCGAGGGGGAGAGATGAGGGGTGAGGGGACGCTTCCAAGGGGGATAATGAGACCTGAAACTGTTGCTGTGCAAACATGTTGTTGTCTGACAGGAAGTTAGTTTGAGCTCTTTCTACATCTGAACATCAGGATTTAGTCAAAGCGTGTGAGGAATCAAACTTGACGTCAAATGAACTGATGTTAATGCACTTCACAGCACAAGACTTCCCACTTCTAGTTGAGTTTCTATGCTTCATTTGTTTTAATTGTAGTTTAACAAAAACACTTTTATGATGGAATGCAAGGTAACACAAGGGCCCTTCAATCAATAATACTTAAAATTCTCAGTTTGTCTTGAGTTCTTGACTCACATTTATGCTCCTGAAGCTGCAAGGTGTCTCTATCATTTTGTCCACTTCATTTACATATATGGACAATATAAGGAACAAATATATAAAGTACAACATCAAGAGTCAAAGATTAGCACTGAGTTGTACTAACAACTTTCTGACACACTGAGCAATAATTAAAAAATTAAGTTTGCTGCAACTAATAATTATTTTCATTATCAATTCATTTGTTAATTACTATTTGATTAATCATTTTATATCAGCTATAACAGTGAACAGTAACATCTAAAACAGTTTTCCAGAGCCCAATGTGATGTCTTTAAGTTGCTTGTTTTTTCTGATTAACAATTCAACCCCCAAAGATATTGTATTTAATTCATTTTTAAATTATTACACATTTAAGAAGCTGGAAACAGAAAGTGTTTGATATTTATGCTCGTTAAAGAATAATGAATGGATTATCAAAATTGTACAACTACATTTATTGACTACGATATGAAAGCATCACAGGGGAATTCTAAAGTTTCGTAGCTTATGCGTATCACTGGGCACGAGATGAGGAATCTGGCAAACAATATACCTGTGAGCTCCAGTGCGTGATGCACACTTCCTCACCTCTTCTGCTCGTGCAGCAGAGAGAACAGAGAGCCTCCAGAGACGTACTGGGTTACAATGGCAAACTGGCTGGGGTCGTCCAAACAAGCCCCCACAAACTGGATGATACAAGGGTGGTTGAGGCGACAGAGGATGGAGACCTCTCTGCAGAACATGTCCACATCCGACTTGGAGCAGTAGGTGTTGGCTCGATAACTACAAACAACAGTGGGCATCGATAAATTCATCAGTTCTCCTCTCACCAAAGATCAGATGCAAAATGTCAAATGTGGAGGTTTGTTAGATGGCCGAGTACCGTTTTATGGCAACAATTTTGTTTCTGCATTTTCCTCTGTAGACTCTTCCAAAGGAGCCTGAGTGAGAAACAGATTTGATTCTCAATAATATTATCGGATTATCTGAGCTCACCAACAAAGAAAACATATGAGCTGAGTCACCTGATCCAATAATTTCATTAAACTCCAGCTCAGACAGCTGAAGATGGAAATGAGATGGGAGACTGGCCCTGAGCAGGAGAACTTCGGCTTTTTCTGAAAACAGAGAGCAACATTTAAAAACAAAAAACAAAAACAAAACCTTTATCTCACGAATGAAGAGCTTTACAGGACTTTAATGTATCATTACCCCATAAAGCAAGTCACCTCTAAATTTGTGCTGTCTCTCCTGGATAATCGGCTTAAGGCACATTTGAGAATCATTTATTTTTTCATATTAATGTATTGTTCTAAAAGCATGGCTGATACTCAGATCAAATGATACAAGGATGGTGGTCAGAGTATGTGTCATGAAATATGGATAAACTACATGTATGCAAAAGGAAACATGCTTAAAATAGTTAAATGTTACCTCATAATGCAGATTAATTGTCAAATTCTTGGCTGATTGAAGGAGATATTTTTCTGCCAGTATTGAACAGGAAATGAGTGTTTTATTATATTTATCACACAGCTATAATGACTACAGCTATAATGACATCCTATAAATTTCTTAAGACTGGTTTTAGGCCCACTTTTAGTAAATAGCTCCACACATGATTCCCCATCTATTCTCCATTTCAGAGGCAATTCAGATAGTATTAATGTCGAACAGCCAGAGACAGATCTGTAATTCACACCGCCCCCATCTCACTGACAGTGTGTGCTGTTGTGTCAGCTGACAGTGATGTGAAGTGTGGGAAAATCTGTTGTGCTTCAGTCCACCTCGCTACCTTTAGTCATGCTTTTGATCTTCCCCAGAGGAGACGGGACAGAAACGTAGGAGCCATCTGGAAGAGATGTTCAGACACATTAATGGAAGGACTTGTCTGATTTTCAGTTTAAATAATAATTTCTAGAGGGGTGACTCACCCCCTCCTGGCTGGGAGTACTCATTGCAGGGGGAATCATCTGGACGTTTGTAATGTTTCAGTAAGGTGACGATGGCATCATGACCTGAGGTGGAAAAGACATGCAAGTCAATAGTAGTTTTCATCAGATCTCTCCTCACAGCTGAGCTCATCATCACACAAAGAGACCTTTTTCATAAGCCCACATCAGGCAGGTCTGCTCGTCCTTCTCCCCGCTCGACCTGCTGGGGTCACAGGCAACCAGGTTCATATCTGCCCCGCCGTCCAGCAAGAACTGCACCAGGCGGATGTGGCCGTGAAAACAGGCACTGTGGAGAGCTAAACACAGAAGTGAGGGACTTTTATTACTGATGGTGTATGTACAAATATATTAGAAATATAGCTGCACTTTATTTAATTGCACATGTGAATAGAGGAGTTTTAAACAGTGGTAGAGAACAATTCAGATCCTTTACTCAAGTGAAACTGAGATGTAAAAGACTTCCATTGAAAAGAATCACCTGTGTGTCCATCTCTGCCCTGATGGTTGATGCTCAAAGCGTTCTGGCTCAACAAGAACTGCACCATCTCCAGGTCTTTACCGTAAGTGCACGCACTGTGACACAAGACTCATTTTCACCTCAGAGCAGCATGAATCACAGGGTAAAAGTGATGCACATAAATTAAACAACACATTAATCCACAGCGTGTGTATGTACCCATGTCTCTGTTTTGCAGATTATAAATAAATGCAGCGTGTGAGACAGTACCTGTGGAGCGCTGTCTCGCTGAATATGTTCTCCTTAGACAAACTTTCTGTGCCTGAAAGCTGTATAATCTCCTTCGCTGCCTCAAATTTTCCATTATAGCAGGCCCTGGTGAAATACAACATTCAATACAGCACTTCAGGTCCACTTCATGTCACCTACCAAAAACTGAAGGCAACTGACACTGCATATCATTTACAAGTGTAACGGCGTGTCCCCGTAGATGTTGACAGAGTGAGGCTGTACATCAAAGTTGCCTTGCAGGAGGAAGCGTACAATCTCATGGTGACCGAAGCGGGCGCAGAAGTGGAGAGGGACATGATCTTCATTGTCCTGAGCATTTACTGAGGCAGCAGAAAAAATTCATCTTCAACTACAAAATTATCTTCCCTGTTGTTTTTTTCAGAAGGGAATCAGTTTAGCCAATAGCTGTACTGATGTAGTAAGATATATAATAATAACCTATGCAATCATGTTTAATTTCCATTGAGTCAAGTGAAATGTAGTGAAGAGTCTCAGGTCTCACCATTGGCTTTGCTCCCTTCCCCCATCAGCAGTTTGATGATGCTGAGGAAACCTTTGGCCGCAGCCAGGTGCAGTGGCCGGTCACCTACTTCTCCACTCGCATTCACGTCTCCTCCAAACTTCAGCAGCAGCTTTGCCACCTGAAAGGCAACGAGACATAAAGAAACATATGAATTCAGATTTTAAAAAGTGGCAGTTTTCTGATCACTTTTTACCCCATAAGAATGAAAAGTTGGTTAATATGAACAATTTACCTGCTCGTGTCCATTATAAGAGGCAATATGCAGTGGGGTGAAAAACACAGCATCCTGAACATTCACATAAGCTCCATGTTGCAGGAGTATATCTGCAGCCTGATGGGGACAAAAAATGACATATTGTTAATGTGCACAAGCAATGAAAAGCCCATAGCTGTTGATGAAAATGAAAGCCCAGCTCTCACCTCATGGTGTCCAGCCAACGTGGCCACATGCAGGGCAGTGAGGGCACCGTAGCCCACCTGTTGCACGTCTGACCCCCCATGGAGAAGTGCAGTTAGCAGCTCAGCATTATCCTGTGGCACAGAAACAAACACGCAAAGACTTTGAGGTGGGACCATATCTACTATCAAACTTTATATAGGCGTGATTGTTCTGCCTTTACCACAGCCCTGCATGAACATCACAATAAAGCACTTCAGAGGAGCAGATAATCGTGCTGGCTTTGTGTGTACTTGCACTCCACCATGTGGTAAAACTTAGACAGCTCTTCTAACAACACAAGGGAGACAAAGACATAGATTCAACCTGGAAACATATTTGTTTTAAACCTGCATTTACTGCTCTTTAATTCTCTTCACCTTGTAAGCAGCCAGGTGGAGCGCGGTAAATCCATTCCTGGACAATCTGGAAGGACGCAGGCCTTTGAGCATCAGGGTGCGGATATGGGCCTTGTTGCCTGCTTACACATATGTAATATTAAGAGCTGTTGAAATATGTCACTCAACAAAGCATCACATTTGTTGTGAATGAAAGAACAAGGTGGCACAGTACTGTAAATCTAAGAGGGAGGAAAACTGGTTATAATCAATATGTACAATTTAATTAAAATCTACTATTTAATTTTATGTCTTTAATGTTTAAGGTCATCTTCAGACAATAATGTCAGTCGGCCCATTGTAATCCTTCCTGCCACTCTCACATTATGTTGAGGAGTTATTAATAGACCGTAGTAGTCATGCATACCTCCACATACGCAGCAGAGATGCAGCAGCGACAGCCCCTTCTCTGTTCGGTAGCTCACATTCACCTTCTGAAAAGCCTCATCAGAGCTGAGCCACAGAAAATCAACATCACCTGCTTGCGACAAATGAAAGTAGACTGGCAGAGAAAAGTAAGCGGACTCAGGAGAATACCGGCATAATAACACTACTTAAATTTAATTTGATTCATACAGTGACTCACAGACAGAATTCCAGTTTATAAAATCACCTGAAAGCAAGTTTGAGGTCCACGAGCTCGCTGTCTTTCAGCTGGAGGTCGTCTTCCAACTTCTCGATGATCACAGAGTACGACTCGCCCACCTTCTTCTTCCACTCATCTTCACAGCGCCATCAGGGTTAAACATTATCATAATTTCAATTGCTTATTATTGCCCATATGTATTAATATGCAAATTTTAACTTTAAAGTTTCTATGAAATTTAGTGCAAACAACTGTGTATTACAAGTTGTACACTACAAAAGGCATGTACAACTTGTCAGTGTGTGTGTAGAATAATGGCAGCAAAACCCAACCCTCATACACATATCTGACATTAAAATATTCACACAATCACAAAAAAGCCCTTACCTGTACATGTCTGAGATGGTCGTGATTTGTAATTTCCCATTGATACAGCCCTTCTCTTGTAATATGTGCTGTGTAGTTGAGTTTACTAGACTAAAGCAGTAATACAATCTTCCCTCACTCTGCCACAATTGCCCAGGTCCAGATAAAGGGGGATCATGGCTGGGGGCTAAAAATAAACACCTTTGAGTGGAATGCCTAACAACTACGACAACTGATCTCTGCAAAGAGACGTGTATCAGTGTGACAGTGTGTGTGTGTGTGTGTGTGTACAATATAAAAACAAAGCAGGTGATCAGCGTCCCAGATAGCCTGCCAGTGCCACTGGAATCAATCTGTGATGTAGGTCTAGTTGGTGGCCATAATTGAATTACTTTATACATTTTTGTATTGTTTTATTTGCCAAATAAAAGACTAATTCAGTGGTTCCCAAACTTTGTCGATGTGAATGAGGTTGCCCCCTAATAGTCGACCTTAATGAGAAGAGTCTTAGTCGACAGACAGATTAACTTACATGGATCAATAGCCAAACACCCCCCCAAAAAAAACCACAGCATTAATAAGTCTGTGAGCATTTGTTTTTTGTGAAGTTATTTATTCCCATGTTTTGAACAAACATAACAAACAACAAAATGACCAGTGTGCGAATCAGTGAATTAATGACTAACTAGGAAAGTCTTTGTTCAGGGGCCACCCTAGATGTAGATGAGGTAATAAGCAGAATGTTACTGAAAAGACACCAGAAAGAAAAAGCTTTAAAAATTTAACAATGACCTTTATTAAAGGTTACACACACAATGAATCAGATGACAGAACCATATCAGAGCTTGATACCTTAAAAATAGGATATGTCTAGATATACAGTATAGATTGGTCCCAGACGGTCAATCAAAACAGCAACAATCTAGCACAATCAATGTGATCTCATTCTTAAAAGTTGATGTAATCGACAATCATTGCCACTAGATATCACACTAGAGCACCAGCATTGCAGACAAAAACAAATTGGTGCGTGGTCACACCTCCCCCAACCAGAAACAACCATCATATCACTCCCCTCAAAGCCACCAGACTCCATTGATATAAAAACATAATTTTACTTCTCAGATCATCGTAAAAAACACTTGGTTCATACTAAACAAAAAACACAATAAAACTCCCAAAAAACACATTGGTTAGTCTTTACAATGTTCAAACAAACACCAACTTAGGTTTGGTTGAAATAAAGCCTTAAGTAAAAATAGTCACGCTGTTTTTTCCCTGCTGCACATTAGTAACATAATCAGTTTGGGATTATCAGAATTAGAGTTATTTCTTCAATGTGTAGATTGACCCAAATCCATGTAATATAAATATTAGCTTGTTAGTTATTCTGCCACCACTAGTTACCTAAAACATCAAACTTTAGCTTTCAGTAACTAACCTTTAAAGTAACAACGTAAAAAGTCTCACATAATCTCAATGAAAAACAGTTACTTCAATTGTTTGATTTTCTCCGTGTGATGTCTTCATATAGTCCCTTCCTGAACTTCAACATCTCCTCCAGGTTCTTACACTGTAAGGCCTCTTGCATGGACATCAGCTTTGTGTCTTTGGGTAAGGTGAACGTAGATCCACTCAGGACGGCCTGCAGCATCTCCAGAGACATTGAGAATGAGCTCTGTGGATCAGAACAAACAGGGAACAAACAAGCCGTCCACAAACTACAGCTGGATGCGTCGCCAGAGAACCTCAGGGCTTCATTTTTCAGCCCCCAGTGAGACAGACACTCAGTCAGGCTGAAACCAAAAAGCTTCAGCTCTTCCATATATGCGGGGGCTCCCACACTGCGCTTCAAGTCGTCACTAATCCCAAACACGACAGTAACATACCTGGTTTGGTTCTTGTGATTGACACACAGTGAATGCATGAAGACCCCATCAGGTACTGAGAGGCCTGCACTGACCCAGCAGCTGCTGACGATGGAGCTTCTACCCACAGAAACTCTTGCTCCCAGTCTGGAGTACTCCACCACAGAGCCAGCTCCCACAGAGCAACTGGGATCGAGGACGCTGTACATAACGCAGCATCCTGAGGAGCCTTCAGAGTTTTCATTCATATGCACGCTGAAGGCAGATGACAGGAGACCCAGTTCACTCCTCAGCACCACGTCCTCAGTGAGATGAAAGAGGTACTCTGATGTGGTTCCGATGTGATAAAACTTGGAGTTGTTCAGCAGAATGACATTCAAGGGCGTCCCCTTTAAAAGATGGAAGATCTTCTGTCGGATTTCCACCAGGCTGCTCTCCTCTTTGGTGACATTCGCAGTGTTGCTGGTGTAATCTATCACGGCTTTAGGGCCAAGTGCTTGGAGAAAGTCACCATATGCATCTATCTCACAGTCCAAAGGCCCCAACTCTTTGAGCAGATTAATAAGAGACTTTGCAGTATCAAAGTCGACATAATAGGTGCTGTCTGTGTAGACAAAGTCTGTGTCAGAGAGAGAAAAACAACTGCTCTGCCTTTTACAAACAGCGCCACTATCTTGCATCTTCTTGATGCTTGGCTTGTGCAGAAAGTGCAGGCAGGAAATGTTCTCCATTTCCGAGTCAGTGGATTTTTCATACGAATCCAAAACAAACACTCCATGAGTAGTCCCAATAGACAGCGGGGAGGGGTGTGCTAAAGCTGTGAAGCCTGGTTTGTCAAACCTGACACTCTCATCCTCTGCAATACTGTAGAGCTCTATATCATCTGCACAAGTCACCAGTACACCAGGCTTCATCTGCGATGGGAAATCCACATACATGGCCAGCTTGAGCTCCAGCATCTGGTAAAGTGGGTCACCCAGCGGCATGGCGGTAAAGATCTTCCCCAGGGCGCTGGCACTGGGCAAACGCTGACTCAACCCACCTAAAAGGATGTGGGAAACATCACATAAAATGAGTGAATTGTTTTAAATGTCTGAACACATCCAATGAATTTCCTAATTCTGAAATAACATGGCCAAGGAAAAATGTTTAGTTAGCTTCCACCTTCTTTAAAAAGTTAGATGAAAAGTCAATTCTAGACACTTTCTTTTGAAGCCCTAAATGTACATCATGATGTGGAAGATGCTATAGTGACATAAAAAGTTTACACATCCAAACTAATCACACGTTTGGGCTCATCATAGTAATATGGTAATATGTCAGTAATATGGTCTGATTTCAGACTTTGGTGAGCCGCTTTAACAATTCATGGGCATTAATGGAGCGTGCAACCCATCTATATTCTATTTACAGTCATTTGTTTGTTTTGGTGGTCATAACTTCATTTAGACCTTTAGTATGTGATAGTAAACTGAATCTCTTTGGTTTTGAAATATGAACAAAACAAGTAATTTGAAGACAATGTATAGGACTCTGAAAAATTGTAATGGTATTTTTTTTCCTACTATTTTCTGATATTTTACAGTCTAAATAATTAATCTAACAATCAACAAAGTCTTCAGCAAATTAATCAATAATGAAAATAGGTGTACCAGCATGCACTGCGGGGGAAAGCAGCAGAAGCAAAGCAAAAATTTATTCATTTGTAAATCATTTAAATGTCTAACAGCAACAAACTGACATTGAAATCTCAAACCTGCATGGATGAGGATGATTCTCATTTTGCCCAGAGCCTTTCCATAGATGTCACTGAGCTGCTGCAGCGCGTACAAAGTGGAGCCCCCATTTCCTTGAAAACACAAGGTCATGTAAGTAATAATAATTATGCAGTGGCTTGTTGATCCCCCTCAGCAACAAAGAGAGGACGGTGAAATGAAACTGGAGAGTGTCTGTCTGACTCACTCACCTATTTTAGAGCCAGGCGGATCTGAGAAGACCTTGTAGTGAATTCCAAGGGGAAGCTCCTTCCTGTCAACCTTCTCACTGATCTGCAGCTCATAAGCTTCTCTCTGGTTCCCATCCACAGCAGTCACAACCACCACGTCCCAGAACTCTCCAGGCTGCACCTCTCTGCCTTCAGGAAGAGACAAATCAGCTGGTTATGACACTTCATATCAAGAATACAACACAGGCATGGCTGTTAGCTAAGGGACATACTTTCATTGAACTACATGAAACATTCAGATTCATCAAACTCACCTCGCAGAGAGTTAAATTTTCTCAGTTTTTCTCTTGTTGCAGTTTGTAACTTTGTCATATATTCCTGACTCATATTGTTCCCTCCAGAGTGGATTAAATATCCTTTCTAAACTTCCAGGTAAGTTATATCCGACGATAAAGTGCAGCAAACCTTCCTGTTTCAGACCGACGCTCACTTCCGGGTTCTGTTACGTCGGTACGTCGTGTTTATAACGTAAGAAGAGCACGTGGTGAGAGAGCAGCGTTTAAATACCAAAACAATCATGAAAGCGTCTTCTTTTTAAGTTGGTGTTATTTTTGTTTTCAATACTCTTCTACTAAAATAAATGAAAGTGCACTTTACCCATAAGAGATTTTAAATTTTTATAGAAACATGATGGCTTAATTTATTGAAAATTGGCCTAAATCATTCTAAAAGCCTTTTACACTGCTGGTTTTCTGGGAAAATTTCCTCATTTAAATAAATGGACAGAGTGTTTAAAAATGACAGATTTTCAAGCTTTTAAGCATTTTCTTATCTACTCATCTATAGAAACTCCACTGAAATTTTCATTCATGAATCATTGTTCTCATGTTCTCATTCATCATTCATGCTTCTTAGACAATCACAGTTTTGATTTTCATGCAATTTTCAGCCCTTCTCAGTTTTTGACATTAGTGTGCTAGAAGTTAGAAGCAGGAGAATGAGAGGTGTACCTCAGCTAAAATCTGCAATGAAATGAACTCTCTGAGACAGGATTCACATCAGTTCATCAAACTACAGGTAGCAGTAAGAATGTGTGTACATTACTAAGAACAAGTCTAACCAGGCACGGGTGAAACCAACCTGTGTAGGCTTACAATGGATGTGGGGCCTTTATTGGCCCTGTTTTATGGAAACAGTAGTCAAAAGAAATTACTTTACTATTTTACCTGCTTTACATCAACTGATGGTAAATGCAACCAAGATAGATCGATAGAAGGAATAATATGCAATGTCAACAACATAGGAATTATTTAACTTTTATAGTCTGTTCAATCCATAGTGACTGGACATGAACCAGGATACCAGGTATCTATGTTCCCAGGGTCCTTTGTTCACTTGTTCAGTCTTCTGTTAACACACTAACCCTAATCTTGGGAACGTAGAACCCTGACAGAACTGGGGAAACTACACACACACAGTGTCAGATGGAGGCTACTGAAAGTATTAAGTACCAGTTGGGACAGGTAGGTGCAGAGGCATGCTGCTGGCTTCAGAGTGGGCACTGATGAGGGCAGCTTGCCTCAAGCCCTGCACGACACATCAGACCTGCACAGTGGTGTGAACTGGCAGCAAACATCAAACTGCAAGACACATAATACACTCATCCAGGGATGCTTTGGACCACAGAATGACTGACTGGCTTGTGTCTGACAGTGTTTCATCCGTAATCATTACAGATGCATTCACTCACGCTCTTTATTCTCCCTGGTCTTGCTGTCCGGGAAGTGGTGTGAGCATAACAGGATGGTCATGAAGCAAACACAATACCTGGAAAGCAAGCGGAGCTACCAACTCCTTTAAACCCAAGTCAGAGGCTGGCTGGACTGTGTCACGTCCATTGGACTCCTCTGTCGGCCTGTGCACCTATCACAACACTAAAATTTTGTTACAGAGGAATACAAGTGCAAGCTGTGTTATTCTTTGTTTTTCCTTCACAGTAAACGGTTAAGGAATGATAGGAATGCAGGGTGAGGGAGGTGAACACCAACACAACAGCTAAAATGAACATAATCCACTGGTCTATTGTGTTTATTGTTTCAGTTTGAGAAAACGGCTCGTCATGTGAGATACTTTTCATGTTTTACAATCAGTGCAAGAGTTGCCCTCTAAAATCAGACATCTCAAAATAAAAACAGCATGGTTACACACTAAATATACATACTGGCTTACTTACATTTTAAGTCTTAATCAAATAGTTTAAAAATGTTATTAAGGAGGTAGAAAGTAAACTATATCAAAAGAGGCTGATTCAGACTCATCAGTTTCATTTCTGTAGACGGAGAAATGACTACGAACACAGCTGTCTCCGGATAATAGATTGCAGTGATTGTGTTAAATACTTAATCCTATGTACTAAAATTCATTGATTTATAAATTAGTATAACACAATAGTAGTATAACAGAATTTTTTCACAAAATTATGGCACAAATAAAATGTAAGAGGCTTAAAATCCAAGACAGACCCAGAAACATTGTGCAATCTAGCTTCATACCTATTAATCTTGCAGAAAACACGTAGCAAGTTCTTTAAAAATAACTATGCAGTGTATTTCATTGTCCTTTATAAAGATGGTTTCTCTCATTTTCAGAAGGAACAAAGTCATACAGTGAGGACAAAAGTATGAATCCATTGCTCACATCCAACCATGGCTTCTTCAGGAGCACAGCACCTCCACAGCCGAGGTGAAATGAATGAATGGATGAAGACAAGGTGATGATCCTAATCCCTCCTATAGATGCTACAGCTCTTCTTGACAGCACAGAGCAGCGGGTGGCAGAGGAACCAGGCTGTCCTTGTTGGCCTCCAGGAAGTCGCTACAGGCTGAAAAAGCGCTGTAAAAGCTGGAGGAGAGGCCGGCGATGTCTGTGGAGATGTAGGGGAGGACACCCGGTGTGGCCTGGTTGTAGTAGGTGATCTGAAACAACACACACACACACACACACACACACACACACACACACAGGTCAGATGTGGTGCAGTAAAACACAGCTTTTTGTAATTGCTTTGCTTTAGTTTTGCAGTTGTGAACTGTTGCAGTGAAGCAATGTGCTATTAGCATGAGTGCATGCTGAAATGTGTGTCCTTCTCCTTTGGCCAACCTTGGTGCCAGTACTGGACTCTTCCCAGATTGTGAAGCCAGCACAGAGCACTTCTCCCCTGGTGTAGTCCTCAGTGGGAGGGTGAGTGGGCAAAGTGACAGAACGCAGAGCAATCAGATATGGGTCCCTGAAAGGGACAAAAGAGGATAGCATCATGAGACTTTATGAAAGAGCAAGCGGGAGGCAGTGATGCAATAAGCTAACAGGTGTGATATAAATATGAAAACAGAATATAAGGTGCAATAGGAAATCAAGAGCAAGACGTGTATTATATTTTTTGTTACAACACCTGGCATCACATGGCTTCCTCCGAGATGCCAGCAAGATAAAGTCCTTGCCTTTGCCCCCTTTAGTGACAGAAGGCGTAGCGACACGATAAAGGGAATCCTCCTCATCCGCTTGGTTGATCAGCTCACACTCACTGCAATGGCCACAAAGCAACAAGTATGTGATAAAATACAGATATGGATGGAGATGGAGAATAAACTCAGCTTTACCTCTCAAATGTTCGGTAACTAATCATATTAATTTTGTTTTTATTAATTTTGTATTGAAATAGTATGTGCCAGCCTCTGTCGCACAGAAGTAACCTTGTATTGAACTTTACTCTTGTGTTTGTTTTTTTGGTTGCTGTAATATTTTAATACAACTGAGGGATTTTAAAGATAAAACTGATGCTATTTTACATTTACTCTGTTGTCAACAAATCCAATGAAAATACCAAAAAACAACAATTATTTTATTCTGTTGAATCGTACTATTTTTTATTTCTCTGTGTTGTAGACCTCCACACCATTACACTGAGTGACATGTTACTTCATGAATATAGGCACTGTAGCTTATTTTGAGTCCATCCCACATACACTATCCTGCAGCTGTAAATACTCACTAAAGCACCAAATATATGTTAATCCGTGGATAAAAATAATCCCCTCAGAAACACTCTGTTTACTTAGTTTGATTAACGTTTGCTGAAAATGAAACTATATATATTTTTTAGCAAAGATTTACAACTCCTAAAGAAACAAATGGTTCTTAGGGTCAGTGCCACAGACAGTCAAGTATTGAAGTATTGAAACACAGTTAGTTTGATTTGTTGACAGTAAGTCAATTATATATCTCAACATGTGAATTATCTTTATTCTGCTGCGCACCAGATGACACTCGAGGCCAAAAATGTATACATTACTGACTCATAGTGCCGGTCCCACTCCTTTCTCCTCCTCAGGTCTGAAAGTAGGTGGAACGTCTGCTCCGCTGCTACGCTGACGTGCATCTCCACCTTGAAGCACAGCATGTGGTTTTCCTCCAGTGTGTACAGTCTGACCTAAGAATGGAACACATCCACAGAGAGGAAGTGGGCTTGACGTGTATAAGCAGGATTATTTCCAGTTAGTTTAAAGTCTTACTGTTGTCAAACTGTCACATTAATTGGTGGATGCATGAGAGATTATAAATATGGTAATTATGCATATTTTGATGATTATAGTCAGGTTTTCTAAATCTCTAAAAATGACTTTTGGAGAGGGGTGGAGCTGAAGTAAGTATTTTCTCTTTTTTTTTCTTTTTTTTTTGGTCTGACTTATTCTGCATTATCCC
Source organism: Centropyge bicolor (assembly GCA_037975185.1). Classification (NCBI taxonomy): domain Eukaryota; kingdom Metazoa; phylum Chordata; class Actinopteri; family Pomacanthidae; genus Centropyge; species Centropyge bicolor. The sequence goes on along the minus strand of JBBMOC010000008.1, from coordinate 2,604,239 downwards.
ACAATTGAATTAAAGCAATATGGACCCACATCCAGAAGAGCCACTGTGACTCTGCAGCTTGTCCAAGATAATACAGATCAGAATGCATGGTGGAATCACAACAGCTGTAACTATTTAACAAGCTATATCCTGGATGACAATACAAACAGTACTGACCTTGTTTTTCTCAGAAGTTAATACCCAGTTGTTCCTGGTGTCCATTAGTTTCAGTGCCGATACATTATTGTAGCTCAGGTACATCTGAAAAACAAAGGGCTGCCTGAACCTTTGAATGCAGTGGCAATATCTAATAAGCCTGGATAAGCATGTGTGCCTGTGTTTGCCAGATATTGCAATACCTGGTTACTTGGATCCCAGGGTACAGACAGAGGCACTTCAGTTTGCTTGCAGGAAATAATGTATTTTCTGTAAAACATGTAGGACACAGTGATTTACATTCAAAAGAAAGATCTCAGAACCTGACCAATATGAACTTTTTTTTTCATTTCAGTAATGATCCAAACATGTTTGGGTATAAAACAGTGGAGTGAGGATTAAACTGGAGGCCGGGTATTTTACAGTTGAACAATGAAGTGATTATGCTTGACAGACTCTGCACCAAAGTCTGTTCAGCTGTGAAATGCTGCTCTGCCAAACCATGTGCTGCAGCACAGTATCGCAAACAGTGGATTCTGCAGAACAACACCGGACAGACGAAGCAATGATGATTACCAGTGCTTTATATTTCATCATGTGCTATACTGTAATTGCTTTTTCAATATATTTTTTGGTTTTGTAATAGTTTATGATGCCTCAGCTTGCATGCAATGTTGGTTTATGGTGTTCACTGACATAAACCTGAGTCTGTTTGATGCCTCAAAGATCCACTTCAGGCACAAAACATACTGTTCTTATTGTAATGAATAAGAATCTTTAAAGGGAGCAGATGATAATGTTTTGGGTCCTTTGGGAGAGAGAAAGTATATTTTTTGCACATGGACAAACTTTCACACTGATAACAACATACAGTATGTAATAAAGCATGTTAGCTGATATATCATTAAGCAAGAACAAAACCTGATGGTTAAGGAGGGGAAACCAACCTATCAAGGCGAATCTTCTTTCTGGCAACAGCTTCTTGATAACGTCTTTTTCCATCCTGCAAAACATGGGAAATTTTTTTAAAAGAAATTCTCAGAAAAGATGCTCATTTAATGAACTTGGCACTGGATTTTTTCTTGGCTCAGTACTTTACTGTACATTATATTATGGGCTCTCACCACAGGCTCAGGTCGTATCCGTGGCAGCGTTCTTGGTTTCCTGTCACTGTCAAGGACCTCAAAGGTCATAAAAGCACTATTTATATGGCGCAGAGGTTCTCCACCCTGGTAGGCCTCAGCACATACGCCCACCTCCATGCTGGAGCGCACCGTGTTTGCAGGCGCGTGGGTTCACAAAAGATATGGACACACTTAGACTGCAAATGTTGAAGCTATAGAGATAGGTTGCAAACATTTATTAGTTGAGTCGAGAGTTATTTGCTCTTTGTGAGACTCACCTGTGCTTGAAGGCATTGTTGACAATGGCTTTCAGCACCAGTCGGTCACCGATATGAGACGGGCCACGAAAATGGAACATGTCTATGCTCCTCAGGGTTGGATGGGCATTACACAAGCGACTAGATCCGGGATAAAAAGAAAAAAAGAGCAAGGCACTTGTCATGGTTTGGACTTTTTGGTCTGTTAGTTTTCTATGTGTGATGCTTTTGTCAGTGTTTTGGGCCTTTGACCTCATTAAAGCTAGTTTAACTCTAAAATAAACTGTTAAGAACTGGGTACACACCTGGCTGCAATTGTAGCCACATTCTCCATCCAGGCCATGATCTGGCCCCCAAAGGTGCTGACTTGGTGGTTTGCATGTGGCGGCAGCACCAGCTCCACGCTCTCCACTCGCGTCCGCTCGGCTGCCACGGCGTCCTGATACTCCTGGCATTCTCCTGGTGAGAGCGCAAAAACATGGGGCGTTAATCAGTCACATTAGAAACGGTAATGTCGCCTGGACAAGTGCTGTTTTATAAAGCACTGCGTCTACTGCCTGTACCCAGTTGAGCTGTGCTGCTGCTCAGTAGGTCTGTAATGATCTCAGCGTGGATGAGCCTCATCCTCCTCCGCTCTGCTGCCAGGCTATACTCCATCTGCTCCATTTGTGTGTGAGGAATCACCTGCTTCAGCTGCACCTGTGTGCATGAAACAAACACAAACCCTGGGAGATGTTGAACAGGCTTTATTAAAATGGTTCTGAGTCCATATTTTGGTGATTGTCCCTTACCTTCCCTGCTTCAGTTCGTCTGGCTACAAAGGTAGCGAAGGCATGGCAAACCTTCCACTGCCTGTCAGTGTAAAGGTCCTCACAAGTCACCAATATACCCACCTGAAATGAACAGAATCACCACATTCATTTCATTAAAAGTAACATGAATGCTCACTATGCTGAAGTAAAAAACAACATCCACCTACCTCCATACTGGACGTGAAGGCTCTATTGACCTTTGCTATGATGTTGACTACCTTTCCCACCCTGGAGGATACAGACACAGAGGCCTCTCTTTACTATCAACACGGAGCAGTGATTATATCATCAACACAGTCTGAATGTCTCTACTGTGACAAGGTTCAGTTAGTGTCAAGACAAATTTGATCATAAGTGTCCACCTTTCTTTGCCTGTAACTGGATTGACAGAGGCCAACATTTGAATTTAGCAGTTAGTATTATTTGATAAGTAAAATTACAAGATTAATTCATTTTTAATTAAAGCATTTATTGATGCCTAAGTGGAAAAAAACAGACTTTCAGGGACATTTCTCTTCCAGCTTTGGTGAAAGTCAGTGTAAGTCAACACATTTTGTCTGACTGCATATGACCCTTTTCGTTCTCCCCTCGTGTCAATGCATGCAATATGGTCCTCCTCTGCTTCTCAGTTGGAGACACACCTTGGTAGAATAGCATTAAGGTTAATACATTACCCTATGGTGTGTTCAAAATGGATGTCGTCCACAGACGCAGTGATACAGGAACAACCTGCATGTCTCTCAGCTGGAAGAGGAGAGATGACACAAAGTCACAGATGCATAAGCAAGTTTAAGGCTTCATATTGTAAAAGCGAGAGGTTTTCTGATGTTTTCCTACCAGACAAGCAGGCTGTGGAGTCCATCCACTTCAGGAGCTGTCCAACACTCAGCTCTCCGCAGTGGTTGGCATGACATGGCAGCACAATCTGACTCATCTTCACCTCAGTGGGGTTTCTGTACCCTTCCTCACCATCCTGGGTGAACAGAGGGTCCTGCATGGTGTCTGCACGTTTCCCTTCTGACATCATAACTCACCACTACAAAGAAAACAGGAAAAATTAGGTGCAGAAGAACCATGACACTGTCCACTTTAATTGAGACTCATATACTGAAGGAACAATGTAATAATTACAGCTAACCTGTGAACCAAATGTGAACAAAATGGTCTCCATGTCACCAAAATTTAAGACATATGATTGAAACTTGCATCAATGATTTCAGATAAAGCTACACAATTAATGTATTCTGATGCTGCCAAAATATTGGTTGCATCAGTTGTAAACAAGGGAGAAAAACAGGGACCTTTTCAACATCAAATGAAACGTGTACTCATCTAGAAACATCAGTGGCAAAGTTCCCCACTGAGGGATGAATAAAAGTTTATCTTATCTTAACTCAGTAAAAAGTGGCCTTTGGAACAAGTGTCTGTTGTGTCGTGTCTCTGTTCTAATTATGACGATTAAGGACAGCACTCTTAATTTGTCTTTTTAAACTTTTCTCCATCAGTTGTGACAGATATTGGATGGAAGTCAGGTCTGTTTGGGATTCATTCAGAGACTTTGATCTGACATAAACTAACAGTTTTGTGGTTAAGGGGTCTGGAACACAGCTGTCTACACCCACATCTTAAATAACAGTAACATAAGTGTTGAGTCAGATGCAACACTACCAAAACACAGACTTTTGCAATTTGTTAACCTGTTCTGATTTTGCCCACTACTGAATATGAAAACTGCAAAGTAAATTCAGATCATTGCTGCAACAAGGGGCTTTAAATAATCTGCAACAAGTTTATCTGAGGGATTGCTGTTGCAACATTTCTCCCCCCAGTGAAGGATAAACCTGAAATGCCTATTTATGTAATTATGCATCAACAATCAATGAATGCAACTGCACCACGCAATCTTTAAACTGCAGGCTGGGACTTGTCTTTTAGAGCACTTTTAATTCGAGCTGAGTCAGAAACTATTTCAAGCCCCATGCAAACTAAACAAGGTATTCATGGAAACTATTTGTTGGGATACAAGTGTTTGCCCATAACTTTTCCTCCAGTGAGGCCCAGTGGTCACCTGTCTTCCCTGCCATGCAGTGACCTTTACATGGACTTGAAGAGAAATGAGACATTCAGCATGAACTTTTGTTGATAAAGAATGAGAACATATCAGAGTCACTATAGCCGAATTAAAGCCTGTTGTTTGTTCTGCATAAACAAATCGTCACCGGTAAACACAACAACATGTTTCACAATGAAAACAAACAAAATAACACGACTTACCCGATGTACAAGTTAATTCTGGTAGTGAAGAACATTAACACCGGCTGAGAACCTGCAGCCTGCAAAAAGGACTTTGAATCACTGCAATCATTTCCTCGGCAACACAACAACTTAGTAAACACACACTTACACACACTCACAAACACAACACAGCTTGAGCAGTCTCGCCACTGGAGGGAGAGAGAGAGAGAGAGAGAGAGAGAGAGAGAGAGAGAGAGAGAGAGAGAGAGCGTATCTTCTGCAGTGGGTACAGTTACGTCCACATTTTAAGGTGGAACCGCACTGACCCCATATTTCGAAGCTGCTTAAAGGCGACAAGTCCATGCACTCATTTAAATTAAACGACACAAATTAGAAATTTTAAGCATACTAGAAATACTTTTTGAAGGGGGATCAACATGTAGCCATTTTTTCATCTCTTCTATACACAAGCATTATGAAAAGTTAATTAAGCCACTGAAATTTTATTTATAGGATGTCTAGTCTTTTACTGAGTGCTTGAGATTTTTTGCATTATTTGCTTTTTTATATATTTTCTTATCGACTTGCTAATTTCTTTTGTAAGGGAAACCAGCCTTATTAGGCCTCAAATTATCTCTATTTTTGGTTCTGATGAGGCAGTTTTTGAGGCACAGTTTTTGGTGCTGGTACACTTAAAAGCGCATAAGAAAGAAATATAGAGCCCCATATTGATATAGTGTATCAACACTGACTAAGTATTTCCAATAAAAATAATACTGTTAATAAGAGATAGTGGTTTAAAATTAAAATGGTCCATCAAAAGAAATATAAACGTTACCTTTAACCTTTAATTAGTTGTTTTTTTAAAAAAGAAAACTTTTTCAGGGCACCATATTTGAGAGATGATGTCAGTTTTGGATTATTATTCTTTAATATTACTAATATACCTTATGGATTTTCCCAATGTATCTATTTTAGTGTGAAACATTATTTTGGAAAGAAAAAAATAGCATTTCGGGTGATTACAGTTGAAGTTCAGTTACAGAGCATATGTCAGAATAAAGTAAAGCAAACGATTACAGAGAAATATCTTTATTAAATTACTCTCATTATTATCGCAGCTATCAACGTCAAAACAACAAACTAAACACACGCACAGGCAGACCTTAAGGCAAACGGCGCCTTCTCATTGGCTGCTGGCCGCATCAGTCAGCTCAGGCCCCGCCTCTTCCCCCCCGGACCAGGCTCGGTTGAGTCGTCGGGTTGAGCAGGAGTGCGGTTGGAGTGCGAGAGGGTCGCGGCCGCGATGATCTGACAGATGAAATAGCGAAAAAAAAGAAAGAGAAGGCGGGCGTCCTCCCTCAGAAAACAATGTTCCCCAAAGGCAAAGGCACCCCGGTACCGTCGGACGGACAAGCACGAGAAAAGTAAGCACGGAAATGTCTATTATCGTGTGTTTTTCGCCTGGTAAGTTTTCTGTTGTTCTGGACAGGCTAGCAAGAGGCGATTTCCTCCTACCGAGAAAGGAATTGAATGAACCGCCTTGTCTGCTCGCCATTCCTCCCCTGAGCTCCGGCTCTTGTTCCCTTTGGCTCATTAGTGTCTCTTTACCTCCCAGACGACCGATTCCTAAAGCAGTTTAGTTGTGTTTTTAACCATGTATTTTTTTTAAGCGGATATTGAGTCGAGAGCCCTGAGAGGAGAAAACAATAACATCGCCTCTGCCTCTCTCTACATTGTTTTCTCTGTTGCGCTCTGGATGGGCTCCGTTTTTATTTCCCATCACTGGCATCAGGATCCTGAAGCTAGACTAAAACACGAGCAGGCTGCTGCTTCACATCACCGTGTTAAATCATGCTGTTGCTTTCCCACTTTCTCATTGTGGTGAATGTGAAGCAGGTTTTGGCTTTGGTTGCTCAGTCCCCATTTAATTTTTTTTGGCACAGGCTATTTGGCAGCCATTGTTCAAGAGGGGCCTATACCCGACTGTAGTCTCTCACTGTGCCCTTTGAAGAAGGTTTAACCTGCTCTTTTCACGTTCACTTTAACCTAAAATTGTGTTTCTTTGTCCCCACACAGGTTGGCTCTGTATGTCTATGAGTATTTGCTGCACATAGGAGCCCAGAAGTCTGCACAGACCTTTTTATCAGAGGTATGAAGAATTTGGAGAAAAAGTTCTTTAAAAAAGACATGTTTTTATATAAATGTATTGCATGTGCTCTTTTAGGAACAACACTATTTATATGTATTTAATTGATACACGTGTATAATTTTTTTTTAATTTTTTCCATTTCTTAGATCCGATGGGAGAAAAACATAACACTCGGCGAACCCCCTGGATTCCTGCACTCCTGGTGGTGGTAAGACATTATATTCTCGTCTCCCTGTAAACATGTCCAGGGGTTGTTTGTGTGGTTTTGTTTACTTCATGACCTGTCTCATCTACAGTGTATTCTGGGACTTGTATTGCGCTGCGCCCGAAAGGAGAGAGACGTGTGACCACTCCAGCGAAGCAAAAGCCTTCCATGATTACGTGAGTAGTGCTTACACTGGAAACTGTTGCGCAGATTGCTCTGTCTTCTGCTAAAGAAGACAACAACATTGCTATCAAGGCTAAGAGGTGGTGTAAATAACGTGCCTCCAACTCAGGTTGTGCAATGAGTCAGAATTTTTTTTTTTGTTGGAGCTATCAGAGCAAAGTCCTCATAATCTCTGTTTGTCAACACTCAAGTCCTGCAAAAATCTCCCACATTCCCCTTTAAGAGTGATACAGCTGTTATATTTCAGGTTGTTGTGATTCCTTTTTAGCTTGAAGAATTAGAACCAATCCCTCTAAAATAATGTCTGTATGATTTCTGATTTTTTTTTTATGTGTCTGAGATGCAAGTCATTTTGTATTTCCTACTGCACCTTTGCTGCATATAACTACCTAATCCAAATTGGGACAGCATATATATGTAGATTTTTTTCTCCTGAATTTACGATCGGTCATCTTGCCCTGTTGGTGGGTCGAATGATGCTCCCAACAATGAGCTTTATAGGCTTCTGGGAAAATGATGCTGATGCCAGCATGTCCTGAGTCAGACCTGTCGAGTGCTCTCCCCTTATCCACGCCACGCTCAGGCTCCCTGCCTCAGTTGTGAAGACAAAAAGAACCTGCTGTGTGTTCTGCACAACTTCCTAACACTTTATACACGCAGCTTGATTTTGACAAAGACCTCCAGCTGACCTGATGTGTGGTATCTCAAGTACACGCTGAAACACATTACCTGCGATGACATAATCCTAATGGATTTGAAACTGAAGAACTATTAAGAATGTCTCAGGTCCAAAATCTATGAAGTGTCGCTCAGGGTGAGAGCATCCTCTTATGATAACACTTCCATATTTGCATGATATGAGTGCTTTGCATCCTGATAATTATGCCATTTTAGAGACTTTTTTTTTTTCAAGTGCTGCATTGTTTCCCACTTTGAGTCAGCATTCAAAAGGAACATCAAAAAGAGATTCATGAGGATCAAAGGAAGTGCAAACTGCTTGTCAGTGGCTCCTGTCATTCAGATCCTTGTGATGAGACAAGCACCATGCAGCTGATGTAAATAAAATAAAGATACTTATTTAGCCTTTGCTGGATCAGCACATCCGAGGAAAGACATTAGAAGTGTGACGTTGACTGATACACAGCCCAGTTTGTTGTTATGTTGGTGATGTGTCAGACACGATGGGGTTAAAACGGAGATGTTGGTCCTGCTCTTGGCAGATAGGGTTGTCAGGGTAACAGGCCTCCTGATCTGGCAGGTGACCTGGGAGTCAGGAGAGAGGCTACAGCGTGGCTCTGCCCTTTCAACAACCACATACCTTATTATTCTAACCCATACAGACAGACAAAGGAGAAGTGCATTTTGTTTGAAACCGGCCGTTTAATCACCTGTCCGTCTCTGTGGCGTTTGATCGCAATATGTTTGAGTTGTTGTTCAGGTAGGAGTTTGTTTTTGTGTTATGTCACATTACAGAATACAAAAGTGTCACAGTGCACAATTCTTCATCTGTTTTGGAGAAATCATGTTTCTAGACATTAATTACTTATCATTTTATTCTTAAAATTCTCTCTGTTTTAAGCAAAGGTGTGAGAACAATTGAACAATTTTTTTCTAAAAATCATTCGGTTTCCCTTGTTTTATAATGAGGAAACCTCCTTAGACCAATTTTGAAAGATTAAACAACACAAAATAAGCTGTTAGATTGCAGCCTGTGGTTTGACTGAGACCATTTTCATAACATGGAAAACATTAAGCAAATGAGGAAACAGTGAAACGACAGTCTGAGCCGTGTGCTGCTGTGGTGGGGAGCTTTAAGGGTTTTCTGGCTCTCCCCGACATCTTGTGGTTGCCCTTCGCTCTGATGTTGGTCCTCGTTGTGTTCGTTTGTGGACGTTGGGGGTCAGACAAGTGTGTGTGTATATGTGTGTGTGGACAGTACTAGTCCTTGGACCCTCGCCTTTGTCTAGGTGTGGGGGAGGTGAGTGCTGCTCCGTTAGCCGGCAGCGCTCGTAAAGCCCCGGCGGCCCTGATGAACGCTCCCCGAGGGGCCCCGTCGCCATGGCGTCGGCGCCTGATTGATGGCTGTCACGGAGCCGAGGGGCGGACTGGAAAAAAGGAAAGGGGAGTGGCACTGTGGCATATGCCCATCATGCACCACCGTGGAGGAGCTGAGGGAATAAAGAGAGAAGGGGGTTGGGAAGGGAGATGAGAAGTGGATGGGACCTGCTAGAAGTAACTGGAGAGGGAGAGAGAGCATCCAGTCAGGATCCAGAGTGGGTTTTATGATGTTGATTGATGGTTAAACATTTACAAGCTAAACATAGGGCCTGGTTTCTTTTGAGCATTGGTTCCAGTGGAAGAAGTGAGGCAGTTAAGAGCACGTCAGGAGCCGGCGCAGCCACATCACTTCTCCTTCATCCTCTCTTAAATATTACATTTTCTCTTCTTTCTGTTTGTGCCTCTCTCGATGTATACCCTTTTTCACAGTCACCCCAGTCAACCTCTTGGTCACCCTCGCCCTCCTCCTTCTTTCCTTCTTTCTCTCCCCCCATGTGTTCCTCTCTCCCCCTCGCTCTTTGTTTTTGTAAAGAAAGCAAGAGCAGATCCGCCGTCACTCCGGCCTTTTGTAACCTCCATCAGAGAATCAAGAATTCAGGAAAAATTTTGTTTGGCTGGAATTGCTCGTGTGCTCTTAAGTACACACATATACACGCTGAATCATGGTGGGTTGGGGGGTGGTAAGTCTGTCTTAAAGGAGGCCCCCTGGGGAGTTGTAAGGAAGGCCCCAGACAAGAGCCTCATAGCCCGGGGCAGGACTGAGACATCTGCCCCTTTCCTGTACAAGAGAATCTGTGGCGAGGTTCATTTAAACCGAAAGCAGCATCAGGCTGATTGGGAGAGTCCAGCAAGCACAGCTGTGAGCTATAGTGGGACATGATAAAGATCTAACACAACATGCCTGGGAACCCGCCAAGCACGTTGCTTTTCAGTCTGGCAAACAGTTTCAGTCTTCTACAGAACTGTGTAGATTGTTGACATTGTTTTATGACTCGTGGTCAATACCTTAAATACAGCTTCGTTATTTCTTTGCAGAGGAACAAAACAAACTGTAGTTGCTGTTTCACTGTGACACGAGCCATAAACTGTAGATCAATCTTTATCTATAATGAACAGAGTAACTTCTTCCTCCACAATGTCCTCATGTGTTTTGATTAAAATATAATACACACTTTACTGGAAATTTACTACGAATCATGATTAAATAAATTGCTACTCCCAGAGGTGGGATTTATATGCTATTGCTATCAGAATGAGGATAAATATATTTAGAGACTGGCTTTAATTATTACATTCACTAATGAGGATAATAACACAATTTATCTTATGTCACTGGCAACTTAAATATACATAAAATCTAAAAGTGACGCCTTGAATGCAGCTTCATTGCTGTGACTCTACATCTGACAAGCATGCTTTTATGAAGCTCTATTACAGAAAGGCTACTAGAGGCCATGAAGTTGTTGCTGTGACTGTAAAATATAAGTCTGTACCTCTTTTGTACTGTTGGCTACAGTGTAAACACTTAACTCCTACCCTCAGTAAAAACTGAATTATCAAATGTCCCAGGCAAATTGATCAGTACATGACTTCCTTATTGTCCCTAAATATATAAACTTAGGATCAGTGTTGTGTCTGTGACGCATTAAAATATCCTGTGATGGCAAGTAAAGACTTTTATAAATGTAAAAACACTGCATGTAATTATAGATAAAGATGTGGCTTTGTGAGAGACCTTTATGCTGTTGGGCATAGGCCAAGCTTTAAGACTTAAAACTTAAAAGTACCAGATAGTAAAAATACTACTAAATACTGCACTGTCTCTGCTTCATTTACAAAAAAATGACATCACGATGAGGGGGAGGTTTGTCTGCCTGGAAGTTGCAAAGTAGTTATCATGAATTTTGAAGAGGTCAGAACTACGAATAGCCCTTTACAATATGTAAGTGACTCATGAAATTCTTAGGTTATGATGGAAGCTTTATTCAACAGGGTACAAAACAAAAAGTTTACTCTGATGATATTGACTTAAATGAGCGTGGGATGAGGGAGGTAAGCCCTAAGAAAGCTAGATGGTTAATAAGGCACAGGGAACTGATCACAAAATTCATATCTACAACCCCAATTCCAAAAAAGTTGGGATGCTGTGTCAAACCAAACTAAAGCAGAATGGAATAATTTTCTACTCCTTCCACAGGTAAACAGGTTCATTGGTAACAGGTGATAGTATTATGGTTGGGTATGAAAGGGGCATCACAAGCAAGGATGGAGAGAGGTTCACCACTTTGTCAAACACATGATTGTATGAATGAGATTACTACATGGGCTGAGGAACACTTAGTGAAAACCGTTGGTTTTATAGTTTGTCTGTTTCTTACTGTTTGTTTGCAAATGATTGTATGCTGTTATTTACGTTTTAAACAGCTTCCCAACTTTTTTGTAATCAGGGCTGTAAATATGCTGCATATCAAAAACTTGTTCCTCTTCTCGCAATAATGAACTGGCTTCCCGGTTAATGATAATGTCCCTGACTCTATGATCTCAGTGTTTTTAGTTCCTCTCATAATCCATAAAGTAGTATATGATAGTAAAAACAGTAAAACAATAATATTAAGAATGAAGCTGTGGATGGTATCCTTCCCAAAATGTTTTCACTGCATCAGTGCTGTTAAAGAAATCATTTCCAATTATCATCACAAACCCTCTGTGCTTCTCAGATGCTTTTCATGCTACTGTTTGAATCAATCATGAAAGAACAGTTTTATAAAAGGAACATTAGAGGAACTTTCGAAACAGTTACCCAGAATCCCTTTGTGTTGGTATACCTGTCGGGCCAGGCAGGCCAGATGGAGTTCTTCCAGTGGTAATTGTGTCAGGCAGGATGGGATCTTGACTTCATTCTTGTTTGATTTGCATATGGATGGCTTGTCTGGGCAGTTTGCTTCTTGCAAAACAGGTCGTGATTTATGGGGAAGATATTCAGCAGTTGTTTACTATATCCTCCCAAAATGTTACAGACTTTTTTCATAAGTGTGGAAATCCTTTTATATATCTTGGTCAGATGAAAGAGATACTGTCCTAATATGTGCTGTTTATTGACAGTAATATCAATGTAAATTATAGTCTCAGGTGAATATGCTTGTATTGTACTATGCACATTTTCTGTGTTGAGTTTATATCCTAACAGTATCATGGTTCTGTAAACTGCTCACCTGTGTTTGAGGTGAAAAGGAAAAACCCAGCAGGATTCAGAGAAGAGATTGACTTACATTGATGCCATGAGGAAGCTATTGTGTGTATCAAGTCCTAGGTCAGCATGAATGTTCCCAGAGATAAGAAACCTTGTGAATAAATGTATGTACAGAATGCATAAGGTAGAAAAATGCATAATTGATGGTAAATCCTACCAAAAGCTGCATGGTATACTAGAATGGGTGATGCCAAGAAGTTTCATTTGCAATGTTTTGTGTTTCCTTAAGAGAGTGATGCATTGTCCTGTCATCACATCATCACAGTCCTTTTATATGTATGTTGTTGTTTTTTTATCTGTGTGTTTTACCTCCACCAAGGAGGTTATATTTTTAGTTTGGTTTGTTAAGTTATTAAATCATATAGGTTTGGTTAATAAGGTATTATAAGGTTTTCTATATGCAGATTTAAAATTAATTTTAAAAAATTAAGTTTCTTCCTTGTGAACATTACATCCTTCCATGTTCCATTATTTGGAGTAGTATTTGATATTTGTTCATACACTATGTACATGATTTTTGATTTTTACATGATGATGTACATTTTTTTTCTGGTTTTCATAAATTTATGTGAAATATTTCCAATCCAGAAGAACACAATAAATGCACACCTGAGATGATGAGGCTTCGTCTAGGCACAGCTGTATTTCGACACAAGTCTAGTTGTTTGAAATACGTGGTTGCGCAGATTTGCATATCATAAAAGAGTGGACTATTGCCCTTTGTGGAGACCGGCGCCTGCCCTGTGTCCATGGTCTGAAATAAAGTAAACTGGCATTTGTCTTGTCAGTATCGGTTTCAAAGTGGAACTTTACAGAGCCCCAGCACATTTTCCAAAATATTCTGGCGTTGACAGTGGACTTTTAACAAATTAAGCGAAAGGTACGAACTGTCATCACTGAGCAAGCACTGTGTTTCTTATGCCTTCAGTAAGAAAGCATCACAGACAAGCCAGGTCACCAAACATGTACATGCAGCACCTCAGTGGGATCACATTTTATGGTTTCTGGGTATGTGAGCTATTTTCTTTCAGTTGGTGCTCAGCAGGCTGTGAATTTGAGTGAGTCATTGCAGGTCTCAAAGTATGTGTCGTGACGTGGCATTTGCATCGTAAACTATGAAAATTAAGTTTGTTCAAATGTAGTTATACATGCATTTACTAAATTCTAAGCGAACATTTCTACATTCTGTGGTTGGGTAGTTGAGAGTAACTGGTCAAGATGAGTGAGGATGTTTGAGGATTTATCAGCCTTGCATCTCACTGATTTCTCCTCATTTGATGTCACCATCCAGTAAAGAAACAGGATTTACAGGCTGTCTGCGTCTCTGTGTCCGTGTCCCAGTGGTGGTGGGGCCTGATGAGACGTGACTTTTCCCTGTGGCCTCACTTCTCTCCCTGCTGAGGTATTTCACAGTGGCCCTGCAGTGGCAGCCTGAGCAGATATAATTAGGGGAGGTGCAGTCGATACCAGGGAGTGTATTGGCTATTGACCAGGGATGTCTGTAGAGCTCTGAACAGAGATGAGCCGCGTTTGTGTGTGTGTGTGTAGTAATCATGGCGTGTTTGCGTACATCAACACTATAAACGTGAGCAAGCTACACATTAACAAATGGGAGTGAAGGAGCTCCTCTCATTCTGTAGCTGTTCTTTGGAAGCTAAACCCCACGGCTCTGAGGACATTAGCCCATCTCAGATTGCTTCAGCTACAGGGAAGAAAAACTCAGTCAATTAGGAGCGTGTGACCGAAGCAAATGGCACATTAGTGAATTAGGGCTGCGGTTTGAGCAGGAAATCGGCCCAGCAAGCCCCTGCTGTGCAGCAGCACTTTGGAGCCACTGACTCAGTGAATCCCACTGATACTGATCTGATCCACTGGATCCTGGATCAGCAGGGCTCAGAAGCCTCAATAAGACCCCACTGACACCCCTTACATACTGGAGACCAGCAAATGATACCGAATGCATGTTGGTTGCTTTCTCTTTTTAGATGAGTGGAAGGTGGGTTAAACGATGTTTAAACAGCAATTACATGGAACTAAATTCATTAAGTCTTTACAAGGGTCATGAAACCAGAACACATAATGCACATTAACCCATTCAGATCGATAGCCAACACAGGTTTAGCCTGTCTCAGTGTGTTCGTCCACAAGAATATTCGATTCCTCAGAAGTGCTCTGATGGCCAGCTGTGCCAAGAAGCTCGGCCATAAAGGGATAAAATGGATCTACAACAATAACCCTTCATCTGCATGTTTAGCTTCCATGTGTGCACTGAGATTGTAGTTTATCTGTCGAGTCACCTCATCATGTGTAGAACATTTTGAGAGGTTGTAATGTTGCTGTTTTGTCTGTTGTTTTCTTTTTTTCAGAGTGCAGCAGCAGCCCCCAGTCCTGTGATGGGAGGGATGCCCCCTGGTGAGGGCATGCCAGGAGGACCCATGCCACCTGGCTTTTTCCAGGTCAGCCAATCACCACACACAGACTGTCTGATACTGTTAGGAGTCCGTGTAAATCCACCTCAGACCTACATTTAATATTAAATCACTTCATAATCAATTTCCTAGCTGCGCTTCTGCAGATTTGTTAAATGCTGTTAGGGTTTTGTCTCATCTTATGAAGTTGTAGGTCTCCATGTTGGTGCCTATACTGCTTTTGTCTTTTGTTGCTCCACTCTGCTCAGTGAACTTGTAGTAAACGTCATAGACGTTCTGTCTGCCTGGGCCCCTCCAGTGCTGTAAACAGGCAGGCGTGGCCTAGCCATTTTCCCTAATGGAGAAATCGAAAGGTGCAGCACCTACTGTAAATCAATATCTCATGAGGATAAAGTCTTGGCAGGCAACTGTGTGGAACTGTGGCTCTAAGAGGAGGTGACATAAAATTGCAATGTTGCTCTGCCTCCACTAGACCAAACTATTCACTTTAAATCCAGCAGCTTATTATGCACTAGAAGCTACAAAGGCGTGACTCATTATGTGATCATGTTAATATCAGGAAAGACATTTTGACATTGATATATGAACACACACACACTCATACTTTCCATACCAGGATCCATTGGAGGAGGCTCAATTAGACCCCTCACTCTCTGTCAGATCAGCAACATTAGCGACACAGTGCCAGTGTTTAGTGTTGTTATACAGCTAATTGCATAGAGCTTAATTGACGCTGTTAATTCAGGGAAATTAGCACTGATAACATGCTGCATGCAGCAGGCTTCTTAATGTCTTGACTGACAGGCAAAAGAGCACACATCCTCTCCATCTCTCTGTTTCTTTTCTCTCATTCAAGGCTAAATCATTTGCTTGCTCTTCTCTGCTCAGTCTCTCTCTTTTACTGTGTTGGGTACATGAAAATGAGCATCTTATTTTTGTACATTTTTACATTTTCTTGCGCCACACTTTGGTTCTTGCTCTCCAACTGTCCTCTGCCCTGCAGTAACCCGGCTTCTCTCTCTGTCCCTCTTTTGTTGCTTCTGTTTCTTGCTCCCACTTTCTCTCTTGGTCTCATCCTCCCCCTCCCCCTCCCCCTCCTCTCTCTTCCTCCTTGCCTCTTTATTTTGTGCGGTGCCACAGGGTCCTCCTGGTCCCCAGGGCTCTCCTCACCCTCAGCCTCCTCCCCCTAACAGTATGATGGGACCTCACAGTCAGGTAATGCTCCCTCTCCCTCTTTCTCTCTTTTTCTCTGTTTTGGCTATCTGCGGTCATTTGGGAACGCTGGTTCTCAGTGCTGATGCTTCATGCTTTGGCATTCGTCTCAGCTCAATGCTTTATGCTGCTTTTAGTATTCACACAAACAAGCTGTTAAGAAATTAGAATACGACTACATTTTGAGATATTTATGTCACTTCCTTATTGAAATCTCACAGAGTAATGTTGTTTCTGTCACAGACCTTCATGTCACCTCGCTTCGCAGGAGGCCCGAGAGGTCCCCCGATCAGGATGGCCAACCAGGTGGAGTGCACACATATATTATGGATGCAGAATACATAAGTAGCACATGTTTTTAAAACTGCATTTTTATTGGGTCTTTGTGTTTTATCCCCGGTAGCCACCAGGTGGAGGACCAGGTCCTCATCCCATGCTGCCCAACATGGATCCTACACGACCACAAGGTGTGACTCAGTACTGTATTCAGTTAAACTTCACATGCCACTTGCAGAAGAGAAATGATGTCCTGGTTTCTCTCTTCATATAAATTTCTTTTCTACTTCCAGGTCATCCTAACCTAGGGCCAATGCAGAGAATGAGCGGCCCTCGAGGCATGGGACCCATGGGGCCTGGTCCTCAGGTAGGTCGTTCTACTTTCATAGAATATTATCACCACTGCTTTGAAGACCCATTAGTCCTGGGTTTTTACCAGAATGCTGTTGATGATAGTAAATTTTGCACCAAGCAAATCCAAACCAAAGCTATTTTGATGGTCTTAATAGCCATATTAGTGGTTTGGCTTGAGTTTTCTTTTATGACTATACCCTCTGGTTTAAATCATTAAAATCACTTTTCACAGACAGTTTGATGAATTTTGTCTTCTCAGAATTTCAGTG
The DNA here is from genome assembly GCA_037975185.1 of Centropyge bicolor. Classification (NCBI taxonomy): domain Eukaryota; kingdom Metazoa; phylum Chordata; class Actinopteri; family Pomacanthidae; genus Centropyge; species Centropyge bicolor. The sequence goes on along the minus strand of JBBMOC010000008.1, from coordinate 2,587,288 downwards.
GTGGGATGCGGCCTCCACACAACACCATGGGTCCCGGTATGCCAGGAGTGAACATGTGAGCCTTTTTTTAAATTTTCTAAATATATTCTTCCACCTTAATGCATTATCTAACTAAAATTTCTATCCTCTCACCATCCAGGGGCCCAGGGACTGGCCGGCCATGGCCCAATCCCAACAATGCCAACTCTGTGAGTACTAATACACACACACACACATATACACCCAGAAAAACGCTGGTTCAGGTTGCAGCCAGATCTCCTCTCCAAGCTGCTGAGGTCTAATGCGCTCCAAGGTTCTAGTCTGGGATGTAATTGTAGTATTATGTGTCATGGTTTCCACAGACAGTTGGACAGACAGCCGTAATGTTATTAGGTTGATCAAATGATGAATGATGACATGTTGAGGTATAGAAAGGGTTTGCACTCACCCATTTCTGGTCTGTAATGTTTGTGTTTTTGGTTTCAGATGCCTTACTCATCACCCTCTCCTGGTGCATATGGGGTGAGAACACATCCTGGCTTTTTAACTTACACATGCAATATGAATTTCAGCTTCAGAAAAAAAACATTTTAAAGAGAGTTTATACAAGTACATTTGTTTTGTTTATATATATTTTTTTCTTCCTTATTCACCATAGGGTGCTTCTGGAGGTGGGGGGCCCCCGGGAACTCCCATCATGCCCAGCCCTGCAGGTTAGTGTTTCCTTGAGTTAAGCTGTTAATCATGCTCCTTTTTGTTCACTGCCTAAAACCAATTACATTATATGCACAATTTTACAGACTCAAACAACTCTGGTGACAATTTATACACCATGATCAACACTGGACCCGGCAACCGAAATAATGTAAGTTCTTTTCATCACTGTGAGTGTGGATATTGTAATCATTGACTTGTATAGTGCTATTATGACTTTTTATAAAGTAATTTTTGTATCTGATTATCTATCTAATTACTTACATACAATTTACACAAAGCTCACAGCTTAGTGTTGTTAGTGTTGTTGTGTCAAACTGGTTTGAAGGACACACCTAAACATCAGGGTCAGCCCTGTGGATGTAATAGGGGTCACTTAAAAGAAATGGTTGACAGAGGACAACAATTACATGGCAGAGACATTCAGTGTTTTGAGAGCTCTGCTAGTGGTTGAAAAGCTTGTACCATTAACTAAACACCTGACCATCTTAACGCACTCTTTTGTCTGAGGACTGCTTGCAGCTGGTTGGTTAGTCACAGTCTCCGTCCTCTGGTCTATACATGCATTCTGCTCTGCATATTCATTTTAATCTTTGTTGGAGTTAGAAATTTTATTCTTGAATTTATGTCATCAGTGTAAAGTACAAAAGGGATTATAAACAATCTTTGTTTTTTGAAACTAAATTAGAAAAATTCCTGGTGCCAGCCACATGATAAAGTGACTGATGCTGGTTTGAATTGAAATTTTACTTAATAATGCTAATGCTAATAATAATAATGCTAATAATAATAATAATAATAATAATACCACCACCCAAGGATGAAGATCTAGTAGCTTCAGACAGATGCAGTCACAGATTAACCCAAGCCCCTGCATACTGTAGCTGAGGGAACACAAACTACAACAGAATACACTGGACATTATCTTTTAAAAAATAATTAAAAGTATTCAATTTTTATGGCTTATTAAATGATGCAAATTTTACCTCTGCATAAATGAAGCTGGTCTGCACGAAAAACAATATTACTGAACACTAGTATCGTGGCCTTACTAAAGCACATATTCCCGAGTTGCACTTATCCACCCTGGAATGTACAGATGAGATTTTTATACAAACAAAACAAATGCACTTGTTATACTGGTTCCATTTGTGTGTGTGTTATTTGACACTGTAGGCTCCTGTTTCAGCTACTCTCTTGGAGCTGAACTGATCAGAATGAGGATTTTTCTTAGTGCAACACGGATCGAAGTTTACAATAGCAGAAATAAGTAAATGTACTGTATAGTAACTGAGTTCCTGGTAACTTTTAGTCACTTTTAGTTTGTAGTCCTTGGTGCTGTTCATGCTGGATGCTAAATGTGCTGTGGAGATTAGGTTCGTGAATCCATACTGTCTTGTTTCTCCTTCAGTTCCCTATGGGCCCTGGCTCTGATGGACCCCTGGGAGCCATGGCTGGGATGGAACCACACCACATGAACGGGTCACTAGGTAACACCACCCACTACAGTACACTTACTAAGACACAGACATGTGTTTGGGTTTTGTTCAAACTAAAGTAGAAAAATGTAATGTTCTTCAGTTGAGGACAATATATTTTGTATTTCTGGTCACTTCTTAAAAATGTTTTTCTTATGGTCACAGAGTACAACCATTGTTTTTTATATTGTTTCATTCTTAGGTTCTGGTGATATGGATGGAATGAACAAGGTACATAATCTGCAGAAAGTCATTGCATATCGAGCTTAGTCTCAACCCGAGTGAAATGGTATACATTGAAAAAACATTGTGCACTCTTTGTTTCCAGAATTCCCCAAACAATTTAAGTGGCATTAGCAATCCTCCTGGGACCCCAAGGGATGACGGGGAGCTGAGTGGAAACTTCCTCCACTCCTTTCAGAGTGAGAACGTAAGTCTCCCTTCTTGCCAGTTCCTCTCCTCAGCTAACATCCCTGGACTGTATTAGTGCTTTCATGAAGCTGGAGGTAGAGTGCTGTTGACCACACAGTAAAGCCACAGTCGCGGCATATTAACACTGACGACAGCAGCAGTGTGGAGAGCTAGCTGGGCGTTTGACCAAGCAGAGCCTGGTAGGGAAAAGGTGTTTTAATCCTCTCCTCTCTGTGCCTCCGCAGTACTCCCCAACCATGACGATGAGTGTGTGACCCCTCCTCCACCCCACCCGACATTATTTGCCATCATTCCGAGGATCTGAACTCACTATAGGACACGGCCAAACACATCAGCACCGAATCAGGGACAGGCGCCATTTTGGTTCCACACTAACGCCAGAATGCTGATCGGAGAAAAATCGAAATGGCTGGCAACTACTGCTCCTTGCTCAAAATGAAGGACAATTTCTCCATTTATCACAACCCCAAGTGTGACAAAACCAGCTACTGAAAATGCATACATGACACGTTTTATGTTCTTTGCAGAGCCCCCCCCCCCCCATAACCCTCTCAGTCCCCCTCAACCCTAGAGCGAAGAGAAAAAAAAATGTTTGAAGTTTACCTCTTGTACTTTTTAATTATTGCTTTGTGGTGCAAGATGTGCAGGAAATGTCTCTGCTTTTGTCACTTAAAACACTGGAGAGTGTGTATATGCATTGTGAGCTTGGAAAGTCTTTGTCTTGTCATTTTACTTATCGCCATGCATACTGTGTCACAAAAGTCAGTTGACATAGGACTCAGACTTTGCCTTTTACTCTGTGGCCACCTTTATGAATAATGTGCTATTCTTCCCAATGCCCACCCTTCTATTTAAAGAGGCCTGTAAGGGGAAAAGACTCGAAAGAACGGCTTTTATTGTGACGACCTTTCACAGTATGTAAGTGCTCAGATGGTTCTTACAATGTCAAATTGATCCGTCTCTTACTGTTGACAGCCATGCGATTCTCCACCCTTTGCTGTTTTGAATCTAAATGGCAAGATCGCTGTCGCGTTCTGTCAAAGGAAACCAGATTTAACAGAAGTGAGTGCATGAATGCTGAGAATCTGTGTACAACATACTACCTAGTGCTGCTCTTCTCTATGTGGACACCTGCTTTAAGATGTGGTGTATATCTCTTTACCTGTCTGTGCTTAACACTCTGTGCTCTTCATCGCTGTAGCCTTCTGTGTTATTTCCAGTTTGGTTGATTATGATGAAATGGCTATGAATGAGCTGCCCATTTTAATCTTCTCATACATATTGGTTGTTCATACTTCCCTCCTGTATCATTGGTCGTCCCTTTGGTCCTGCCCCCTTCTTGCCCACCCACACATTTTTTTATATTTTGATACAATCTTTGACTACATATATTGCCCCAGTTATTCAGAGTTAGTCAAAGCTTTCTAAACTGATTCTAGTAGGCATCATTATAAACTTAGCGGCAGTCTTGTAAATGTGATGAGAATTTTTTTGTTCTTTTTTTTTTCCTGTGAACATTACGCATTATACACATCTGTCCTATGTTGCCTTTATTTGCTGATATTTTTTTATTTCAAATTGAGGAAAGATTGCTTGTTAATATAATTTTACAATAACTTAACTACTTGTGTTGGTTGTTTTATTTTTGCCTGACTCATATCAGAGTAACTGAAGCTGTGGTCATGAAGTGATGTTAAATGAACACTTAACGTTATACATATACAAAGTATTCAACTGACGAAATACCTTATCCCTCCAAAAGATTAGGAGGGATCAGCCTTCAGCTTACACCCACTACCTGCACAGAAAAGCTCATTGTTGTGGCAGGTGTGGGAAAAATACAGGTGTAGAAGTAGAATTGTCCAACGGCCAGCAGCTAATCTTACATTCGCATGTTCTCTCCTTACTCCTCCAGCAGCACCACACACACACACACACACACCAGTACCACCAGACCACTGATCACCTATTTGTGCCAGCAGTGGAGCCAGCCGCTGCTGCAGTCCACAGTTACCAAGCAAGAGGAAATCCTGGAGCGTGAAGGAGACTTTGTGTTAGGGAAACTCTGTATGCTGTGACATGAGAAAGCAGAAGGGACACAGAGTTTCAGCTGTACACACCAGTGGTTCTCAACCTGTGGGCTCAGTAGGTCACTAGACAAATCTGATTCATGTGATGGGGAATAAGCAAAGTTCTACTATACAGATTTGTGTTAATTATAGTTTTTCTCATCTTTGAGGGGATTGTTTTGTGAAATTTTAGATATTTTTGCCTGCCTGTGATGAGGAGCAGGTGCACTTTACTACTTTATGGTACAAAAGCAAACAGGTGGGAACCTCTGGTCTACACAACACTGTCAACTTTTCCTTTACCTGCCTATTTATCATAACTGGCTCCATTTAGTTGGACCTTTCTCACTGAACGTTGATTGGAAGGCAACAAATATCTAGTTAGTCAGTGACAGTCCAACAGGTCCTGCAGGCTTCTGAAGGATAACTTGTGGATATTCTGGCAGTTCTCCAAACTGGGACCAACTGAAAACATCACACTGTATCCTAAGACTTTTTATTTCTACACAACATGGCCAGTATGAGAAAATATATTGTAGGCTGAAATTATAATTTTTCACAATCCCTGCAAGGTACAGGACAAAGCCTGTTTTTCTGAGTAAGATGACCTTCAACTTTATTGTATATGTCTTCTGAATCAAAGCCCAACTTTAAATTTTCTGAATCTGACTTGCAAGCTAAATGCAAATGCATCCACCTCGCTGCTGTCTCTCTCTAAAGAAAGGGATTTATCCATGAGTGAGCAGGCAAGTGAGCTGATAGACTTTTTTTGTGGGCCAGCTAATTTTGAAGAAGACACAAACTCCAGCCAGATGGGTCACTCCAAAATGTGGGAGCACAAAAAGGAAAAAACAGCCTCATGTTTTTCTTGTCTCTTGCTCTACAGTTTGGAGTAAAAATGGCTTCACATTGCCCTCTGGTGGGCTTCAGTGGACTCCTGCTTTGCACAGACCTCTGGCCTACACACAATATTTCCCCTCCCTAAAAGCAAACGAACATACTGAACAAGGTGTCTTTGGTTTTTACTTTAAGATTCAGATGTGGATCCTAACACCAGTGCATGGTTGGGAGGATCCGACAGCGTTCTGGTTCCTGTCTAACAATAGGAAACGAGGCTGAGCCGCTGCTGGCTGCTCTCCACAGGATGTGGCCTGGCTGGGCAGCAGCCAAACCTGCTCTCCAACTTCAGAGCCACACAGTTAATGTTATGAAAGCTGTAGCCACACAAAACTGCTTTGTTCACTACCATATCCTGGTAGTAGACTTGTAATCACTAGTTACGTTAGTTTTTAAGTCTTATTTGATTGGTCACAGGGTGCGATTGTGCTTTATATATTAAGATGTTACTTTATTCAACAGGATTTCCTTTTATAGTCACTTTGACAATCAGACAAGTCAAGGCTCACATTACTATTAATGCTGCTGTTTGATTGCATGGATTGTGAAAACAGGAAATCATATTAAAATGTGCTCAAGTATATATATATGTATAGAATTTGTTGCATCTACAGTATTTTCCATTTTCAAAATATTTATAAGCCGTTCACCACATAAATAGACTTTCATCAATGAAACACAAACCTTGAAAAGCCACAAAACTCACCTTTGATGAAAATGTTATGTAACACTGTAGTAGACATGTTAGATCATTTTAGAGCCACTGGAAGCCAAAATCGATGGATGTGCAAAGATTAGACAGTTAGGTATTAACTCATATCAGGGTCTGAATGCTACACTCCACAACTGTGTGTGTGCACACTGGATTGGCTTCATTGAACTCGCCTGACCCCGCATGACATACAGTACAGTCCGTTTACCGTTTATCACTTCCAGACGAGACAGCAAACAACAACCACATTGTCATGTGGTGGAAGGCTGCCGTGTGCGTCCACATGAAAGCCCTGCGGCCATTTTCTCTAAAGAAACATAGTGTATAAATGAAAACCTCTGGAGCTTTGCAGACAATCTTATTTTGCCTTAATGGGTCGGGAGGAGCGAGGGTGGGGGGGGGGATGAGTCACAGCCGCTCAGAGAAGTGACAATACAAGTGTGTTGGCAAACAAAGGCTCACACACAGTTACGGGGCTTGCCATTTTAATAATCTACTGTGAGAGCAATAACTTGGATCATCTGGGTTTTTCTTTTGAGTGACTGCAGAACAAGACGTGATTTGACTTTTTTCATTTCCATCCAGCTTCATTGGTTCGCAGCGTACGGAAACTGACAAGCTGATCATTCTGTAAACAGTGTCACGATAAAGCAAAACAGATGAATTGCAACACACCTTAGGTCATGTGGTGCACATGAAATGAGAACCTGATGCAGGCGTCATCTCAGGTTATTATTTTTATTATACTATAATGCCAACATTCAAAAGAAATTGCATTGTGGTACAAGAACAGTCAAAGGATATGGAGATATGGAGTTTATTGCTTGTTATACATTAAACGTCTCAAATCATAAATGCTCCGACACAATTGAGAGAAGGCCTACTTTTAAGTCATCTTTTATCAGATTACAGTCCCCAGAGGTTTCCACTGTAATCGTCACGTAAAAAGCAGCCTCCTGTGAAATTACCTCAGAGCATTCATGGACAATAGAAACCATTAATGATTAACATGGATTAAAAGGCTGATGCATACTTAAAGAAAACTGAGCCTGCGAGAGAAGTAGAAAACAAGAGCTCTCTTACACTTAAACCTTAAGGTCTTTTAAACATCAGAATTAACTTCAGCAACATCTCCTGTACGTTGTGCTATACCTCAAACGCCAACGCTCGACTCAACTGTCCCTCTGCGTTTCGCTTCATCTGGCTACAGAAGCCAATGGTTTGATCTGTAGCCGTCACTAAGAAACGCCGAGAAGTGGGTTCAAGCTCAAGAGATTGGCAGTTTGAGATACGTTTTCAGAGCACAGGAGAGCAAGAAGGCAATATTAGTGCAAGTTTGGAGCTGTTATAATATTTCTACTCATGCAATGGTTGATGTGAGAGATGCCAGAGAGCAACTACAGAACTACACGAGCATGTGGTAACATATTGATTAGAGTTTGATTATGAAAAAAAAAATGGATGGAATTGTGTTATATCAGTGATTTGTTAGGTTACAATGTTGACACCCCTCTCCCCTACTGAACACAGAGCCCCCTTCATATAAGATGGATGACATCTACATGGCTGGACTTGAAAGTTAAACGACCTTCTTATTTCATCTTCCCCAGGAACGAACGCACCTCCATTGGATTGTAGCCCGAAGGTCCCTCCATCCCCTGAGGAGCACACAGTGATTGATGTTAATGACACATAATGAACAACATTTTCATTTACAATCAACACACGTCTATTAGAATCAAAACGAACATACCAGCATCAGATAACATGTCTTTGCAGCTTAATAATGTGCAAATCTACATTTGCTGGCATGGCTATCATGAGCCTGGCGCCGTGCCAAGAATTCGAGTGTTGTGTTTGTTTCTTTCACTGCTCCTTCTCACGCGATAGTATGAGAAGAGATAGTGCAGGGACTTTTGCACCCAAATGCTGGTATGACTCCGAATCACACGATTGCATAAGAGGAGTGATCAGCATCACATAAAATAACAGGAATTCGTGTCAGTGTCACCGCTGCACAGATCTCACCTTGTAGACGACTTTCCCTTCCTGCAGTACGTAAAGCCTCTCAGGCATAGCACCATACTTTATGGCAGTGTCATTACTCATGACATCCACAACCACCGGACACAGGGGCTCCTTTTGAAGCAGGATCTTTGCTGCAGACAGCCTCTCCTCCAGGCTCCGGTGCTGGTTGATGTCAATGTTGTTGGTGAACGCCCAACCATCTGACACAGAGATATAGAGTATAGGATTTTACTGCGATGATAATGAATGCAGCAGAATATAAAAGAGCAATAAAACAAATGTGTGCATAACAGTGTCCAGGGTTAAAGCAGGTTTATTAAGGTAAAGGCCAGAGTATGTAGTGTTATTGCCTGATCTGCGTTGCGTTGATCTGAGTTGCATCTCATAGACTTAAAGGATTTTTCTTTAGTGACCTTAAATATTTGTTTTTCAGTGAACTACACATTAAACTGTTTTGGTAAAATATGATGACAGAAGTCAAAAGACTTTTGTAGTTTTAACTTATTGTATTAAGTGATGTATACATAAACAATAATGGCTCATTACATGTATGAATATCAGTTGCAAATACTGACATTGTGAGCACATGTTATTAGGTGTATTTTTTAGACAATAAAAGAAGGAATAAATAAACTTGAAAGTCAGATGTATGAATCTGTCATCGTCATGTATCATCGACTCACACATTTAAAACTCTTGTCCATCAGAATGCAAAGGTAATAAACATACATTATACTGTATATTTAAGGGTAAGAAAAATCTGATACTTTAATGTCACAAATTAATCATCACAACTTTTGAAGAGTTTATTTTTGTTAAATGTGCACTTTTAAGGAATTCAGTACAAACAAACACACAAATAAATAAAAATCTTGGATGCATAGTCTTAAACCAATGAATGTCATTATGGTAATAGCTAAACCTGGCACCTTGCACTCACCTGTTGAATGTGCTTCAGCGATGTAAACCACAACAAAGTCAGCCACATCACTGAAGTCCCTGACGAGTTGCTTGAACTCCTCAAGTTTGTAGATGAACGGGGGTCAGGTGCAGCTCCCAAAACTCAAAACCAGCGGTCTGTTGCCTGCACAGAAAACAAGGGCCCATCATTTAAATGCACAGATATAGACACCAATACACCAGAGCTTGAACTCACCTCTCAGGAACTTGCAGATACTGGTTTTCTCTCCCTCCATGCTGACCACAGGTGTGTCTGGAGCTTCTATTCCCACAAAAGCCTCCTGTCCCAGAGCCCACCACAAGTTATGGGAGGCTTCTTTGAAGAAGTTCATAGAGGTAAAAGTCAGACCCCAATCCTCAAATTTAAATTTGGGATTTTGGCTCATTGTGGTCCTTTCACTGAACTTGAGGACTATCTTCTTGGTGAGGCTTGGTGAAATGAACTGCATGATCCTGGTTATGAGGATGACTCCTATCATATACCAGAAAAAACATGCCGTTCGCAAATAGACGGTCAGCTTTTGCAGAAACATGCTTGCTCCTTGAAGGCTCAAGTCTCGTTTTCTAAAGGTCTCTTGCAAAACTTCTATCTGATTGTTTAACATGTCGGTTGACGCCCACTCGGCTCAAGTTCATAACAGCTGCCTTCACGGCCGCCCTCTGGGCTCGTACTTTCTAGAGCTCCAGGAGCACATACTTTGGTGGAGCACTGAAGTTGCCTTACAAAGCGGGGCTGGGTTCATTTTCTCTTAAAAACAGTCTCCCCGTTTATTTCCTACATCCACCTTTCATTTTTAATCCTTAAATTAATGCTAACGTTTCTATTTGTAGCAGAACTCTCAAAAATTATGCTACATAAAAGTCTCCCTTTTGGAGGCTTTGCGAGGAGAAGCCATGCCACATAATATAAAGACATGTAACCATAGACTGTATAAACATGGAATCATATCAGTCCACTGGCAAAGAGCAAATTTCAAATTTTTAAAAACAAGCCTTTCTGTTGACTAGAAGCACATTAGCCAAAGTGCGGCCTCAGCCCGTGAACACAACCGTGTAATCGTTCCTGATTTACACCGTCTATGGTACCGACCAAACCACACCAGAAAAATCACAGTGTTATTTTAAAGTGTTATTTACATGTTTTACTGCAGCGATTATATTTTCAAAGATATTTTCATCTCACACATATTTACTCATGCAACCGGAACGATATAATATTTCCCTGGTGTTAAACCAACACTGTAATCCAAAATGGCTACGCTATTAGCACAGGTGTGGAATTAATTAGCATCAGTCACCTGTTGATCTGGCTTGACCCACACCAGCCTGTTTACAAGCCAAAAGACTGGTTATCGCTACCACTGAATAACAAAGGCTACAAATGAAACTCAAAATGAACATCTAGCTTGTCTAGCTGTTAGATGTTATCCGCTGTTAGCCGAACCTAAGTGTGAGGGAATCGCAGACTCAATCTAGCTATCATGGCTAGCTGGCTAATGTGTTAGCAAACAAATGCTTACTGCTACTAACTACTACTATTAACTAACTAATTTAACCGTTTGTTTTGAAGACATGGAGAGACATGGAGAGACATGGATGTCCTTCACTTCAGTTGTCGCCATACGCTCAATGTAAGTGTAACTTGAACTCAATTTCTTGTTTTATCACCACCTGAAATATATAAAGAATGCTAAGGCTAGCTAGCTAGATGAAGCTCATTCTTAGCCCTGTTGCTTGCTGCTTCCTGCTGGTTTCATGTTTGTTTTGATAGTAACTGCATTTAGAAAATAAAATGAAAAATCTGCCACTCGTACCCCACGATTATGCATAATTATAGCTGTTTCTAATGTACACATTTTCTTAGGTACACTTGCTTCACCATGATCTTCCCCAGTGATGGATGAATCAGTTTCTTCTCAGAAAAGCAAGCAAACAAACAAAACAAGTGACCATCAGGCCATCCAGACCAAACTCTTTGTACATTCCATTTCCAACAGATAGTGCGTATTTACTTGTTCTCTGATGCCTTTTTAAAATCAGAAATAAAGGAAGGGAGGGAAACATTTTTGCTTAATCATTAGGCCACTTTATATGTAATCAACATACACTGTAATGATATGAGTGAATAGTTGCTGTAAATGATTCACTTCCCTCCTTTATTTTCTCCTCACTTCATTGGTTCACATTAGCATGGGTACGTGCGGGAAGAATAAAGGCTTATCTCATCTTATCTTATGCACTGGAATGCACAGAGAGTGGCAAGAATTAGGAGGATTGATAAGTGGTCCATGGCTCATTTTAACCATCAGTGCCCCTAATTTGCTCATATTCCTTATCTTGTCTGAGTCCTAACAGATAGATGACAAAGTAGAGGAAAGGAAACAGAGGAGGAGAAATAAGGTCAAGTAACTGGCAGGAAATTTTAAACTTAAAACTCACATCAGCTTATTTGATGACTTGAAAGCGAAAGATGTGGATTCAGTACATTTCTACATCTCTTTGTTTGTGTGTGAAAAATAGAAAAATCTGGAAAAACAATGTAACAGAATTCAAGGGTGTGTAACCATGTGTACCAGGCTTTTGGAAAAGGCTGTAATTACTAAACCTACAGGCCTGTATGTTGTTGACATTGTTATACTTCATCTGTCTTTATCAGTTCACCATCGCTTGCTGTTTAATGAAATTAATGAGTGTTTATGTGCCCAGATTAACCAACCAGGTGATAACACACAAAGGTGCAAAGGCTGTACTTTGTACTATGAGTTTCAAGTTGAAGTTTAGCCAGGTTGTTTATGCATTTTGTTTTGTAAAATAATTGGCCAGAATGATCTTGAAGCAGAATGAAGAAGAATAAAATTAAGGCGATATGTTGTATATGGTTTCTGAAATTGACATGACAAAGGAACATACTTTTAATACCAAAAATAACACTTGATATCCACTGTTTAAACTATCAACGTAGGTCAGTCTCTTTCTCTGTTTATCCTGCTGAAAGGTGTATCTCACCCTGTTAACTCTGGTCGTCCAGCGCTCAATTTCAGATTTCACATTTCCGACGGCACGTAAAGGTAGCATGATATTCAGTTATTCCAGTCGCGCATTTCCGCATTTTTACAGCCCTCAGACTGAACTGACAAAAAAAAACACACACACACCAACACACATTTACCACAACATCTATAAACTTTAACTCGACACTTTGTTCCATCCGTCTTGTTTTTGCATAATAATACCCACAAGTGTGTTGTTGACAGGGCCAAATCTGACTCAAACTGCGGATTTCCCCTTCCATATAAATGCCACTAGATGGCGCTACAGAACAGCGTTTCCCGTTAACATACTGTTTCAGATGAAGAGCAACTTGCTCAACGTCGGATTTTTTTATAGGAAAGGACAATTTATTATGATTATGTATTTCAGTAAGGTTTGGTGGATAATATATATTTTAGCATGTTTAGCACTCAGTAAGTCCAATTTGAAATTCAATATTCTAAAAATATCCAGGTGATCATTTTGATCAATAGGGATTTTTAGACACTTTTGAATGCATCAATCAGACATAATGAAGCATGGGCCAAAGAATGATTTAAAAATTATTTAAGGGATCATTTGGTTTAAATCACAAAAATTATGAACTTTCAATATTTGCATTCTAATAAACTGTTTCATATTTTCATTCACCCTTTTTTGAGGAGGAACGTGGGAAAAAATATCCAATCATTATCCCAAATTATGTCAAACTTATCTATCTATATTAGATATATATCCCATTTTTCTACAGTACCTGTGTGTCTCATTCTCCCATCAATGTGTTGTGCCAAAAAAAAACCTAGATATGATAGATACATAGAATAAGAGTACCAGCTGCTATCTTACTGAACACTGGATTTACATGCTACATTAATAAAAATCACAAGAGCTTATATTTATATGAAAGTCAAAAATAGCTGTAATGCATTTTATAACATAATGACATCGTTTCCTAAAAAGGCTGTGAGGCAAATAACATTGAATTTGAGACATCTGTTCTTATATGTCAATGTGATTATAGGCTATCAATCACATCCAAGTTATGATCAATGGCTGATATGATTGAGTGCACCACAGCTGCTGTTGACTGACACATTTCACATATGTCCCTCACAGCTTGCAGCACACTTCCCATCCCAGCTCAGACCTGCAAACACAGCCTCGATCCAGATCCCATCCTCCCACAGAAACACGGACACGGTCTTCATTGGTGCTCCCGCCGAGCAGTGGAGCTATCGCGTGTCAATCAGAGAGAGAGAAGGAGGGAGAGGGAGAGAGAGAGACGCCTGGATGCTGCTGACTGATCCTGACTGAGAGAGGATGCTGTCGAGCAGACTCGCAAATGCTTCCCCCTGCAGTTTGATCAACATGTGCGCAATTATACTTCTCCCGCTCCTCATTGGCTAATTGTACCAGGTAGGTGTTCCCAAAATCCACGAAGTTTAATCGCCTTTTTTTCCCCCCTCCAACGTGTTGATGCTTCCTGCTCAAATGCATGCATGCATATTGCAGAGATTTAGTCACTGCTCCTTCCATGTGTGCAGGTAATGCGAGCAGCGGCTGCACACTGCGGGGGAGAGCCGAGTCATCAATGCAGAACCCCTCAGCGCTGTTCGGGATGGTGAGCCACTGTCAGACCCCGACCTTCGCGGACTTCACCGGCCTGTCTCTCGCCGTGTACGGCAGCAAGGCGGACATCTGTGCGCGGAGAGCCGGCGGCGGAGCTTTCGGATCTCAGATGTGCCGGAGCTCCCACGACGCCCCGACTCACATGAGCTGCGCCAGCCCGAAGAGGCTCAGCGCGTCCGAGGAGAAGGCGCATCTGTCAGCCAAGGCTCCCCGCTCATGCCTCCCTCTGCCACCGGTGCAAGGTAGGATCTGTGGGTCCACTAGTGGGCACAAGCCTTAAGAGTGTATAAGTGATGCTGCTGAAGAGGTAAAAAAAAGTTGACAAAGAAAGTTGCATCACTAATTGAGTGATTCTTCACCACAATGGTTAATTGGAGCATTTGATTCACTAATGATTTTTGCTCTCATCCAAACAAACAATGAGGACAAGAATAACAGATTCAGTCAAACAGCAGCTATGTCAGTCTTGCCAATTTGAGCCATTAGCAGTTCAAGGTTGTTTGAGATTGATAAAAGGCCATCTGAAATAATGCTGCTTCCATATGGGCTTCTCCAGAGCATCCTTTGATGCAGCTGTAGTGTGTGTCTCTGTTGAGAGCCCTGTTTGCAGTTGTGGGTCTGTTAATTAAACCCAGAGCTCTCTTGGATCCTCGGCCCAATTCATAAATAATCCCAGAATCAAAGGCTCTGCTGCACACAAAGGCCATGTGAAGTGATGTACAGTATGTGGAATAACTGCCAAGCAAGTGCGCATTTCCTATAGATGTTAACAAGGCATGGCAGCGTTTACTTCACAGAAGGATTAGGGTGATGTTAGCCCATTTAGTTAAATATGGACAACTCAGCAACTTGAAGTTTTGACAGTTTGAAACAATAGTTTAAGGAGTGATTGATGCAAAAAATGTTATTTGTTTTTTTGCTCCCAATTTTAGAATCTAAATTGTGAAATTAATTAAGTCTACATGCTCACAGGACTCAGAATTCATACTTGAATCTCCTTTGGTGCCTTCCAAAAAATAAAATAAACTTTGTCAAGGGCTCATTAGCGAAAGCGAAAACTTTTTAAACAATTACATAGGTGAAATGAGCACTGTCACACAGATAGCGTCCAGAGTGGAAACTGGGCTTTGAGTCCCTGTGGAAGCCTGCTCCATCCTGTTTAGACAGAGTGTTGTTGTGAGAGGGCGGAGGTAATTACAGCCCCATACTAAATTATGATTAGACGGAACAGACTTTTATATTAGCAATCATCCTTGCAGCAAGAAGAGGATCAACGGATTTGATTATTGTTTCTTCTTGCTAAACACAAACCATATGTCTGCAGAATGTGTCTCAGCATTTATGAGTTCTCTTGGAGCACAGTTGTGCCCTCAGCCCTCCATCCCCAGCATCCCGAAGCGGAATGAATCGTCTCATTGTCTTTGCAACGCTTTTGAACTCGCTTCCCGTAAATTGTGGGAATGCAAGATGTGTTATGTGTTTGTGGATTATGTTGTGCATATTAACACTGAAGCAGGCGCATACATATCTGTTTGTTGCGTTCTGACTCTGTGAGTCAATTGAGTGATATTTTAATAATTTCAATATTTTGTGGGTTTATGAATTAAAATAGCTTTCAGTCTGCCTTTGGACTACAAAAAACATTGATGTCCCTAAGCACATAATGATTCAACCACACCCTAACAGATATTACACATTTATGATTGGTAATTCATTTTCACATTATGCATGACTGTAATAATTTAGTCATGAAAAGTTCTATTCAGTTCAACTTGTACTCATGTTTCTATCTCGATCCGATGAACATGCTCTGTATTTCAGGCTTTTTTGTGTTGTTTTATAGTCTCATGGTGAGCGTGGAGTATGAAAGTGATCTCAGTACTCATCAGTCTTTTGTATCATGCCTCATTTCAGGCTGATCACATTACATAGTCCATAGTTTCAATTGCATTCTCAACCATTACTTTAGATTTATACTGAAAGGAATCTCTGGACAAACACAGACTGTAATATTTATCCTGGTGGAAGTGAGACAGTGGAAGAAAAACTTAGCTCAGATGGGAAATTTCTGACCTTTTATGTGTAGCCTGTGATTGCGAAATATGAACAATTACTCAGTGATAAAAGTGATTAAATATAGTTTCCTGCCGGTGTTTCATCTATTCCTCAATGTATGATATTTTTTTGTGATTGATCATGCACCATCTAGCTCTGCACTGCTGATTTCCTAATTTCTTCTAAAAATGCAAATCTAACTTTTTATTGTGTCAGCCTGTTTGCATCCGTGTGTTCACAAGTATATAAAAAAGGAGGAGAGATCAATTGTCTGTGAGCGAAAGAGCTTGTGTGTTAGTGAAGGAGTGTGTTGCGGAGCTGAGGTGCTGTTGTGTCAGTAGACTACGGATTTGATTTTTATAGGCCAGGTAACCTGAAAAAAAAACGTTAGCTTTTTTGCAACCATTGCTCTGCTGCTGCATTTTGAGAAATGTTCCCAGCATAAATCCAAGAAAAATGATTCTATATTTTTCTTTACATCAAGTTGAAGCACAAATCACAGTGGCTTATGTCAGACATGGCGCGTCGGTTTTGGAAACCATGCGTATTGCTCTTCGTGCTCTTTGAGTGGAACAGCGGCTGATCATCGTTACACTGCGAGTCCACTATGCTATAAATATTAGTGCCCACCAGCAGAGAAAATATTTTGCTTGCAAAGAAAAACACTTGACCTCTCTTGAAAAAGAATATCAGGTTTGAATGAAGTGTGTACTCTAGCATCATTTGATACGTTACTAAAGTTTCTCCTGGCTGGGACGAGGCTGCCGAGTCTGTGAGCTTATTTGAGGAAAATGTTTGAGTTAGAGGAGTGAGCTGGAGTCCCACTCTGCCTCTCTCAGATAAATGCAAAGGTCTGTCTGTTGATTCAGCCTGTAAAGAGATGAGTAATGGATTTTTGGATTCAATCATTGTTGGAACTTTTTACATTTCTGGCTGTTTCTTGTTGTCTTTTGCCAACACACATCATGGTGACATGTTTTCTATAAACCTGCTCTTACAGTATTTATACATATAGTATGTACACCTGTATGCATACACACACACACACACACTCACACACCATCCATTGCTAATACATACTGACACTGTGCCAGCATATGCTGCACACACGCAACACATTGACACACTCACACACATACACTATGTATATTCAGACACTCTTTTTTTTTTTTTTTTTTTTTAGTGGTGAATTGGCATTGGCACCAATGCTGAATTTCCTCAAAATGACTTAGTTTCCTGTGTTTTCCCCAGCAGCATTTGTAGACGTCAGGCTGCGGGGCGATAATCTGACTGTTATGAGAAACAACCGACCATTACGGCCCCGCTTTGTGCCTCTGCTGTGTCAAACACTTAATGACAGCCTCCCAGTAGCTTGTGAATAGTTTGGGTTGTGTGTGCACAGTGAAACACAGTAGGTGCTTTTGATAAACTCACTTTTTCTAATCGAACTATGTTGTTTGTTTATTATTATTCTTTAGAGAAAGAGGAGTGGGCTGCATGGGATACGTTTCTTTGTTAATTTGAATATGTGTAGAGGGGAAATATAAGCCTAAAAGGGAACTGGCAATCTCATTTAAATATCTGTGTGTTCCTATGCCTTCTTTGAGTATTTATCTTGAGACTTTCATCTGAGTAAATCTTCACATTTGTGTCACATAAAATGCTTATACAGCTATAATTCTGGGAAAATGTTTGCTTCAGCTGTCTGAAGGGGTTTTGAATTTCTTAAATTACTTTGGACAACCTCAGAATTGCTTTAAGTTTGGCTTTGATTTAGGCACAGAGCATATTATTTATTCATCTTGGATCTAAGGGATTTTATTTTTGGGTTTTGACTGGTGAGCCAGTTGTCATTTGTGACACTTTTATGCTGAATCAGGGCTGACAGAAGACTGTGTCAATAGTTCAAGAGTTTAAGTGGTGGTTAAATGCTAGTACTGATTTGTTAACTTGTCACTTAATGTTGAAAAGACCAAAGAGACGGTACCACATCCTGAATCTTTAGAAAATGTGTCCCTAATGGATGGACTGAGCAGGTGACGCGCTTCAAATATTTGGGTGCGATTTTAACCACAGTTTGAATCAGGGGCAGCATTCTAAGTTTTTTTTTTTATGATCTTAAGTCAATTCTTGTTTGAGCTTCCTATGTAGATGGCAGCTCTGTTGAGTAAAAATGAGTGAGTAAAAAAGTGATGTTCTCCCATGTGGTGACTATTGTATTAGTAATTCACCAAGGTTTCATAGTCTGGTTTGGCAATCTAACTGTGAAATTAAAGTCCAGAATTTGATAAGATACCAGAGAAAATCAAATTACTTTTGCCTCCAACATCTCTACAGGAGATATTTGAATAAGAAACTGTTAAGCAAACCAATCCGGCTGACCCGAAGCATGTCCTTTACAAAGAAAACGAGCTTTTGCCATTCAGCAGAAAGTAGGGGCTTATATTAAACATCCGTTTTCTTTAATTCTTTTTAATGTATTCACTTGAGATATTCAACTTTTTAAAGACACCTATTTAAAATACTGTTTGTGTGACATCATATGTACTATGTCATTGTTGTATTGCTTATTATACTCTCACAAAGCTGAAAATCAATCCTCACATATATAAGCATCCAACAATTTAGATTTTGTACCATTTCAATATTTACATTTTCCCTTAAAAATTCAATAAAAAATATGACAATCAAATCATTCCATTATCCCAATACTTTTTTTTCCCTTCCTGAATCATACGCAGGACTGATTTGCTGCCACCTCTGCATATCTCTTCTCTGCGGAAAAGCGAACCGGTCAACTTCGGTACCAAAATATCGATTTATTAAGTACAGTTGAGGTTTGACAGAGCAACTGAGGATCTCAACATCACTGTCGTTCAACATGCCAAAAGGTTTTAGCGGCGAGGCAAGGTTAGAGCAGCTATTCCTCCCAGATGTTGTGAAAGACTGACCAACCCTCAGAGGAAACATTTTGCTGTCACTGCCGCTAAAAGAGATTTGACCTTTTATTGAACTTGCGGTTTACTTAGTTTCATGGCTGAGGTTAACTGAGAACATTTTTGTACCAGATTGTGAATAGCTTGTGCAGTACATTTTTTGGCGTTATTTGTCAGTTTGCGCTATTTTACATCGAATTTATGAAGAGTAACAGACATCCGCTCTTTCTGGTTTTGTGCCTTTAAATCAAGTGGAACTATACATGCGGATCTATTTATGTGTATCAAAGTATTACAGTGATAGCAACATTCTTTTCACACGTTTTCTCAGCAGTCAGTACATTCCCACGAGCCAAAGAGAGCGCCTCAGCCCACGTCTTTGCGTCTCGTATGAACTCAGCAGTGAGTTATGGGCAAAAGAGAGGGTGCTGCCTGGGAAGGGTGTTGCAGGGTGTAATGTTTGCAGCATGTTCCATTGATTCATAAAGCTGAAGCCCGGTGATGATTCTGCACCGGTGTTCCCGTAAACCTCTGTCTGGCTAAGAAGCTGACTGAAGCTGAGGGAATGCTGGGTAATGGAATGAAAGCGCTTCCTGAGTCACAGCCACTAGAGAGAGAGAGTAAGAGAACACCCCTGGTCTGGCATCTGCTTGGCTGAATCACCTCAATCAAACTTGGCCAGAAATTCATATGACGTGTGTGGAAACAGGAGATATGTGGCAGAGGAGGAGATGAGTGTTGCATCAACTTCACTGAGGTTGGATTCAAAGAGAGAGAGAAAGAGATTTATGGGACATTGTGACTGTTGCCACTTGAGTATCATCTGATTAGTCCTCTGAAGTTGCAAAATGAGCATGTGCGTGGATGAACTCACAAAAAAACAGACATCAAACTTGAATTTTTTACTGCTGCCTCTGTGCTGTCCTTTTCCTTCTTTGTATTCAGTGTCAGTCGGGTCAAACGTTCTCATTCTTATGTGACCAGTGTGGTATGCCTATGGCATCTCACTGTAACCAAAGGCATTCTGACTTTCTTTCTGCCAATGAATCCAAGTCAAGTCACACAGCAAAAATATGATCTGGTTTGAGTAAGTGTCGAAATATCACTGGAATACCAGAAGAAATGCGCTCTGGGCCTCAGTTTAATCAAGAAAAAGCTGCAGAGTTGGCTCAGATATGTCATCATAAAAATATATTTTTAGCCCTAAACCTTGCCTTGAGAAGCACTCACAAAGTTTCACGCGCTACACTTTTGCTGATGAGGGGATTAAAGCTGCCAGGTCTCGTGAATTAGACCAGATTTGTTTTACCTTTTAACTATTTGCAGCAAAGATAAAGCTAAGTCTCTACATTTCTTTTTGCATGGACAGACATGCCACAGCTGACCACATGTCTATAGAGTCGGTATTACTCATGCATTTTCAGACAGCAGCGACTCCTCTCGCAGACCTCTCTGTGTATGACTTAGCACACGGGTGGGTTTTTGATTTACATCTCGGCTGTGCCACTTGCTGTTCTTGGCTCGACGCTGCTGTGTTTCATCAAAGAAAAATCCGCTCCACTCTGACTGTGGCAGTTAATACGGCCGTCCGCCGCTGCGCTGCCTCTGCCAGAGCGGGGCCAAGAGCTGACTGGGCCCTCGCAGCTGTCAGCTGGAGAGAGAGCGACAGAAAGAGAGAGAGATGGCAGGAGAGAGATGTGGCCATTAGGATCAGGGTTTTGCTGACCTCCCTAAACAAGCTGCAAGAAAACAGCTTTTTGGACGTCTGAGTCAACCGTGAGGAGGCTCCCATTTCATCTTCAAGAGTATGTTGCTATTGTATCAGCAGTTTATGTCACTGTGACTATGATCAAGATGTGAGTAACATTCACAACACGTAATAGTTGCTAAGTGTGCATCAGAGCTTTGTAAACAGATCACCATTTAAAACTGCTCCAGCAACAGTTTCAAATACTCAGTCTCAGTTTCTTTAAATGGTGTCTGAAATGGCCCTGTTTTTACAAGACTGGGCATGTTGGAGATTAATCAGCCAGCCAATCAAACATTGGCTTCAACCGAGTGGTCAAAAACAAATGGGCAAACATGATGCGAACCGAGGCTGTTTTAATGCCTTCATTAGAGTGCAGGGGAAGGCAGCCAAAAAGCTTGAGTTTTATCCTCTCTTGTTCTCTCCCCATCTCTGCCAGGAAGCTGCCATGGGGCAGTGCCCAGTCAGCTCACTGCACCATTGGCTGGCGCTGCCCCAGAGGACTATGAAAGACATTATAAAGTCTAATAGTGCAGTTTATATACTTTATTAGTGCTTGTTAATAGAAGCCCAGCATTCTGGAAGAATTACTTATTCTCTAGTCATGTGTAACACAATCCAGTCCCAGCTCAGTATTAACTCGCTCACCAGGACTAATAAGAGCACAAAGGAAGGACGGAATAAAGATCGCTCCGAGAAAAAGTGCTCTTGCTTGTGTGTGAATGATGTGGGTCAACATCAATCACAAACCCTGAGCGTGACAACTTGCACTTCTGTACTCGGCTGATGTGAACTCAGAAATTCATATGTGCATTATGTCTTGGCAGGTACAGATCTGTACACATTATTGTCCTAGATAGAGAGCCAAGTTTCATCACACAGAGTCAATATCTATTGAATTAGTCTTTGAATGATATATTTTAAAGCGCTGGCAAGCCGATCTTTGAGTCAAAATTTATTATAGCTTGTGTAGTACTCGAAGTCAAAACGTCCAAGGTTCCATCAGTGCAGAGAGTGATATCATCCTGTTCGTCCAATGTCAGCACACAGGCAGCATTCAAGCACAGGTGGACTGGTGTTTTGTCAAAATGTTTCTTTTCTAAGTAGCAAATCTGGACACTGTGCTACAAGATGAGAGGAAGTGCAGGATTTTGGGAAAGTGAGGCTCGAGCCCTGTTCAGGTTAATGCTTGTAAGTCCAAGTTGTAGGGAGCTGGGAGGCTCGCCAGGCCGACTCTGGATGTTAATAAAGTGTAGAGGCTCGATGCCAGCACTCTGATCTGTAATGCTTGGGGTTATTTTTACAGACTTTTTACAGACAATTATATTTGAAAGGGAAGGCTGTTATTCAGTGGGCTAATATCAGAGCAAGGAGATAAAGTATGCGATAAGAAGATGCAATTTCCCATGATGTGATGCTGAGTTTTTTTCATTGTGTGGGAATATCTTCAGTATGAGAACTCCCCATGTAGAACTGAAGCAGAATACAAGACTGTGCTTCTTTTGACTTGAGCTATTTTGCTCGAGGTTTGTTAAAAGTGAAAGTTTTTTTTCCCATGAATGCTCTGCTTCATCATATCCACACACCCAAACACCTGGTAGTTGTCCAACTACAACCGCAGACAGATGGATGTTGAATGCCTAAAGGGCGATTTGACAACATTTTTAAAAGGGAGAGTGAACATTGTTGGTTCATATTCCCAGCCCAGTTTCTCAGCTAATCCAAGGATTGTCTATTTTACTCTGTCTTTCACATGTCAGCGTCTTTGCTTAATCATCTTTGACAGACCGGTTGTCGAACAGGGAGTTGAAAGAATCTAAGATGTCATTGGCTTGTAGTTGCTGTGCTGATGTCGTTGCCTACCAGAGATGTCGGCTTGATTTCACCCTCTGGATCTGAAAAACCACAACTCGCAGATGAGCTGGGTTGCTCTGTCCAGAAGTTTCCACTGGAAGCAGTAGACACATCTGTTATCTTCAGACTCCTGCTGTATCTGTCTGCTTTACATTGTCTACATCAAATTGCATTTAAAGAAGGCTGCACAGTTTTCATTTGGCAGTGTTTTCCCCGTAATCCCGAAGGAGGAAACAATTGTGATGTGAGCAGCTTTGTTGAAGGCAATCAGTTCTGTTCTTCTTTGCTTTACTGTTGCCAGGATTAAATGTAGGACCCCTTTTCTCCATTTGAACTCATATGGGCTGTGCAATAAGTGTGTTAAATGGATCCATATTACACTGAGTAATAGCCTCAGTATGCACTCTTCATTAACATGCTTAACATTCCCCCCAAGACCCAGAAGTCGGCTTCTATAATACACTGCTTAACACAAACATCATGTTGGACACTTAAGATCTCTTATGGGGCTCGTTGTTGGCAGTTTTAGCAGCGAGCAGATTTGGACAGCGTGTGTATTTGTGTTTGTGAGTGAGAGTGTGTGTTTGGGTCAAAGTGGAGGACAAAATGGACACGCTGATGAACTCTGAACATGAAAACCTTGAAATGTTAATAAAAGATCCACAGTGTTTGCCAGCTAATTAGAGCAGAGACCCAACGAGAAAAGTCTAGTGAAGAGGTTAATAAAATGTTATTGTTTTTGGCTTTTTTGGCTTGAGAATGAAAACTGTTGCAACACTGGTCAGCCACTTGTTGCATGTTTCCAAAACAGGACACGCAGCTTTGTTTTTGAAAGCAAGAAATCTTAATACTTGGCAAAGTAAATGCTGAGCCACTGATATTTTTCAGAGTGAATCAACCACCAAAGAGACATTATGGACCTCTAATGCTTTGGGACAGTTGAAGACATACTTAATATCTGTGTGTGTTTGTGCAACAATGCATTTGCACTGTATTTGATTAGTGCGTTTGTGGGTGTATACGTGTAGATGTCATTTATGATCAAATGTTTGCTTTGGATCGCCACCTGTTGGTCCTTCCAAATCTTGATTTCTTTCATATTTAACAAAGATGGCGGTGGCGGGCAGGTTTTTGTTAAAATGAATGTTACAAGATTTGAGCCTAATTGGGACCAGCACACAGCTGTCCTAGCTGGCTTGACTTTTACAGCTGCCCCAGCTCGGCGTTCAACCTTGACAACGAAGCCAAAAGCCGTCAAGAGGTTCACTCACCTTAAAACTGATAGGCTGAGATTCTTGAATCCACGCAGACAAGACACATCGGTTCACACAGTTTCAGTAACCAATAAACCTTCCTGTAGCAGGAAATGTCTCTTATATATCACCAGGACTTTTTGACAAGAATATTTAAGATGAGTACCTGGCTTTTCCCCCAGTTTGTCCTCGCTGAAGCTGAGTCACAGAGTTAGTGACCGGATAGACGGAGTGAAGAAACGAGAGGAAGGCAAGATTTCTCTCTTCCTTCTGCTTATCTAAGTTTTTCCCTTAAAAAGCCAGCTCACAGCACATGTTGACTAATACGGATAAAAAGCCTAATCAGGCACTTTCAGCTCGTATCGACAGTGATCTAATAGGCATGTGTTTAAAAGTTGAAATGAATTAGGCGGCGTCAGAGCCCTGACAGCCAGGTGCTGAGCACTTGGCCCAGCGTATTGGAGCCTCAGCCAATTGGAAAATGCTTTGCAGAATTTATCTGCACCCTTCTCCCTTGACAAATTATTTCATTGTTCCCACACAGTTGGTTTTCATTTAGTCTTTTGGCTAATGATAGGCTGAGAGCATGTGGTCTATTGTTATTCCTTTATTCAGCATAGATACTCTGACTGGAAGTGTTCACATCTGATAGCGCACTCACATGCAATAGAAACCAACCATAACATGACACACAGAAGGTACACAAATGTACACAGAGTAGGAAACTTTAGCATATATCACAAGAAGGACAATCTTGATGTGCTTATTTGTAAATGCTTTAAGTGCCTCTGTGGCATGACCTTTGTGACTGTGGAATTGGGTAAGGCTGCTTCCTGAAGGGACAACTGCTGTAAGATCTCTCCTCAGTGAACTCCAAACCCCTGCTCCAAAACCTTTAATCACATTATTCAGTGTGTCTCATGTACCAGGACTAGTAGATATGCTGTGTGAGAGCTGCAGATGGGAGAGATAGGGTGAAACTCGCTTCACGTCCGAGCCCTGCACTCTGCCTGACCTGAGATCAGTACAGCAGGACTAGGCTGCTAATCTTTAACAAATGCTGGGAGTCTCCATGACCGGGCCCTCGCTGAGATGGTTTAGTCAAAACAGCCCTGCTGCTCCTGAACACAACCCCGGCCTCTAGCTTAATTCAAACGCTGATTAACTAACAAATACCTGCTGCTTGTTCCACAGCATTACACAGCCCGGTGCGTTCTGCAGCGCTCCATGGAGTTTGACAGTGTGTTTGCCGTCCTGTAAAGGAACACACAGGCCTACTGTGTTACAGGCTTTTCGAGATATGTAGTTGGCATAATGATGCAAGACATGTCAAAGCAAGCAAAAGTGTAGAAATACTGCACTGAATGAAGAGGGTTTTATTGTTTCATCTGTCACTATATCTTTCAAGGATAGTGTTTAGTCGTCCGACTTGGAAGAGGACTATATAAATAAAGGTTTAGCATTGTTACTCTGAGGCATTGTGAAAACCTGTGGTATTTTACATAATGGTGGACAAACTTCAACAAATACACATGTTTTCTCCCCGAAAGAATTTGTTACACTCAAACTGTGATTTATTTGTTTTATTTTTGCACAATGTAAAAAATACACAAATTACAAAAATAACAAAAATGCATACAGTGCAGGGAGACGCAGAAAAACCAGTTGGCTTATTTGAAGCCTCCATCTCAATAATGTTAAAATCTCACAAAGTTACAGAAAAATTAAACAGAAAACAATATAACTACATAGAAATGATGACAAAATAGTAGTAACAAAATACATATAGTAACACCAATGAAATTTGAATAAGGGAGAATTAAGGTTGTGTCATCTCATCTGCAAACATCATTGGAATATTTGAGACAAATTTAGAAATTCACAAATTTCACAAACATTATTCTTTTCGTGGCATGTTCTTAAAAAACAGATTCTACATCAACCATCTACAACAATATCATGGTGTCTTGACTGGTCCTCCAAACAGTCTGTCTTGTCTGGGATTGCGATGCAGTTTTTGCTATTCTTACATTTCTAGGACCAAGTTTTATATGAGATTTTGAAATATAATTTCTCGACTCACCTTTAGATCATAGACTTTTTTTCCTCATTGTTCAAGCAAAGTTGTGTATAAGTCTTTTTGCTGGTACAACAATTCACACACTCGAGCCATTTTGACATATTCATCATTGGTGTTATTAGAATCTTTACATGGCATCGTTTGGGTCATCAAGGCCTACTAGGCTCAAAGGTCAGGAGAATATAGCCTGAAAATGCCACAAGATATTAGTAATGTGCATAATTCATCTGTAAAAAGTTGGTCAGACACTTCTTAATTCAATCAGAAATTTTCAGTTCTAGGCACAATTCCTCAGATTAGCGTCAGATAAAAAAACAGCCACAAGCTTAGAGAAGCACAGCAGCAGCTGTCCCCTTGATTTACATTTACTGTGAAAATAAATCGCCAAAATCAGCAAGTTCAAACTCACACTGACAACCGTACACCAAACAGCCAAGATTTTGTCTGTCTGCTTTGATTTGAATGATTTTGCGATTAAGATGATTGCTGGTCTGATAACAAAGCTGTGTCATCCCAGTGTCTCCTGCCAACTAAATTTATGGTTAAAATCAAAACAACTACTTTCAGCAGATGTCACTAGTAGAAGTGATGAAAGACTGCCTTTTTTCAGTTTCAAATTTCACTGGTGCCCCGTTCTTATTCATCTCAAACCCCTCTCACTTCCCATACTTCCCATATTTCCAAGAAAACCCTCTGGTTTTTACCGCTAAGAATATTTCCCATTCCACCTGATCACGAAAGTACTGCTAACACTCATCAGACACAAGTCTGCCACGTCTCCTACACTGTCACTTTTAACGTGGAACTGGCTGCATTTCCTGACCACTTTGGGCTTCAACCAGACACCATGCAGTTCAGGCTTCTTGCCAGGCTCAGACCCAGACTCCGACTTCGTACATGGAACAGTTGGCATGTTAAATTAAGCATCACCACTGATGCGGTAACCTCGTCGAAATGTTCCAAGTGTGTTTTAAGTATTTAAAATGACATTGATGCAGAATATATTGTGAAAACAAAATTATGTATGGTTTCAGCAGTTACTGTAAGTAATGAATAATTTAGGTTTATTTTTCAGTCATTTTTATGCGTCTGTGGTGCTTTGATTGTCTCGGTCCTCAGATCTGATTGGATATAAAGGGCAGTGTCGTGCTGGCGTCCAACATAAACTGCCAGTATGTGTTTTTTTAATTTTTTTTGAGAATGATTTGATACACTGGGAACAATAAATCTTCAACAATTTTTGCAATAACACAGTCATTATTGTCCTAAAGAATGCTGCTTTTTATTCCAACTCGAAAGAAATTGGAAGTTCAACAGTAAAGTACTATAAACTGAAAAGCAATGAATTGAAAAATATGAAGCTTAGCAAGGATGTACTTTCATTTTAGGGCTAGAAAAGGCTGCAGTTAAAGAAATATTGAATGTGTAGCCTCTAAAACCGCAATTCAGCCAGACTTGTTAGCCGTGCCCTTGATAGCTTTAGCTGCAAATGTAAACGCACAGTTTACCACAGCGCCCACTTTTACAGGGCCAGGCCTGTCATTTGACACGAAAATATGGCCAATATAGGCCACTGTAAAGATGCCAGTCTTCTACAAGCCTCAAGAGCTCTGAGCCATGAAGGAGTCCAGCGAGAGAGGCAGAGCATCGGTGTATGTACACTGCAGCCTGCCAAAGTACACTCATTTAACAGCACAAAAAGACTTGCACTGAGAACCCGCATGTTTATGTTAGGGATGATGTAAAATGGCCAGAATTCATATTTCACATCAAATTTCTCTTTCAAGATGGCTTCTCTCAATTTTTACGTGCAAGGAAACAAACATTTGCATTTCAAAGTTCTTCAAATAAAAATAAATGAAAAGCAAACCCTTTTATGGGTTTGGAGACTATATTGGAAAACAGGTCAGGGGCGAAATGAATATTTTTTATGGTTCGTAAAAGAGCTTCACAATGAATGCCAGGTTATGTGAAAGGCTTGACACATGGTACAGGCCAGAGCCCTTCGAGGTTCCCTCTTTATTCAGCCCTTTCGCTCTCGGGCCAAGACCAGCCAAACAACACACATGGCAGAGGCCAAAATGATGATGAAGAATGATTTCTTTATTTCTGCTCGTTATCGTCTGATTAGGCTCCTTCTCCCATCCAAAAGGTCTATCAACCAACAGCCTTCACTTTTTCCTTTTGGGTTTATCACACTCTGGTTGATGTGTAATCAAATCAGCACTCGGAGTCATTCCTGTTTGCTCAATAGAAGTAGAATATGTGGAAACTTCATTTAGACTTAATGCAAGCTCACTTTTTAGGTGGCATTCTTGGCCTACAGGTGATACATGATGTGTATTGTCTTTTAACAGTTTGCACTGTATGTCTTGGTCTCGCATGTGTCAGAATACACTAAAACTAAAATTAAAAAATCTTGTTAATGCACCAAATTCAATCCTACTAATCCCTGTTTATGTACTGTTCTCACTCATTGTGTGCTCAGGCCGACCCGTTGCCAAACAGAGTGACAGGTTCCGAATCTGAAATCATTTCAACACTGAGACAAAACTTGTGTCTCACTCTGGCTGTTAGCGTCGGCTGACTCACGTGGTGAAGGGACGCAGCGAGAGCAGAAATCATAATAAAAGGAATCTTATTACAGCCATTAAACAAGAGGGAAAACACAGGAGGGCTTTAATGCCTGGACATCTAAAGTGCTTACGCAGTGAGAATATATTTGCTCATAAAGCTCTTTGATGGTGGCCCTGTCCGTTCCAACACACAGAGCTGCTGTCTGTGTAAATAGCTGTGTAGTGACCTCCCACCGCACAAGATTGAATGTGTTTCCATAGGTGTCATTTGGTACCATTTTGGGCTTTTACAGGCCCCACTGTGCCTTAGTCCCTGCAACCGCGGGGGCGCAGGAGTCATGCCATCGCAGCTCAAACAGTGGGCTCTTCCTGAGGTTGTAGAGAGATGAGAGGTTGACTATGAACTGCAGCCCCTTCCTCACAGCAGCATTATGAAGCTCTGTTTGATGTGGAGTGATATATAATGTCTGATGGACTGTCCATCTCAGGTTACCTAGAGTGCACGTTCCTGTCTCTATGTGTGATCTGTGTTTGTGAGTGTGTGTATGTGTGCGGTTGTGAGGCGGGGGGGCTGGTCCTCCGTGCCAAAGCCTTTGGTGAATGAGGACTCCCCACACAATAAAAGAATGGTATTGCTGACTTCCTTAGGTATGTGTGGTTTGAAACTCAACACAGGTTTGCTCAGTGGGGCCCTCTCTTATTTATTCTATATATCTATGAAAACCCCAACACTGGTGCCCTGAGTCAAGGAGGAGGTCCCTCTACAACCCGGGTTATGGCCGTTTTTCATTATCTTGAGTGAAAAAAAATATTAATAGATATAATGAAGTAGATTTTTTCTTCATCATTTTTATTAAATACAGTGTCTTTCTTGAAGTTGAGTATGTTTAAAGACCTCTCACATCATGACCAAACCGCACTGCATCATCACATAATGATGCTACCACAGTTAAATTCTCTCACATAGCCGCTGTTGTTAGAGTGTACTTTCTCTTGTGTAATGTGCCCCTGTGTGCAAGAAAACATTTCTTTTGAGGATGCTTAGAAGGATTTAGTCCCTTAAGTTTGAGTAGATCAGCTTACTTTGTGTGCTGAAATGTCCGGGTTTAGAAACCGGTGACATGAAACAACATTAATAATCAAATCAAAATAAAAGCTTCCCCTCTGTGCCTCCGCTGTCAAAGCAAATTGTGGGCTTTTGAAAAACTCATTTTTCTCAAAGAGCTCCATTTTGGGGGTGATTTAACCCCTAATCATCCTGACTAGCTAATATTCATCGTGGACACTGTGGAGGAGCACTGGCCTCAACTTTTAACCGGAAACTTCAAAAGCCAAAGCAATTACTATGCATGCTTTGAACATATCCTTTTCTCAAAGTAACATTCCATTATTCTTCCTGCGTTAAAACAACAAAAAGTAACAAAGAAGTAGGAAGTGAAATTGGATTCCTCTTTGGGTTCCAAAAACATCTGGTTTGGCCCTTGTTTTAAACAACTAGCATCCCTTCTGAGAATAACAGAAGGTTATGTGCACTGTGTGTAGGTAACAAAATAATCATTTTCAAATGTTGCTCCATTCAAATGTGATCTAATTACCAACTTAAATTCAACCTCTCAGTTGGACCACCGACCATCAAGGGAATTTTCCCCCAGACGTTTTCCTAACTATTCATTTATTTCTCCCCCACTGCTGCCTCGAAACCATTAAAAATATACAGTAATTGCTGCAAATTGATCACTTGTTTTACAGAAGTCATATAAATCTCCACTCTTGTCAAACTGTAATCGATGGCAGGAGGCGGTGCTGGGCGAGAAGAAGAGGGAATATCGGTCAGATGGGCCTCGATGCATCTGCTACATGAAGATATTCTCATGTTCTGTGGTTGAGCTTGGCCACTGTCATTTCCAAGGAATTTACTGCCATCTGTGTTCAATCGAATTCTCTCACAGATTTGGGATTGCTTGTAAATATTGGGTGCTGGTTGAAGAGGGCTGAAGGAGTGCAGTGAGTTTTGTAGTGACGGCCTCTCGGACAAGCCAAAGGCGCAAGGATGAGCTAACAAAGCCTTATTAATGGGAGCCTTTATACAGACATTCATCGTTCTCACACAATGTGTCCTAATGACTTTGGTGATCCCCTGATTTCTCTTCCTGCGCCACCATGATATTCACACATATAGTTTTCAGGGAAATATGGAATGTCTCTAACTATTGGATGGATTATCATAAAATTTGGTTCAGATGTTCATGTTCCTCTCAGGATGAATTGTAATTCCTTTGGTCATCCCTTAACTTTTCCTCTAGCACCACCATCAGATCAAAATTTCCACTTGTCCAAAACTTGTTTATTAAGTTAATTGCTTAATACTTGCAAAACTAATGTCATTACCGTGAACCTCATTTTTACTTTATGTTTAGTGCCAGTTGTCCAGTGTCATGCCAAACTAAGGTGGTGAACATGGTAAATACTGTACCTACCAATTAACATCAGCATGTTAGCATAGCATTGTGAGCACGTTGCCATTGCTAGCATTAGTATTTAGTTCAAAGCTGAAATGCCTCTAAACTTCTGATTGAAAAAGAATGTGTGGCAATATACTTGCTATTTCTTTTGTTCTTATTCAGTAGGTTATACAATATGTTACACTGCAATCAACCTGGTTTTTATTCAATTTAACGTATCACCTTCTTATTTACTTGATCAATTTCTGCTCCTCTAGAAACATCAGTTTTCTAAGCAGGATTGAGCAAACTAATCTAACTAATTAATTAATCTAATATACACAAAGTTTGCAATATAAAGATTATTTCCCAACATCCAAATATGCAATTCTTGCTTATAATTAAAAGAATCATCTTAGTAACCCAAATTGCAAACGCTACTTCAGTATTCATAGACAATTTTGGCTTTTTATGGTTTTTTTTTTTTCTCTTCCCAATATTTAGCAACAGATTTTTGATGTCATGATATGAAGAAACAAAGATTGACTCTGTTTTCCATTTATTTTATTTTAGCATTGGCATTTTTGCCAATTTGTAAGAAGTAGTGGAAAAATGAGCGAAGTAACATTGTGCTGTCACGAGTCTCTATTTTGTTGCAGTGTCACACAGAACATAATTCAACATGAGAATTGAGCCCCCATTACAAATGACCTCTGTTTGACTAAAGTTATTTTCCTAACCCAACCATTCTCAACAGTACAGATTTATTGTGCTATTATAGTAATTTTGACAAATAGAGGGCCATGCTGATGTTTGACAAATGGATCTGATTTCACTGCAGTTTCAGAGGGGCTTGCGCTGTGTTTTGATACGTCTTGAGCGGGCACACGGACAAACTGAGGCCTATTGTTCCGAAAGGGGAAAACGCAGCTTCTGCACTAAATCGCTGTGTTTATTTTTTACAGCAGATTTATACACACTGGTTATTCTCATGAGTAAACACACACACATAAGTACACACACAGACCAAAAAAACAGGCACCGAAAGTAACGTATCCAAAATCTGTCAAATAAACACTGATTGAAAATGTTTTAAAGCACTTTGTAGCTCTGTTTATGCTTAGTTGTTGCAGGAAATAACTTGATTCTGTTGAGAAGTGTACCAGTCTCACCTTTAACACTTTCTCCGAGGGTGTGGTGCCTGGAGTGCCTGTCAGTCCTCTGGACCGGCCGCATTACTCTGCCAGTATTTACTGCCGCCTCTCCAAACAGAGCAGCCTCTTGTCTGACTTTGAAGCGCCTCCTGATCCCATGACGAGGTTTCGGCACTGTTGGCCAGCCTCCGGAGCCGTGTTGTTCACCAGACCCATAAAGGTGTCTGTCACTAAGCTAGACGTCCCTGTCACGTCTGCCAGCCAAGTGCATCACGTCTTGTCAGTCCACGGGCCTGACTGATGCTTTGTGCACTGTTTCGCCTTCACAATTATGTGGCTTTTCAGTCAAATTATAGGATGTGGTTTGGCTGAAGACTTCTTGTAAAACTTGTGATTGTCTGTGATTAATCCTGGCAGTGAATGGATTTGTGGGCAAAATCTTGTTATGATAGTGATTGTCATGATAGAGTTGTGGCTACTCGTGCCTTTAAAGTGGTTTGTTGAATATGCACATTTTTGTTATATTAACAAATGTTCTAAAAGAGTTTGACTTAAAGATAGAGGATATGCTTATTTTTGTGATAATCAATCATTGCTGTGGTGTTTTTTTTCTGTCTTTCCCAGAGGTCAATGTGCAAACAGTGTCTTAGTATAGTAAGAGGCCTTTCTATGGAGTTCTTGGTGATTATGTCTGGGTTTCTGTTTGCTGAGCTCTGTTCTTTGTCTTTTCAGATATCATCATATGGTTGTCATTGCTTATGTTAATTACTCAGTTCTGTTGATTGCGATCATTTCACTGTTAGAGCTCTTGGAAAGGGAAGCACATCATTTTTTGAGCAGCAGATAATTATTTAAAGACATGCTTACACTGCAAGTTTAGAATAGGAAATGTAAAAGAGCTGGGACTGATGTGAAATGGGGATTTATTTACATTGAAAATCTGCAAGTTATGCATCAACCACTCAGAATATACACTCACTAAGACTAGTGAACAAATAGTTGAAATATTAGGGAGGCCTCTCAATATAATGTAATACAATTCAGCAGCACCACAAAATGAGCATTAACTCGTGTATCATTTTCAACAATAACTGAAAATTATAACCTTCATAAACTAAGCAAGTTTTATTGCAGGGTTGTTGTCTTACGTTTGTAATGTAGGTCTGTTATTTCTCTAGTGTTTACAACCATTGCACATTTAAACACAACTTTTAATTAAAAGTTGAAAAGTACACAATGTCTGGAACAATAAAAAACATGTTATCAGCCAGGTGAGGCCAGTCTGAAATTATGATTTGTCTAAAATTCAAACAGAATATTATTTAACTTCTGACTGACTGATCTGAGCTCAAACCTACAATTTATTATCTGCAGGTCTCTTTTTAGTCTTTCTCCCATTGATGTGGATCACCTTGCTGATAGAGCTGTTCTTAAACAGGATGCCCTGGTGGGCACAACCAGTGACAAGGTGCTACCACCAGGTGGTGACATGCACAAGTGTAAAGTTCTAATTATGTTAATCAGGGACGACAGCAGGGAAAATGATTGGCTGTGACAGTTAGTAGGAGGCTGTGGGAAGTGATCAGGAATGACCACAGCCATTCAGTGCATCTCCCTCTGTTAAAGTTTAGTGTGAGCGTGTTCTCTTGAGGGTAGGCGTGTGTGTATATGTGAGAGAGAGAAAGAGAGAGGTGTGTGTGTGCGTGTCAGTGTGTGGAGTCACATAATCCCACAGCATTTTCTCCTGTGTTTGGGTTTTGACTTACAGCGCCCTCTCTTTAAGCCGTGTGGTAAAGTGGTTGGTCTCTGGGACTCGGGTTGGTCTTTTGGGCACCGAGCCTGGCACCGGGATGGGGTGGGTGGGGTAAATTGATGGGGCTGGGGATGGGAGGGTTGTTGGCTGCCAACTATTTGTTTGTGTTCATGACTGCGGTTAGCACTGCTCCATTTGAAGAGCCTGGTATTATGAGGACGCCTGCTTCCCACAACATGTGCCCTCTTCTCTAAAAGGCAGGAGAGATAATCATTTACTGACCGCGACCGCTGAATTCATCAGCACGACTTAAAACTTTGTAGCCACTTAGTATGAACAACCAGATGTATCCACAAAGAGGTTTGCTTGGACGATTGGGCTCAGTCGTTTCTCAGTTTTTATATATACTAATGGTTTCTTTAATGCTATTACTCTTTTGGAGCTGAATATTTTTGTGCTGTGCCCAGAACAAGTAGAGGTTTGCAGCTGGGTGAGTCCCTCTGCTTCACTTATGTATTTGATTTTCCAGCAGTTAATCTGAGGTTATTGTGGGACCAGGCTGACCATGAGAAAACAGGGAGGACAGAGATACCTGGTTGAGAGCGGCTAAAATCAGCTAGAACAAATTGATTTTATCCTCATGAAAGCTCTCATGTCTGCTGGTACTTGTAATCCTGCTACGAAAACACTGACATTTCTGCACTCCAACAGTAATTTAATAGAGTTTTTCTTCTTCCCTTGCTCCGCACCTGCTTTAAGAGGAGCTTTCTCTGTAGACATTGTTATTTTTCATTTACTTGTGCCCCCAGGTTTTTCAATCATACATCCATTACTAAGCAAACAAATAAGTTCCGGGCCTATGCCGCAGACACAAATATAGACATGAGTTATGAGATTCAGAGAGGCCAGGAAAGGCTTTGGACCCTAATACACAACATCTGCACTGGACAAGACGCGCAACTGGAGCATCCCTCCACAAAGTCCCGCTGCCTGCTGTCGCACACTTGTGTCTGTTGACCTGTCTCGTGTTGAAAGAGAGGAGGGAGGGGGACGATGGCAGGTGGGGGTGTTGGGGCAGACGGGAATAAAATTATCATTATTAACTGTTTAAGTGTTGAATGTTATGATTTATGGAGCCAAAGTGGGGCCAGTTGAGGTGTCACATCGGATTTCCAGAGGCATCTGTCTTGCGGTTTTGGCAGCTTGTAGTACCTTGGGTTCAGATGTTTGCATCAAGCTCTTGACATCCCATTTCCCTCTCCAACGCCACCCCCCCACCCCCAAACAGCCTCCTCCTGCTTTAAGTACAGTACACCTCTGATCGCTCCCCTTTCCTCTTCTTAAACCATCTATCCATCTGCACATCTGCTTTTCATTGGGGCCTGCATGTCTCTGAAGACTTGAACACATTAAACGCTGGCACAAGCACAGTCTCACTCTGGCACTTAACACAACGCTTAGGTGACTTAAAAGGGAGAGGCGAGAATTATAGAAAATGAAGTGTCACCGACATAAAAAATCACCCCAGATTACCACCAATTACACTTAATAATGCTGTCCAGACCATCTGCTGATCAGATGGAGGACTGGTATTGTCTGTGGAGAAATAATGATACCAGAGACTCCGAGAAGGAGAGAGATTCATTGGGGGAGACAGCGACACAGACTTTCAACTATTTGATGATGCGGTTTGATCTTTTCAATACTGTATAGACTGGAATGCTTTGTATGGTAACGCAGTCATAACAGCATATCTTGGGATAATAGCTGCGTTGTTTCAGAGGGGTTAAGTTCTGCTAGATTGGAGACATGTGTCTGCTCTGCTTTATTAGTCATTTATTAGTCACTGAGGT
This sequence comes from Centropyge bicolor, assembly GCA_037975185.1. Taxonomy (NCBI): domain Eukaryota; kingdom Metazoa; phylum Chordata; class Actinopteri; family Pomacanthidae; genus Centropyge; species Centropyge bicolor. Next base: position 2,551,658 of record JBBMOC010000008.1, on the reverse strand, counting down.
CAGGGGAACGTTTTTAGCCAAGGCACAACACTGCTGAACTTGAACATGACTCTGATCATCAGCCCCTGAGGCAGCCTGAATAGGTGTACAATTACAGCGCACCCTAACTGGCCATGATCCCCGATGTGAAATTCATCCAGTATGTGAAGCGTGTTCAACAATCAATGTAATCACCGTCACAGTGACCGCAACCTTCCACTAAAGAGCGAGTCGTGCTCTAATTATCAGAATTATCGAGTCTACGTTTATTCGTCGTTCCTGTCTATTGTCTTATTTCTCAGCCTCTATGGTCACAGTGGCTGCGTTTAGCCGGATCAGCCGGAGAAGGATTAGAAAGCCCTTTCCACGATTATGATGCATCTGAGTTTAACGGCTTTGTGCGTTGTGCTCCCAGAGGATTTTGACAAGAAGGAAGCATGACAAATGGATGACATCAGAGCAGACGTATTGCAGGGTGATTGGAACCTCGTTTCCATCCACGACCTCAGCCAAAAAATAATCATACATGTCCCAAAACAAGTTCTCGAATAACCATATTTATCCCTTTACAATTACACTCTTGTAGGAAGCATTAATTTTTGTGTTTATGTGCACCGAAGCATACAAACTGGCAGACTGCTACTTTAATTTTTCTTCCCCTCTTCTACGTCTCAGTGAGCTCCTCAGTTTACCGTCATCCAGCGGTGATGCTCACTGAAAGGAACGTGCTACTTTAATTATACAGGAGAGGAGAGGAGGCGCAGTGAGTGAATAGATGCCATGTGATGACATTTATGCAACAGAAGATACCACTTCATTGTAGAGTATTATTAGACAACATGTTATCAATAGGGTTTGTTTCTTGTCCACAGTCCTTGTTCCAGAAGTGATTTTGTTTTTTTCTTTTTTTACTTGAGGGTGGTGTTTTCAGAGGCAGATAACAATAGAGTCCTTAGTTGTGCCTGTGTCTTGAGTTGGCAATGCTGACATCAGTGGCTCTTTGTGAGGACGGGCCAGCACATCTGTACATGTTCTCTGTACTGAACACAACATTTGCCCCTGGTGCTTTTGGCACTGCCCTCCCTCTTTCTTTCCCTGTCTCTCTCTCTCTTTGCCCCTGCGTCCCTGATCTCACGCCCTTACAGCGTCACTCCTAATTGGGCCTGAATGCTTGCAACTGTGTATATCAGAGCAGCATCCCACCCTGCTTGTTCTAAGGTGCCCATTAGAATTGGACACGATACTGAATTCCATTTACATAGATAATCTGCGGGGATTAACTGTGAATGCAAGTATTTTTTTAAACTGTGGATTAAGATCAATTTAAATATGCCCTACAGAGTTTTTTGTTACAAACAAAAGTTATATTTACATTCTTTGATTCTTACCAGTCTATCCTTGAGGTCTAACAAACATGGCGAATGCATTTCCTTCCTCATAAACCTTTCTGAAACCTGTATCATTTATATCCACGTTTACTTGATAGCAGCCATCTATTTCTTCTTTGTGGGTGCATTGCTATACTTCTTTGCACGTTTATGACACCAACTCACGATCAGCTTGAAACTGGTGATAGGAATGCGTATCCTGTTGCGTTTGAGCATTTGTACATGATACTGACAAATGGTGACCCACTCATAAAAACATTGGTCAAAAACCGCACGGTACCTTGAATTTTTGTTTGTTAATTATATCAGTTGATTACACAGAGAAATATATTTTAACAACTCAAGTTTTCCCCAGATGGAAAAATTCAAATCCAGAGCCAAAGGAATGTAAAGTATGATGAACACACAGCTGCCTTGCTAAGCAGACCACCCATGAACTCTGGACATTTAAAAGAAGAATGGTCATCTCTCTCTTTCTCTCTCTCTCAAACATTCACTCATTCACACAAACATACACAAACACACATATACACTCTCTCTCTCTCTCTCTCTCTCTCCCTGCCTCTCTACCTCCTGTCACTGCTGCTGGATGGCCTTACATTTCACCTCAGTCCCTGTTGCTCTCTCTGGCTTCCACCTCCTGATCAAACTAGGCTCTCACACACAATGAAATGTTCAACGCTGAATTACCATGGCACATTCAATATAAACTGAATTCACTGTTGGGTCCCATCCAAGCCACCATATGTTGAGGAGCCTGTTTCCCTGACCTGAGCATGACTGATTATGTTAATGTAGCAAAGCTTTAAATCAGCGGTGCGCTACCTTTCTGCAGCAGGGGGATCAAGACCTTTAACAGTCATTTAACACTCTGACTTTTATGTTCAGGAGACACTCAGAATGTGTCTCAAGGATGGAGAGACTTTAGTCTACTTTTGATTTCACAACATGATGCAATACTCTTCACGTATGTTGGAATGAGGAATGTTTGCCACAGGAGCAGTGGCTCTTTTTTTTTTTTTTTTAGCTCTTTTTGGAAGTACTGCTACCTACTTCTATTAGAACGAATAAATTAAAGCCGTGCAAAAAGGGTTTCACTGACGCTCGTTTTTTTCCCCAGACCCATTGATGAATCTGCCAGGATGCAATTAAAACACATGTGAGAGTCAGATGGTCCCAGGAGATAAAAAATCCAGATGTATTTGTAACCTCAAAGGAAAGAGAGCATGACAAGAAAAGACAAATTGTACTTTAAAGTCACAGTCGTTTGTTTCACATGGTGGCTTAAAATGGCTGCAAGAGCCACTTAAAAAAAACAATAGAAATTAATAATTTTTTCTTATTTGTCCTTGTTCTTGCTGATGTAGATGTAGTTTAACTAAACAGCTATGCAGCCTATTGATCCAACATTTCCTAACTTAACCCCTGTACTGAACAAGTTCACTAAGAACACGTGTACCTTTCATTATTTGAACATTTTTGATAATAGATACAATACCTGACTTTTACTCGACCTTTATATTGGAGAAATGTTTTCCAACAAAACCTTTTTAAAAATGAACAAAAGATGTAAGAGTTGCCAAATTTTATGTTGCCTGAGCACAAGCAGCCATTCGAGATAAAAAAATCAAATCATCTAAAACTGGAAACTATTTTATTTTAATCAGACTATCTGATCATAGATTAGTAAACAAGGTTAATCTGACGGCTTTTGGTTTTAGAATTGATTCTCTGGGCACATTTCAGAAGTTGGTGCCAAAAACCTATTCAGGTTCAATGGCCTGCTCTAATACCAGGTGTAGTGTTCTGTATAAGACATTCAAAACCAAGCTCAGTGCAACTTCATTCAGTGATTTCTGGCAGCTGTTTTAAATGATATTTCCAAAGAAAATTATGTCTGAAAACATTGGTTGTATTATTTGTCTGTTTTAGTACAATACTTTGCCGACAGGTAATCAGTGGTCTGGGATCATCTCTGCCTTCTCTCTGTGTCTAACTCATTTACATTTTCCTGGCAAACATCCATTCTGTATTGAGGAGCAGAGCAGTGAGCTTTAAAAAGAGCATTGTCTCATAATTCGGGTTACATTTACTGGGCTGCCTGTTGTGGGTCTGTGTTTTATATTATGGTGACTACGATATGTGTGTGAGAAAGAGCATGTGCATCCAGTCAAGGCCTCATTGACTGACTGCCAGTCCGTCCAGTGCTTTATGATGACAGTGTTTTTATTTGGTTGTTTGTGTTTCTAGTGTGCATGCATATGGACAGTCAAGGCCTAATTAAAAGATCTCTGATGATGTTAGTCATCTCCATCCTGACTCATGTCACTTCTGGCCATCATGATTGAATTACTCCTGACTTGAGGCAGGAAAACACTTGGCTTCACATCAGCAGGCCTTGAAACTTTCATACCGAAACACAGTTGTATACGCTCAGCCAAAAAGCAGCAAAAAAAAAAGAATAAGAAGTAAAACAAGAAAGACAGAACAATCCCGAATTTGGTAAACAGAACGATTTGTGTTGCTTGAAACCAGACCAGAGCTGAAAGACATCTTGCCTTCTGTGAACGGCTTTGAGTGAAACCAGCGTTTTTCCTGCGGTCCCCTGGTGATACTGGGCCGTTTGCATTGCTCACTAGGTCTTCTCTCCACTTCTTTGTGTTTCCGCCGTGACCCGTGACAAGACAAATGCAGAGGAGACTAATGATACATCAACTGTAGGAGGGATATGTGAAAAGACGTTCCTTAAACGGAGGATAACATGGCTCACAAAGTTCCCTTGTTTTCTCTTGTCTTTTGTTCGTCCTCGTAACCTTTTTCCCATATTCCAAAACACTTCCTCCCCGTCTCTCTTCTACTGTTTACTCTCCCTCTCCATCTGTTACTCATGTTGTAACATCTTTCTCCTTTGTTAGTTTTTTCTTCTTCGTTTTGCTCAATATTTCTCGCATTATTTTCACATTTAGTTCATTTTTACCCGTTATATCCTTTTCAGTCGTTTCCAGTACCTATTCATGTTTTCTCTGACATACTGGGTGTTTGGGTGACTTTATTAATAATGGGCTCATGGTGTGTGATAACATTGTCAATAACATCGTTAGGAGAAAATTGAATTTGAGAAATTGAGTTAGGAAACTTGGAACAGGGGACGCGTGGCCGCCTACACATGAGTGTGTGGGGATATCAGCTTACCCTTCACAAATATTTCCTCATACAGCGAGGCCCTCCCTCCGTTCACTTTCATCTCCGTCTTTCCTATTTTTATTATGTTTTCAGTCACATTCATAAAAATATGCTCAGTTATATGGGCTTGTGCCTGAGGAATGAAACTATAGTTGATCAAAATTATAAAAAAAATAGTGATAGAGATAACAGATTTTAATTTAGTAACACATTTATTTTCTCATGCATTATCCTGCCAAACAGGTAATTTGCAGTTATAAAACATTGATTTGTTATAAATCATTCCTCCACTATATTAAATTAGTGAGTAATTACACCACACTTTAATTGCAAACTGCCCCCCCCCATACACACACACACACATACACATGCACACACATACATGAGCACACACACACACAGAGAAATTAATAATTTGTTTTTTAAAATTGAATAAATAAATTGAATAATTATAAAATGACAAAGAATCAATTGAGGTCACCATTTTCACAAAAGGATTAATTGCATAACATTAGAGCGACTGATGATAAACTTAAAGGGACAGTATGCAATTTAAATCCTTGATTGATTTGCACTTTTGCAGGCTGGATCATCCAGACACATGTGAGTTAGTTTATTTTTCCAAAATGGACGCATCGCCATTTGGAATACAAATCCTCAATTACTCCAGCAATAATATTTGGCAATACAGTAAATCTCTCTGGCATTATTCTTACTGTCACTAGTTGGACTTTGCCAAGGAGCTCTCCATATATCACTAGATACTACAGTTGTGGCAGCCAACAGTTATTCGTCAGGGGAATATTCCTAATCTAACAGGATTTCGACATGTCACTGATGGCATGGATCCCACTATAAACTGATTATTCTTCCAAGGCAGTCAGTAGATCACTTGGTCCAATCTGCTTAGCCAGTTTTAATTTGACAGTGGCATTAGGTCAATGCTCTTCTTGCTCTAATATCACCACATATTAAAGATTTAATGATATTTCTCTCTCTCTTCTTTCAGTGAATGGTGCCTACTGCTCTGAGAAGGATGTGGATGCTGAGCTGGGCAACGCTAATGGCGCCCTGATGCGAAGTGGGCAGAGCTTGCCACTGCTGGTGGGGAGTCCGTTAGGGGGGCTTTATGACCAGAGCCTCCACTGCGACAGACCTACACCTGACCTCCTTCTACAGGACGGCCCTCACCAAGACACCAGGTAAACTGTCACTATGATAGCCATTTTAAAATGGTTTTGTTCCTGTTCCAGTTTTGAATATTTCCTGTTGGGTATAGTATTACTAACAGTTTGCAGGTACAATGTGTTTTTCATTATCTTCGCTGTTGTGAATCAGATGTACATATATGTAGCTGGAAAGCTTTACCCAGTCTCATAAAACACACTGAAGGGGTCCAAAGTACAACATGTATGTTACTATAATGTGATTCTTCTGTTGTGCAATCTTTGGCTACTGTTGGTCAAGTCAGAAAGAATTTCAAGTGAAGCTTTCTGTTGTGGGGTTTGTCCTCTTTCTTCCCCCTCCCTTGTTCTTTCGCTCGATCCTCAGTCATCCAACCAAAAGTGCTTCTGGACAGACATTCACTCCTCATATTGTCTCTCAATATTTTCACTACAGCCAAACAGGAAATGGCGCTTCTGAATAGAAAGAGAAAAGGGGGTCAAGTCTTTATTAACAACAACAATGACAAAGTCTGCCAGTGGCTCTCTCCAATCCTACCTAGTGTTAGCTCTGTTAGCTCTTTTCCCCCAGCGTGCTCAAGGGAAGAGACAAAGACGATTCCTTCATGAGACAGTCCGGAGAAAAGAGAGCTCTTCTCACATCACTCAGGGGCTTTGGACAAAATCCATAATGAGCCAACTGACAGGAATGATTATGTAGGAGATCACAGCAACGCATGGAGAAATCTGACCTGGGTCCCCCATTCAGCAGGGCAAAGATTCCCACCATAATACACAGTATTGTAAATGGTGACCCTTCATAGGCTGCAATTATGCCACCAAAACAGGTGACTCCCTATTTATCCCCAATGTTGGGTTGGGTTTAACCCCTTTGTGTCATCAAAGCCTGTCAGATGGACACTAGCCAGTGGCCTCTCGGTCTCAGTAGCCATCCATCCCTCCCCCTCTTTCTATTCTTAGTCATAAATGCCCATTCATATTCTCTCACTACCAGAATATCCTGTTTCATTTATTCATAAAACACTTTGGATCATCGGCAGTGGATACTTACTGGTGTCCAACATCACCTTGTGCCACTGAATCCTAAACATGGCCAACACAATGTTAATGTTAAGGTGAAATATGTTAGGTCAGTGGGACTCATTTCGGATGACATGGTTTTATTGTAAACTGAGAGAACGATTGGAGGAGGAGGGGTAAGCAAAAGGCTGAACGCTGACAGTGCTGCTGGTGGGAAGGATCAACCAGCCAGTATCTGTCATCAGCCTGTGAGCTAATAGCGCTCATATTCCTCTCTGTCTTTTTCTCCTTACAGATCCTCCTCTGCCTTCCAAAGGACCCTGCCGGGGGCCTCACCTGGCCAGGGGTGTGGCGCTGCCAACGGGACTCACTCCTCTCTCCCTTACTCAATCAAACAGGAGAACTCAATGGGCTACAAGATCTCCAACTCAGGGTCCAGGGTCCATAGCACGTCTCAGGCCGGGTTTCAGAACTGTAGGGCAGGCCAAGTATTGGGGGTGACAAGGGATGAGATAGTTGGCGCATCGCATGTTAGCAACAACGGTAGTAGCGCATGCACAGTGAGTGGTGTAGGTAGCGCCGTGTCAGGGGATGCAGTGCAATCGTTTAATAATGAAGATGGCTCCTCCCCGCTGGCTTTGTCCCCAACGGGCTCCCGTCATTCAGCGCGGCAGCTCAGTGCTAGCAGTCTGAAGAGACGCTGTCTGTCCCTGGCCTCACAGTCCATTGCCGCTACTGGCAGCGTTGCTGCCACAAGTTCTCCATCAGCTACTGCCACTGCATCCGAAGAGATCAATATCACCGCCATCATCTGCTCCTCCTCCCAGATGTCGATGGTTGCCTGCGTCAACGGGTTCCGCACTAACCTCTCGCCCAGCCACGCCAGCAGTGTCGGCTTCTCCTCCTCTTCCTCCTCCTCTTCTACATCCCCACCCTCTAACTCCTGCTCACGGGAAGCCCTCCAGAGGCCCCCACCTCACAGCAGCCCCCAACAGGCCACGCTACAGGAGAGCTGTCAGCTGTCCTCACCAGCCACCTGTCTGCTGTCCCTTTCCTCCTCCTCCTCCTCGTCCTCTTCGGTGTCATCAGTGGAGCCAGAGCAGGGCCAGGGGCAGAGCCAGGGGCTGTGTGAGGAGCGGGGTTCCATGCTGCAGGGGCGTGGGCTTGGCGGAACTGCTGGGGGGGCGGTGGGAGGAAGTGGAGGAGGCTCGGATGGGTTGGGGCTACTGATGAGTGGGGGCCTGATGTCTGGGATGCTGCATCCGGGGCCTGAAGCTGGGACTCTCCTGGACGGGGGCCAAAGATCAGGAGCTACGCTCAAGCAGGAACCCCTGGATGATTTTTCTCCCAGTGAAGACGAACTCTTTCAGCACCATTATCATCATCACCACCACTTGAGTGGTCATAGTGGGCACCTTCGTCACCCTCACCACCCCTCTCGCCCCGCTATGCCTCCGCCCTACCCCCTGCACCAATACGTGGGGTCCAATCCTGGGGCCCTGCCACACCACCAAAGCCAGCAAACAGCACCAACCTCTTCCCTGGGACTGAAACCGACCCCTGGAGGTCCTCCTGGATCTCACACAGCCCCAGAACGGGAAGAAGTCAGAGGAGGAGCACTTGCCGATAAGCAGGTGTGTCGCTGGATTGACTGCAGCGCTGCATATGAGCAGCAGGAGGAGCTTGTGAGGCACATTGAGAAGGTTCACATTGACCAGCGCAAAGGTGAGGACTTCACCTGTTTCTGGGCTGGCTGCATTCGCCGCTACAAGCCCTTCAACGCCCGCTACAAGCTGCTCATTCACATGAGAGTCCACTCCGGAGAGAAACCTAACAAGTGTATGGTGAGTCATCATAATCCTGTAAGATTATCCACTCAACACTGCCCAGACCCCAAAATAATAGTGGTCAGTTACATACACAACTCATACTTTCAATTCTGTTGAAAATCCCCTCATGGTCAGCCGTCTTAGTTTTACTAATTTTTTCTTTTTTGAAAACATTAGGTTGTATTTACTAGTTTAATATGAGTCTAGTTTGCCCCATAATTGCAACCATCTGTTTAAGAAATGTTTTTTGTTTGAATTAAACACAAGCACATATTTCTCAAAGTAATACAGTCCCTCAAGATGATTTTTCCTCAACAAGATACGCGGCCATTTTGTCCAAAAACAAGACTGGACTTGCTTCACTGCTGATTACTTTTCAACATAAACTTTTATTTTGTTTTGGTTGAGAAACAGCTATGATTGTAATTCCTTTTTTTTTGGTGGAACATGTGAAAGAAATAGAGGGTTTTTTTCCACTGAAGATGTGAGCGGCAGTAAGAGCAGCACTACCTTGTCAGTATAAATAGATTTGTGGTTGTATTCTTTACAGGTAAGGCTCCGATTGCACAAGTCAACACACTAATCAATGTCAAGCTGTCACTCCCCGGCGTCCCTAGCAAATGGAAAAAGCCCTCCAACCTTAAGAATGATTTAGTCCAAATACACAATTAGTCCACAATTTGTGTAGGGCGAAGCCATGTTTATTTTCATGAGCACTCTGTTTTTTGAGAAGGGATTCAGATCATGAAAAGCCAACACATATGGTTAACATAACCAAACAATGCCTACACTTGATCCTTTTAAATGGGAGCTTTAAATGTTTAGCTGTCCCACAAGTATTAAGTGAATTGGTTTCATATCCAAGCCAAACATGAGGAGAAATGTAGTAGTCTGGAGAAGGGAGCCACAGAGGGATAGTCGGTAACATTTGCTAGTCTTGCTCAATTCACGGCTTTACCCAAAGCCCCTGTCAGAAGTGGTCCTCTTCAAGTTCAGGAACCCATCCAAATCCTAATTATTGAAGAACTTAGTCTGCAATATTGCTACAGCACCTGTTTTATCTCAAGGCCTTCTTCTTTCTCAAAAGAAAAAAAAAACAGGTCTTGTTTATTTTTCTAAATAACAGTGGCTTGTAAAATTAGTTGAGGTGAGGGTCTGTTGATAGAATGTTGTATTTTATGGCAGTTTTCTGTGGAGCTGGATCAGTAACTCATGTTGATACTGACTGATTCTGATACTTGTTAGTGCACATCTGAGCTGAATGCTGATTGAAGCCAAAAAGACACAAACTCAACTGTTGCTGCTGTTCTCTCGGCCTTGCCTCACTCCGGGGTATTAGTGTTTCTGCTTCCTTGGCTCAGCGTGAACGAAAAATTTGGAAGTAATTTGCTGCTTTGTACGTTTCCCAACTGTTAATTCTTTAGGAGTGTGTTGCATTAAAGGCTTTCATTTGGCTTTTTTTCCCTCCTTGTCGTTGTTGTTGTTGCTGTTTGGAGCGTTGTTCGGGTGTATCTTTCGTCCAACAAGACTGAAGTCACATTGAAGTGGCAGCGAACAGACACTGAGTGAACGTTAGCATGTGCATATGGTCTATAGGTGTATGTGTTACTGTGTCACTGTGAAGGTTTGTGTGTGTGTTTATGTGTGTTTTGGGAGATGTTTACCATATGTGAGCACTGGAACAATTCAGCTCAGTGTCGACGAGCCACTGGACTCTGTCTGCGGACATGAGGCACTGGGAAACTCTGCCATACACCCTAACCTCTTGATCACCCTTTAAGCACACATACACTAACACACAGCCATGCAGTAATATGAAAATGGGGATATTGTTTCCATTGACTCTCACAATAGGAAGTATTGATTCTGCGTACAGTATGTTAGGCCGTAACACTCCTCCTTTTCCGACAGAACATAAACAGAACTGTGAAACATTTTCCAGCTTGAATCAACACATCAAATCAGCAGAGATTGAATGTATGTTGATGTGGGACTTCAGCAGATAAACCTTGAAGGCCAGAGAAAATAAACACGCTCTCTGTGTGTATTTGTAACTGTGTTTGTGTTTGCATATAGTCTATACGGATTTAAGTAAGTACTATGTACTTGTAGGAAACCTAGTGCCTCTGAGAGCACGCATGCTCCTGTGTTTTAGTTGTGTCCATATCAGAACCTTATTTTATTTTATTTTTTGTCTGAGTTGTGTGCTTTTTGGCCACTAGCACTGATGCCTCTTGTGTTTGTTGTGCTCATGCAATAGACAAAGGCATTCAAGAATTTGAGCAATTCGTATGGAGGAAGCAGATGAGACATTCTGTTTTAGGACAAAATGCCCTAGAAAAACCAGGGCTAATCCCTTTATTATCTTTCCAGCGGCAGATTCCAGCGGGCGCTCATGAAACGGGGCTCTCCTCACATCCAAACATAACACACCTCTCTCCTCTTTCTCCCTTGACGTCTCTCTCTCTATATATATACTGTATCTCTTTTTCTTCATACAGCTGCAGAGCATTTGCTTCATGCTGCGTCTTGGCAGGGAAAAGTCATTATCACAACACACAAGTCGTACCCCGACCCCTGCATGGGCCTGTCACAGTCTGTACCTGGCTAATATTTTAAGAAATTCCACATTTAAAAAAAAAAGTCAGTTCCTTCCATATGTAGATGGCTGAGTTCACGGCTCTTAAAAGTTCTGCTACCTCTTAGAAAATATGTTTGGTTCTCTCTCCTCGCCAATTAAAGCCGGCCCTGGGCTGTTGTGTAGTGCAGGCAAGCGCTGAGGGACACACCGGCGAAAAGGAAACAACATAATCTCTCTGCAATATCCTGTTGTGTTTCATGCTTAATTCACTTGTTGTTTCAGTTTATTGCATTTTTTGTCCAGCGTCTGCATAAATATTAAAAATATATCCAGCAAGAGTAGCCCTGACATGGTCCCAGACTTTGATATTGTTCTGCTTCGTCAGAGGCTGGCCCAGCAGATTTGAAGCGTCTGAAGACTGGACTCTGAGCTATGAAGGTCAGAAAATATCCTCCTAAACCGTGGAAGCTCTCTGTGTGGAAAGGACAGAGCGTTTCTGTGGCAGAGTAGTGACTTCAGGCAGGAGTACACGCCTGTGTAATTTATTTGGTTTCTCTGGCGTAGGTTTTTTCTGGCATATTTTTTTGATGCTATTCAAAACAATTGTGTGCTTTAAATGTTATTAGAGGAGGTTATGCTGTTGTGGGATGAAGGATTTTAGTCAGTGGTTCAAGGCATGAAACACAATTCAGTGGTTTTGTCTTTACATGCAGGATTTCAAAGTAAGAGAAATGCAACATCTCTACAAAGTGTAACAAAAGCACAAGTAATGTTAACACGATTTTGGCTTGAATATAATATTATGGCTTCATTTGGATTTTTATTTTTGCACCTGGCTGAAAAGAATTTTATTAAGGCATGCTTGTTAAATTTATTAAAATAAAGTAAGATGATCTTAATGGTGATTTCTATCTGATTGTGTAAGGAGATTAACATGTTGCCAGTATGCATGAGGTTCATGGTAATTTACAAAATTACCTTTTTTTTGTTATTTGATTAAAGTTCCTATACTTTCTCCCAGGACTCATACCATTAAGGTGATATAATTGACAAATTATTTAAAAACAACAGAATGAAAGAAAGTTCTTCTGTAAAAGGGCAGATTCACATACTTTAGTGTTACTCATATGTTGGAGCCAAAAGCGAGACAGAGAGCCACTCGCCCATTTCACAATGATGAAAAACAGCCAGCATTAGCTGCTTAATGGGACCCTGTCCAAACACATACACATGTGCACACAGAGACAGACAAACACCAAAACGCACACACTCACTGACCCACTCAGTCAAACCACTTGTTGAAGGAAAGTTGGATGTTGAGGCCCATTGGAAAAAAGTGTAGATCATGGAATTTCCTCTTTTTTCACTGGTGTGAAACCAGCAAACATATATATTTAGATTTACTAGACTGATTTTTGGAGGAGAGTGGCAAAATCCCTCGGCAGCAGATGTTGAGACATAGAGCGCGTGCTGATGCCAAAATGGCGTGTGTTTTCAGGGGTAAATGGAGTCTTTTGTGAGCAATCAGCTCAGATGCAGGAGATGAAACAGGGAGTGTCATTAGCTAATTAAAACTGAGGTTCTGCACATGACCCGACTTTTCCTCTGAATACCGCCTGAAACTGGAGCTGTCTGGGCACTGGGTGCAGGCGGCGAGTGACGTTGATATTAATGTGTTTGTACCCGTACGAGCCTCTGACACTCTGGCCTGTCTGGACAATTTAGATGCCACAATCACTGAGTTCTGTGACGGTCCAAAACTACCTGTAGTGACGATGTATGGATGGATAAAAGAACGCTTAGAGAGGTTCGGACAAACACACATATCTGTCATTTCTGCAAAAAGTTGACTTTTCCAGAGCCAAGAGAACTTTTCTCAATCTTTAAAGTAGCATGTCGTTCCTCAGTTGAAGAAAAACATTAAAAATCCCCAGAATCAGTCGCAATCTTTTGCACCCAACAGCAACAACATGCAGACATTCAAACTGACCCCAGGAACTCAGGCATGCATGGAAACCGAATTACCAACACAAAGTATTGTGGATCAGTAAGGCCAAGTGGTTCCTCAGGCTGTACACATACACACACACATACACACACACACACACACACACACACACACACACACACACACACACACACACACACACACACACACTCATATTCACTGCAGTGTAGTGGGAGAGGAGAGGTCTGTGTAAGGCTCATTTAAAGTAATCAAGGTCAATAGGCGAGAAAGGGTCGATATAGCGTGTCAGGAGTACCTGTATGCTTAGGAAACACAGCTCCTCAAGTCTGTCAAGTTGGCATTAATGCAATGACCTATTCAGGCCCAAATAAGGACCTGGTGGAGATCAACTTTATAGCACCTTATTTGAAGGTCCTGTGCCTCTGCAACCCATTACATAATTTTCACAATGAACTTTGTCAGTCATTCCCCAGGCAAATGTGTTCACCAGGTAGCTAGATAGTCTAATTCCTTTTTTTTTTAACAAACCCTTCATCCCATCTAGTGGTTATCCTCAGTCTCTCTGTCAGGCTTGTTGTGCCGCTTGGCAGCCTGTTCGTCATGCTAATAGTAACACAACACTGTCCACATGTGATATTCGTATGATGAAACTGCTGGCAGAGGGGCTCTGGGACTGATGTTTTGGCATACGATTGAAAGCCCTGGATAGTTGGATCTTGCTTGTTTTCCTTGTTGAGTGGGCCAGGCCAACTTCTTGTCAGGCCAAAAAAAGTTTTCCAGTCAATCTTTTGCAGTAATGTGGTCCAGTACCCCCCCAACACCACCCCCATCTCCCTCTCGCTTTCTCTCCCACTATCTATCATTTAGATCTGAATTCAGCACTGCTTTGATACACTCAACACTTACTGCACATACGCAACCACAACATAGACCTCGCTGCCTCCTCTGGATCTTTTTGTTTAACCGCTGACACCGAAACACACAACAGTCTTATTTGTTTGCCATTGGCATTACATATGTAATTTTGATAGAATTCATCCACGATGCTTGTGGAATATATATATGAAATATTTTAGATATCTGCAAAATATCCTTTTTATATTAACATTAAACCCCTGCAGTTTTTTTAGGTTTTAAAGCTATAATTTAAATGAATATACTTAATCTAATCCAAAAATCATTACAACTAAGTGAAATAAATGAATACTTTATCAGGTAAATGTTGACATTTTAAACAATAAATTCTAGTAAAACTATTAACATGTCTGTTGTTGACATGAACAGTCATGTTAATAGTTTTACCAGTTTTCCCTCTCAGTTTAGCAGCACATCAGTGTGATGGTAGTTGTCCTAATTCCATACTACTTTCAACAGGTTTTTAGTTTTTAGTACGGTTTCAGTATGTTTTCATTGCACAAGTGAAAGAAAAAAGGATTTCCAGATAAAGTGTGGTAATTTCTTGCATAATAACATTTTGCTCGCGACATGCTAACTTGTGCCAAGCAGTTTCACAAGTTGGCTGCAGGTGTGGAGCTGCTGGTGCAGAGGTTCTGCACCTGGATTATAATCATAAATCACAATTTGTTGCTACAGAAAAATTTTGTATGTTGCCTTTTAACCAAGTACATTTGGCTTGAATCAAGCCACCAAATAACCTGTGCCAGGCAGAGTTAAAGAAAACATGGGTATACATGTAAGGGAGCAGGGAAACTGTTTTTGGCATATGTGCTGGGTGAGCGGTGATGTTTGGGTTCTTCATTCATTGTTTAAAACATCTACGGATATGATGAGGCGATGTAACACATGATGGTTGCATTTAGACATCCAGCTAACAATCAGTATTGGTTTCACATGTACAATATCAGCAACAGAATATTTTTTGAAAATATTGTCCACTGCGCATGAACTCGAGCTACAAAAGGTCAACCAGCTACAGCTACTTTGCTTTCAACCTCATCACCAGGTATCAAAGCATGCAGGATTTACTACATGTGATACACTCTAATTGCATTTGTCTGGAATGCAATATTTTGAGTTTCCTCATTTCCTCAACATTTAATCACGCTCTGGTATCGGAAACCTGAAGACCCTGGGCTGCGGCTGGTTATACATTGCACAGAGATTGTGTCATAATTGTGTCCCATCCAATACCTTAATCAGTTTAACCTCTTTACTGAGCCAGATCAGTTTACTAACACAACAGATAGATGACGCTTGGGTGTGTGTTCAGAGTCTCTGTCATGTTCAGGGGGCTGTTGCATGGATGCAAACTTTTTAGACTCTGAAAATTTCCCCTGGTTGTCAGTGCTCAATAGCAGTGATTTTTGGTTGTATGCCGTCATGGATCGTGTGCATTGTGGAGGCGTATCCAACCGCTTCTGTGCTATAAAGTCAAACAGATAATTATAGGCAAAGTATGTTTGTGGTGTTTTAGGAGGCAAAGACATAACGGGTCCTTTCTCCTCTGAGACTACCATCCTCTCCTGCTCCTCACATTCACACACTGGCCTTGTTTTGTGCCCAGGCACAATTTGTGCCACAGTAGCCGCTCTGCAAACATGCCCACCAAACTGGTCAGTTGGTAGTGTGTGTGCTGTGTGTGTGTTGAACAGAGGTAAATCTCTTGGAGCATCCAGGTGTTTGTTTTTGCTTTGCTTTGCTTTTTTGCTGACTTGTCAGTGTGGCAGACGGCACTGCAGAGAACTGAGTCCAGAGCAACATCTACCCCCGGGCCGCCTTCACATCACCCACCAAACAAGCATACAAGAAGGACATTTATACACACCGGGACCACTTCTGTCTCAGGGCCACGCCACAACCCCGGGACGACAGTATCCCTCCACCCAGGCAGACCCACACTGCACCACAGCAGACTAGGCTAGACCTGCAGCTAATATATATGAGAAACTGGGTTGCTACCGTGCAAAGTAAACACTAAGAGAAGTATGGATAAATTATGTAGCGAAAGACGTGTTTACGTTAAGGGTGTCAAGTTTAAATTATGCACTGCGGTGTTCTGTGGTTAGTGTGCCGGCTTTAATTTGAATGTTTGAGAAAAGAAGTGAAGGCTGGAAGAAACGGAGCCAGAGAGGCAATTCAGCTCCACTGATGTCATCCCGAAAAACGGCATTTTTTGCCTAGAATTCATCACAAGGCATTATGCATGACAAGTGATTTGGTATGCACTGAATGCAGACTTGAGAGCATTTTTGAAGCATTAGCAGAGCCGTTGCACACACAACCCGACTGTTTGTTGCAAGTCGACCAAGCTTTCCAAGCTGAGACTTGTGTGTGTTTACACTGTCAAGACCTCCTTCAGTGTGTTTTGAAATGCCCACCAGAGAGCGAGAGAGTGGAGAGAGATCCAAATGGAAAGATCCGAGTAGAATATCGAGGCGTGGATTGTGGTGTTGAATGGCACATATATCAAAATAGTGAGTCTTTACCAAAACCACATCTACGGTAATGATTGATAATGAGAGAGAGAGAGGGTGAAATTAGAGAAAGAGAGACAGGACCAAAAATCTTTTGCAGTGGGACGTATAAGGACACGATGCACACAATGATCCAATTTGTTATTACTTTATTTTATGATCGTGTGACCAAACAGAACTGGCACTACAGAGACTCTGATATTTAAGCTTGGATTTACCTCTGCCCCGTAGAGTTTTACACCCCAATGATCTCTAAATGTCTCCAGAAAGAAGCCCTCTCGCTTTCTGTTCACTTCTGAAAAACATCTGTTTCACATTCAGTCTGTTCAGCTTTGGAATTAGTTTAACATTGATGTAAAAAGGTTTATGCAGGCTTTAGAACCAGATTGGTTTAGTTATTTGGGCAGAATTATAGTAGAAGTAAGAAGCCTTTAAGACAGAGCATGTCCTTTTGTTCCAGCTTCTTGTAACAGCCATCTTTCAGACCGCGTCACGGAGCAGCTGTCATTTATGTGCGTAGATCAAGCTGCATCCTTGTCAGGGGCAAAACAAACAAAACATCAGTGTCACAAGCATGCCAGTTTTATTTTGAAAGGCATAAAGCCAAGAAATTTAGATCAGGTCATGCATGATTTCAAGCACAGCCAGGACATACATATTGTATTTGGGAAAAACGGTGCCTTGTAATGTGCCTGCACTCTAACTGGCAAATTGTGGGAGTACCAGGCTTTGACTCCAGTTACAGCTAACGTAAACATATGTCTGATGAGAAATTTGAAGGAAATATTCCATATATCTGAAAATGTTTACCAAAAATTCAAATATAAAAAAAACTCAAATAAATGTGTTTTTCTATAGGACAGTGGGCACAGACAGGCTGGTGTGGGCTGAGTGATTGAATATGAATAGAGAACTATGTACTGAGATGTGGCAAATTGATTCATTAGGGTGAATGCTGATGTGCTCGCTGAGAACGCCTGAGCCGTGATTCGACTTGACACACTAAAAGTCCAGCGCAGTCTGATATTGCGACCAGCCGCGTCCACACAACTGAAACCCACAGAGAGCAGAAAAGAACACAACGCTGGCATGCTGCAGAGTGAACAAATCTAGGGGCACCGTGGCATCTCAGTTGCACCACATTTCTCGGGCAGCTGCTTTTTTACCCAGAAGGCTTTGTGGTCTGGTCCCTCTCCAGAGGGTTGCATAAACGCACTCTCTTCCCCAACACCCTGCTTGAGACCTTGGGCTGGTGTTGATCACAATGCCATGTTGACCTATTGTTTAATTTTGCTGGCATGTTTTCTGTCTGACAACTATAGTGCTTCTGGCATCAAGGTATTTGGCTTGGCAGCTCTCTGGACTTCTGCAGTGTTTATTTGTTGTCACGTCAGAGTTATAGAGTCGCTCAGTGTATGCTACAGTAGGCGTGAGCCCTTAGACAGCTGTGTCAACTCTGGCCTTGTGTGGGCAACGAACGGTTTGCCAAAGAGGGAGGAGGGCTTTCATTTCTTTACCTAACATGTCTCTAACATACAGGAATGCTGTGACTTCAGCTTTGGTATTTATTATATCAGGTTATCGCCCAAGAATTTAAAGCCAGTAGACTAGATTGATCCATAATGTCATCTGAAATCAAGTGTAATGTTGCCTATGTACATATGAAATATTCTCTCACTATAGCAAGAATCCATGCTTTAAAAAATGCACCTGAAAACACTTTAACTCTGTCAGAAAGCAGCAGCTGGCAATGTGGTTTTCTGCAATGATGCTGTGGTTTAGCGGTGGATCTTTTTTTGAATTTCTAAAGCATGAATGGTTAATATCAAGGGTTGTTGTCAGACCGAGGGCATCTTTCCAGGCCTGTGGCAATGTCTAACGATGCCAATTTCTCCATTACCAACAGCCTCAATAGACCAAAGTCAAATGCAATCGCTAGACGTGTTGCATTTAGAGCGAGAAATGTGACACATTCTGACAAAAAGAGAAAGCTCTTTCTTGCAATTTAGACCTGACAGTATGTAAAGCTTCAAACATATTTTTGCATTTGGAGTGAAGGAAGAATAGCTACAAAGGCCAGAGTCAAATGAATGCCAAAGTACAAAAGCGACAATGGTAGGCAGACTGAGGGGTGAAGTCAGAGCGAGGAGAAAATGATGGATGATTGTGATGATCCAATAAAAACATCACTCGGTAACACGGGCCAATCATCACATTGAATTATATGGTCAAACAAAAGAACGCTAAAGTGGATCAATTAAACATAATGTTATTGTCATTACTGGCTGCTGCTCAATTGGTGTCTCTCATCCCCCAATTGCATCGATTATGAATTGGAGTCACGGCACATTGAGGTATATAACACCCCATTGTAGGGCTGGAGCAGGAGGAGCTTATTGGCAGAAGGGGGTGAAAGAGAGAAGAGAGAGACAGAGAGAAAGCGAGAGTGAGAATAGAGACAGGTGTGAATGAAAGGTGCTGGACAGATTGAAGCCCGGGTGTCAGAGGACGCCGTAGCTCATGGGCCCGTCAAACAGGATCCTGCATTGACTGCCAGTAACATCAGTCCAGGCGCCGCCTCGGAACACAGATCATGTTTAGGATTTTCATTGCGTAACCTCCCATCTGTCTTTTTGATGGCGGGTTCGGATTTCGTGAATGGGTTTATAATTAATGCCTTGATGGTTACTAATGGCTGTGGCACTGGAAGCTTTGTGTTGCACTCTAATTAGCCATTATAAATGGTCGGGATTGGGAGTGAGAATAAACACACTGTCTCGAGACAAAGTGGGATGGCTCTTTTAGATGCCTTTCGCTGAGTGAAAGTTCACAGGATCATGTGTCTCTTAACTTAAGTGAACACCCCAAATCCCTCTCATATCCAGTGGTTATTAAATCCATATTCAACCGTACAATAAATCTTGCTGTTTTCAGAACAGTATCAAGTACTTGCTCTGTTTTTCATAGCAACGCAAAAATCCCCCATCAGATGTTCACTAAACACCGTAAATATGATGGCAAGTTACATGTTGATCTCATCTTTATATAATTGCTCAAGTAACTTTTCTATGAAACTCATGACCACAGTCTTATTATGTGGGGCCTACTAACATATCCATAACACTTGCAAAATAACTCAAGTCTAAATCAAACATCATCACATTAACAAAAAGGCTGCAAGGTCTAATTCAGAGAAAGATAGTAAATGAGTGTCTTGTTTTAATAAAACTGTCGTTAATTTAACATTCAATTACAATTTCCTGTGCTTAAGGAAATAAAGTCACTTGAATAAACTATGAAAATAAGCTTTCAGTTTTTTCTCACAGCAAATTAGCCATAAAAAATTGTTTTCCTTATTTTTTTTCCACTCATGCATTCAGTTAAGTGTGAAGTATGTCTGTGTGAAAATGATTTCTTGACACCCGGAGCCTTTGCCCAGAAGGAAAATTTAATATGCTGGTGTACCAGAGGAATCAAGCTGGAAGTGTGTTTGGTTCTCCTCTAACGCTGCACCATCACACACAAGACATATCCTCTTTCCTGTTAGCCTGCTTCATCTCTTTGAGACCATGACCCTGTTTACCTCTGCTGAAGACAAAAAGCCCCCAAAAACTAGAGGACCTCTCTCAGGGCAGCCAGTATAAAGGAAAGGAGGCTTAGGCCTAGCAGGGGCCAAATATCCCTCAAACACTCCATCATGTTTGACTACAGCCATTATGAAGCATTGATATAACGAGACCTACAGAATGTTAACAGATAGACAAAGCCAAAAATGTGACCAATTTCATGTCTGAAAAGGCCTTAAGAGCATCAGTTGTGCAATCTACCATTGTAGTTCTGGCTTTGTTGTATCCAACCATTGTCCTGTCTCACTGAGAAACAGTGATATGGATGCGATCAGAAACATGATCCAATGTTTGTCAGAAGTACAGTCTGTCTCAAAGGGAGCTGTACAACTGACCCGTGCTCGTAGTGTTGAGTGTGAAATATGTCTGTGTGAAAATGATTTCTTTACACCGTGAGCATTTGCTCAGAAGTAAAATCTAATATGCTGGGATAAGAGAGAAATCAAGCTGCAAGTCAGTTTGGTTCTTCTCTAATGCAACACGATAACACACAAGACATATCCTCTTCCCTGTCAGTCTGCTTCATCTCTTAGAGACCGTGACCCTGTTTTCCTTTTCCCCTCAACCCGGTGAACCGGTAAACCCCAGGCTGCCCGGTTAAAGAGGAAATCACATCTTAGCTCTCTAATCTGATGCAGGGCTGCAGAGCTGGTAGACATTTGAATGAAGGCCTCTGAATCACAGCAGGTTAAGTGCTTCCATGAAGCCCCACTATGTTGTTGAGCAGCCAGGCTCGCACTCTGCCAGGCCTCCACCACAGGAACAAGGGTTCAGATCCATCACTTCACTTCCTCCTCAATCTCCAGCAAACAGTCTCCGAGAGGAACAAAACAGCTGGGCCGGCTCATTATGTGAGCAGCCTCATTTAGTCATCATAGGAATGCTTCCTGTTGTGCCATCCACATAGTTTTTAATCTGGACCCCAAACTATTCAGGCGTGAGTGCAAAATGGCTGTTAAGAACAATTTCTTTAGTCATTTACATGACTACTTCCTCCCACCAATTTATCGGCTGAGCTCTCGCTCCGCTCTCTTGCTCATTCGCATCTGGACAACACTCCTTCGTTTTTAGTCATTTGCTGTGTGTACTCATATCTCACCATTCATAAATCAAGGCTTCCCAAGAACTTAGGCAAAGTGCATGAGATGGGGGGAGAAAAGATGCTTCATGGAACAACAAAGCAAATATGTATGAATTCATTTGTCTTCTGCTCCGAGAAGAAGAAAAACAATCAACTGCTATCTTCGATTCAAATTAAAATTCTACTTGCAACAGATGAGGCTGGCTGCTAAAAGGGTCTCGCTTCACAGTGGAAATGATATATGTAAACTATGTAATGCGAATGTTTGAGCAAAGCTGTGTTTAATTTTGTATCCTGACGAAGCGCATGAGAAACCTGCCTCTCCTTAGCTGTCTCGTTGAATCATATGGATATAATTTCATCCATTTACGTTTTTCTGCTCTTTGCTGTGGTTGCCACAGGGCATTAAGCAGGCAGATTAAATGCACATGTTCCTCCTGTCCGCAGCCGGGGCACTCTGCTCCACAGCCTCCCCTCTGAACAAATCCTGAAGTGTTGGTGGTTTTCCTCGGTCAGCGGAGAGAAAGACACCTTGTGATAAACCGACTCATTCCCCCAAACCCTTTTTTTCATACATAAACTTATACAGGCTGCTTTTGAGCATTGGCACTTTTAACACATTTTATTTGGCAATGTTTACTTTTGCCACCGTGACTCTTTGCCCTTCATCATGTCTGTCAGGTTTGGCTGTAAAGTAGCCTGGATGTATGAAGTAAAACTAATCACGATGAAGAACCGATGGAGGCTGTTAGGCTCTGAGAACCTTTTTTTCATTTATGGGGGCCCTCTGAACATGAGTAATAGTGAATTTCATGCTAGTAAGTGACCGAACAGTTGAATCCCATCTCACCATCATTAGTCAGAGGCCTGATCTACAGTTGCTGCCCAGAGCCAGAGAGATACAGTATATCAGTGCTGAAGGAGATTCCCTTGTGTCTGAAGCAACAGTGAAAAAGTTTGACTGTCAGGAGTGAAAATCCTGGAGCTTCTTCCTTCTTGGAGGGAAAAAAAGACAAGATGACCTTGGTTGCGAGAAATGTAGTCCGATTTTTTTTTCTCCAAATGGAGCCTTTACCTTAGCTCTGATTCCCTCCATTTCTCTCCATTCATTAAGACTTGTAATCAGATTTCTGCCCTGCATGTCAGCAGCCATATTTCCTCCTGACACCCCTCCATAACGGCTGGTTTGTTTCCATCATACACGGCTCCTGCAGGTTGCTAATGAGCCGCCGCATGTGAGGAGAACCGCACACTGCTGCCTTTTAGCCCCGACAATGTTTGGCCTTTTCCCTGCCAGTCAGGAGTCATTTCCCATGAAGGCCTCAGGCGCGCCGCACCTCCACCGGCCCGCATGCTGGGCCCATAATCTTTCTGTTGTGATCAGCTGCCTGTCCACCCTTTCAACCCGCTCTCGCCCCCTTCAGCCGTGTCAAGACCCCGCTGTCATCCCCAATGTTTACCGAGCTACTGAACCCCCCGCTCCCAACTCAAGAGTGAGATGGTGTCAAATGGGGCTTAAATCCCTCCACGCTGCCAGCAGTGATCTGCCAGTTTACCTTAGACGGAGGTTTGAGAGAGGAAAACTAAACATGTTTAAAGCAATTAATGTGATTAGCGCTGTCTAAACTGTTTTCATAGATAATATCAAAGGAAAAATCAATCCTATGTCAGAAGCCTCAGCTGCCACAACTCCCTGTTTATGCCACTTTAAACTGTGTGTTCATGACTTTCTAAACAGTTTATATTTAAGGCAGCTCCTTATGGACAATATAGAGAGCCTACTGACATCCATGCTTTACAGGCTTATATATCATCATTTTTTGGCCAATCAAGTGGGAATCAAATGCATAAACTGGGGTGTGTAATTGCCACGGGTCATGGGTTTTTACCAAATACGACCACATATTGCCCACATCAACTGTTAAAACACTTTAACATCCTTCACCCTTCAGGTTTTTTGACTATCCATGAACTCACTGAAAGAAGTCATTTTAACCAGCCGATTGGCCACACTAAAACATCTTACCGTAGCATAAAATTTTTCATGCAGGGCTCTGGGTAGTGTCCATGCCTAGAGGTGGCATTGCCTATTGGGTTCCCAGCAGGCAGGAAAACCTCATACTCAGCCGTCTCCCTGCTCCAGCTTCCAGAGTAATAATACGCTCTACACGATTAACACGGTTTCCTCCACGGACCCGTAACTATAATTTAGCCTCAAATTTGTATTGCGGAAAAGAAAGCAATGAAAGAGTGATTATTCCCTTATACATAAATACACACATTTGGCACGTCAATAATAGCCGTGTTTGTTTTCCAAACTCGAATGCTCGGCGCCGTATTTCAGCAGCCAGCGTGGACCGTGTCTGTCATGACTGCTATGGCACTGTGGATGTTCCTCCGCACTCACATTTTTATTAAACTTTCCCACTCTCGCCGCGTCTCTCGTTTCCACCCGAAACATTTGATTGGCAAGGCTTTAGAATAATATGTTTCCGCTGCACAGCACTATGCAATGTGAACTCTTAAAGACATTTTCCATGGTTGTATTTCTGGACAGAATGTGTGTGTTGATGAATTCAGGGTTTTTTGTTCTTGCTACATTCCAGTCCTCCGCCTCATTGTGACTTTTGTGCCGCTGTCAAGTCGAAAAGTCAGTCATGTTGTCATGCCTTTCTCCTGATTATCTCCAACCGCACAATACACAGGTCCAAACATAGCTGATTAGATGGCCTCTAATTATGCCATGGCCTTGTATATTGGGCTTTGTATTGAACTTCCTTTTAAATGTGTCTGCACCAGTGTGAGTGTTAAAACTGAAGTATCAAAAGTTGGAATAGAAATGTGTGACCAGACCTACTTTTCTTTAATCAGTTATTTTTAATTGAATTAATATTATATGTAATAACTTAGACTGTATATAATTTCATACTGATACTTTTGAGATAAACTCAGGTATCCAGATCTACCTGGGCGACATCCATATCCTATGTTTTTGAACACACATGCTTGTCCAGTTTAGCTTTAAGTAAAATCCACTTCACAAGAATAGTTTAAATTGTTAGATTCTTGTAAGAAAGTCTGACAATAAGGGAGGAAAAAAAGCATCTGTCTGCTCATGTTGACAGGATGCTTTTGTTTCCAAACTTCATTGACGAGCTGTGCGTTGTGTAGCCATAATCGGGCAGATTAAGACTCTCTTACTGAGCCACACAGGCACATACACCCACAGATCAGCCTGGTCACCCAACACGCCTCTACCATGACTGGCTTAGGTTTCGCCTATATTAAATGGAGCCTGGGTGAATAGAAGGCCCTGCCTGTGCTCTGTGAGTGAATGAAGGAGACCAGGGATGAGTATCGGGCCTAGATGAAGCTGAAGGCCCATTAGAAGAATGGTGTCACTCTCTCCTTCGCCGTAACCCGACCTGTCGTCAGCAGGCTTCACTAAAGGTCAGGGTACAATGGACAGTAGAGACCACAGCGCCTCAGCAATGCTTATCCATGAAGTGGAGTTTGCAGTGAGGGCAGTTGAGCCATTTGCAAGAAAGACATTTAAGAGCAGGGAAGCTACTTTAGAGTTTAAAGATTTGTTGCACGTGTTGCAACGTGTTTTCATTGGACTGAATGCCGTCCAGGTTCTTGACATATTTCAGAATTCAACACATTGTTCAACACAATTAACAGTTCTTGAATCTTACCTTGTGTTATCTTCCTTGAGATATATATATATATATATATGTATATATATATATGTATATATATATATATATATATATATATTTTTTTTTTTTTTTTTTTTTTTTTTTTTTAATGACTATATAAAGGAATTTATACAAAGAAAAAAAATAATATACTGTTTAAATCAGGAACTAAATCTACATTTTGATCAGAGGAACCTGGGACTGACTTTAGTCCATGTAGTTCCTGGTTTTACAAGAAGTTGAGGGTTAGACTTTTCTCGAGACATGCATCTGTATATGTCCGACTCATGCCACAGTTCATACATCAGCAGCATGAAAATTATGCTTCATATGTTGCTGTCATCTTTTAATCGGTCATTAATCTAATTTGTCTAATTTTAGCAGTTATTCAGAAATGGTCAAAGCACAAAGGTGACTTTTAGTTTCCCTGTTTTCATTGATTTTGGGGGGGAAAAAAATTCCAAAAGATCCAATCAATCTTCAATTTACTTCACTATTTTATACAACATCTGAAGTCCTCATTAGGTGACAGACATGACACTCTATGCCAACTCCTCACTATTGTCCCCTGTGACAGCTAAGTCTCGGTATATTGATGTCAAGGGGCTGTTTAATACCTAAATGAGATTACCATTAGGTAGATATATATGCACTGAGCTATGCTTCCCATACACTTTGTGACTCTTTACACAGAAGCCCCTGTAGGGGGTCTTGACACAGCCCGCCTCGTCAACCAATCAGCTGCGTTTTCTGCCTAAGAGCAGGAGTGGACATGCGAGAAGCCTCATGAATCATTCACATGTTAACAAATCTGTGGTGTTCATTGACTGAGTGGTTTGGATCAAATGGGCCAAGCTGGGTCGGATATGAGCTTGTTTACAGTCACTGTCACTTGTCAGTCTAATGCACTATACACAGCAGAACACTTATCTCATGCTATGCATTACAGCCCATTACCCGCCGCTGTATGCTACACTCCAGTTTCCCCTGCAATTTAGACGCAGCGGCAGCCTTGAGGCAGGTGTACTGTCACGCATGCTTCTGTCTTTCAAGTGGACGTGGTTTTCAACAAAGGTCCTTGAATTGGCCGCGTAATTCAAGAGCCACGAAAAAAAAATGCTTGCGATTATACCACCCATGTTCTTAAGCATCTCTCACTTTTCCATAGCTGGTGAATATGTGGTGTAGAGTGAACTCCTCCAGCTGTGCGAGTGATCAAGGGACTGAGGGAAAGAGTGGGACAGCTTCTTTCTGAGTCACAGACATACACATATACAGAGCCCACATTGTCCCAGAATTTGCCAGCTTTACAGTGATTGATTTCTTTTTTTCTCTGTGTGTGTGTGTGTGTGTGTGTGGGTGTGCTTCTCCATGTATATGTGTGTGTGCATGCATGTGGGCGTTTGTTTATTCCCTTGTGTGGTCCTGTGCATACCTGTCTGAATGCGGTTGTTTCTGTGCGTGTGTGTGTGTGCATGCATTCCTGTGTTCGGTGTGTGTGCACGTGTGTGTGCGTACTGTCTTCTCTCCTCCACAGTTCGAAGGCTGTAACAAAGCATTTTCACGTCTGGAGAACCTGAAGATCCACCTGAGAAGCCACACAGGAGAGAAGCCGTACCTGTGCCAGCACCCCGGCTGCCAGAAAGCTTTCAGCAACTCCAGCGACCGCGCCAAGCATCAGCGCACTCACCTGGACACGGTCAGAAACAAAGTCTCTGTTCTGTCTCACTTCCCAGTGTGTCTCTAGAGCAGATTAATGTTTAACCTGTCTCAGGCTGACAGTTAAAATAATCTGGGTGGTCGCTGTGTAGTAGGAAGAACGGCTGCATGAAATCACAGACTATAAATGTTTGCATCTGTCAGATACAAGCTTCATTTGGTTCCTATGAAATCCATTCGGGGATTAGATTATATGCAAAATTAACATATTAGTTGTCAAATAACTAGCAGTGAATGCCAGTCATTTTATGTGTGGGTGTGTGCGCGCCTGATGTGTGCTCATACTGTATCCTGCCATCACTTTTACACCCACATTAAAAACTGCACTGCCGTCCAAGTCTCAATGCCTATTTCCACATCTTGACAGTGTTAGACTTTAATTTGCTGTCAGTCAGTGAGCAGTGTGGCATTCTCACTCTCTGTACACTGGCAGCAACATGCCACAGATCATTAAATGATCAGTTCCATTAGGCCGAGTCGCAGCATGGGCCGTCACAGACTTGGATTGGAGCTGTGAGCTCAGACAGAGCTTCGCCTGTTTCTCTGACCTGTGGAAAGGGAAGGAAAGGTTGAGTCAGCCATCGCTGCCACTCGTCATGTCTCAGTAACTCAACCAATACCTCACTTTATCACCATCTGCGCAGCAACACAGCCAAGGAGTAAACAAGTTGTTTTGTTCAAATGATGCACTTGGTCCAGTTGAGGTAATTGTTCTTTCTAACACGTAAGGGAACAACTTTCCACATTATTAAAGTCATTTCCACTCTTATCAGCTATTTTAGTCAAAACACCTTTTGTCAATATCTATATGTTTGAGATAATTACTAAATTGTTTAAGATCATTTGTGATCAGTCCCTAAAAATATACACTTTTCAGCCAACCAGATGCAATAGTAACCAAAAGCAAGAATACAAGTCAAGTACAGCTCTGGAAATCACATACATTTTTTCACTATATATTTTTTCAACCTCTTTAATCAGGAAAAGCCTGTGTTAATATGCATCCAAAGTCAAGGTAATGTTGATATTAGATACTCTGTTTCTATAGACATATTCAGTCATGTCAAGTCAATTACTAATATTGGTATACTTTTAAAAGGTCTTTACAATCTGATCAACATATGACCCTCTATCCCTAAACCCTCGATTAGATCCCATATTTACAAGATTATTTTAGATTTTAGAGCCATGATTTTAGAGCCTTAAATGTAGTAAGTTGTGTGGCAGCAGCTAGTTTGTTACATGGGGTGCTTCTTTTTCTTTGACATGGTGGAAAGAATTCTTTTTCCCTTCACTCGACATCAGGTCAGATAATTGGATTCAATCTTTATGAGCAAATACTGACAAGGCCAGAGAGAATAAAATATCAGTGATAGCGACACAGGGTACACTTTTTTTTTTTTTTAAATCTCAAATTCACCTCTTTCTGCATAACTTAAATAGAAAAATATCTACACCTTAACTGTATTTTTTTTTAATATTTATATTTCCAGAATATTTTCCCCGTGTTCCTCTATTGGCCGGCCACCAGTGCTTTTGGTACACCTTATAGTAAATCATTCTTTTACTTAAGTGGAGTTCTGAATTCGAACTTGTGTTATTCTGTCAGTTAAGGGTTTTCTTCCACCACCCACTCTTTCCACAGTAGGACAAATGATACAGCTAATCTGGGACCCCGATGCTTATGGCTTCACATTAACACCCCGCTAAGACATTCGCCTTGTCTGCCCAGCTGCCTGACCTGCTGCCAAAAACACTTTGGAGGAAAATCATTTTCAAGCTCTAATGATATTTATTCTACACAGAAGTTGTGCTTGATTTTTTACTTTTTTTTTTTTTAACTCAAGGTTCTGTGCTGTATTGGGTGCGTTGCTTGGCAAAACAAACATGGCGTAGATGAGTGGCACTGTAAGCGCCTTGCAATAACAATGGCTTATTTACAGAGAAGGTTGAGGTATGGAGAGAGAGCTAATAAAGGCCTGTATCCCCTTACACTTTAATGGCCACCTTATATTCCTTTGGATGAAAGAAAAATTGCCGTAAGGGGAAAAATCCCTCAATCAGCTAGCTACATGCTATATTTGCTTGGTTAATGAGAAGAATGTGAAATGATGAGGAAACTCCATGACAGTGCAGTCGTTTTACAGATGTCATGTCTGTTACTCTAATCTGCCTACATCTCCTCCCTTACAGCCAGACATACAGATGATGGTATAGAGACCCACTAACCGGCTTTTGATTAAATTTGACTCTTTATTGGTCCAAAATATCCAAAGTATAAAATTTCCCATTCCTATTTTCTTTATCTAATCTATCTTTCTTGCATATCGTCTTTATCTTTCTTTGATGCATCGTCAAGCATTTATATTAATCATGTAATATTGATATTGTCAGTACCAAGAAAAGGGGCTTCATTACTAGTGTAAAATTACCAGCTTTTAAATTTTGAATTAAAAAAACGCTATAGAGAGATAATTTGGTATTGAAATCTATTATAATGGATCTTTTCTTTTCTTTTTCATGCTTTTTTTCCCTCTTCTTCTTACTTCACATTTTGTCATTCTCAGCTGAAAGGTAGGACTTTAACTTTGCCTTTACTCACACCCTAAAGTCTTGTGTCTCTGTCCTTAATATACAGTGAATTTAAATGTATTTCACACTTTGCACTGATGAGAAATATTTTCTCTCTCCTTGTAGAAACCATATGCATGTCAGATCCCCGGCTGCACCAAGCGATACACCGATCCCAGCTCCCTACGCAAACATGTCAAGATCCACTCGGCCAAAGAGCAACAGGTGCGTAGAAAGGTAAGACGGCTACAAGAGAGGGCTGGAACAGAGAAAAACACTTAAAGAGAAACAGAAAGCTGAAAAGAGTTCCCCTGTGGTCTTTTCAAGTATTAAGTAATTTGTTAAACTGTCACTTGACATCCTTGTTTTTATCCTCAAATAAGAGCAAATGAAAGGTAAATTATGTCTCTAACTTTAAAATGGCATTTTTTCCTCTGATACTATTAATTTGAAAAAGAGTATCTATCATTTTTAATTTTCCAGTAGTCGTAACAAAACCTAGTGGACATACATACATTTCTGTGGCTTTCCCTGCTTCTCATATAGATGACGTTGCTGTGAACTGCTCAGGAGCTACTGTGGACCTTTTTCCTATTCAGCTTCCAGCATGACTTTATTCAAGTCAGTACAGTAGAGCAACAGATTTTACAAACAGACCACTTTATGTAATCCCCCCTGTTCTGATGTGCATTATCCACAGATCCATCTAGTTGGTTTAATTGAGGGGTTTGGAGGCCGGGGTGGCAGCGGGGTGTCTTTGAGAATCGTTTCCCCCACAATAGATCGGGTTTGACCACATTTCATCGTGTTCATGGTCAAAAGCCTGTTCTTTCCCTGACTGGAAGTGGGTAAATAACAGAGAATGGGCTCATTGTTGTGGAAGGGGCTGGATAGTGGCAGGCTGGATGATGTGTTCCTTTTGCTTAGCGGCGTAAAGGGAAACACATGTGTGCTTGTAGCATTGTTAATAAGCTGTGCTGCGGAATACCCCAGTGGCCAGATGTTATGGACAAATGTCAAACAAACGCTCTTACTCCACTCTTGGAGCAGTCCGGAGAAAAACTGTTAGGAGTGTCGCTGTGGGGAAAACAGAGCCCCAATTACATGTGATGAATGTTTCGCAGGGCACTCGTAAGAATCCCCAGGAGGATTTGCACATACACATTTACAGACATATGGTATCTAAGTGTGAAATCATAACATAGATGATGCCAGCTGTGAAAATGTTGAGGAAAACCTTGCTGAAAAGTTTGATCATCCTTGATTTCACTGACCAGACAGATCTTTAAAGATGTAACCAACACAGATAAAGTGATCTGTCCGCTTGGCTCATTGCTGTCAATGAACTTCGTTGGAATAATCGAGGGAAGAGCAGATTGTTGTGATAATGTTAAAGAAAAGTTCCACCCACAGTCCAACCACAAAATCAAAATGTGCAGTTGATTTTCATAGAATAACAAAGGGTGGATTTGTGGACGGATGGACTGACAGGCAGATGCAGGGAGACAGATGGGCAGATCGATAGGGTTGGAATAATGATGGAGACAAAAACGTGGTTAACGACATCAACTTTGTCATCTTTCTTTTAAAAACATACTTAACTCCAAATGACTCATAGCAACACTTCCTCTTGACATCTGAAGTTATGACTAATATAGCCTCCACTTAAACATATATATTATTCAAGATAGTTAAAGGTATGTGATGCAGGAGTTGTTGGTTACTCTTTGTAAACACAATATTCAAACTTGGCTAATCGTCTCCAGCTCAAAGCCACCAGAGGCGCACTTATTCACATGTGCATGTACTTGCATGCAAGCTACTATTGTAGGAATGTTACATTATTTGTAATGGAAAAGCTGATGCTTTACAAGCTAACTAAGCTAAGCGCCTACACCCACCTGTCGAACAGAAAACAGGCAGACTACGTAATGCTGCTTTAAAATATCTATGTTGATAATCAGCTACAGTCGTGTTGCGTTGTGTTCAAGTTACAGGTATTTTAAAGGTAAGTTCCCTGAGTAAAGGAAAGATGTGGTTATTAGTATAGTTTTGGTGTGTACTTCAGCAACTGTAATGTTTCATCACAGAGAAATCCACTGATGTATACAACAGAGGTCAGCTGTCCCAGTGATCCATAAGGCAGAAATCTCCTTTCTACAACTGATACAAGCTTCCTTAGGTTTAGGTTTCCTTCTGCGTGGCATGTGATAGACTCAGCTGAAATCTGTCTTCAGTTGCCCCCATTGCTGTTGGCAGGGAGAGAAACAGAAGCAATCTCGCATTGGCTCTGAGTTGGTGGAGTGATCACTTACCCACAATGTCCAAGGCCAAGGCATGACTCAAAAGGAGTGTATGATCTTCCCTCTGGGTCCCCCTGACTGAGAATGTATTCTCATTTGCTGAGTTACTGTTTCAAATTAACAACACAATCACGTTATTGCAGAAAGAGAAAACAAAACACACCCCACATTGGGTCCAACCTACAAATAGACAAAACTGAAGCTCTCTTTTGTTCTTAGGTTGTGTAATCTTGCAAACCAGATGGGGTTCTCTTGAAATGACTCAACATCATTTCTTGTAAGCGTTTTCCATTTGCTCTTGTATTTGTCATTAGCAGCTTCAACCCTGTCCTCACCTGGAGCAGGACGTCCTGAGTGACTGTCTGTCCATGCAACACCTCCAGAGCTCCACCTCCTCGCAGCACCTCTACAATGGCAAAGATGGCCGCTCGCCTGGACTGGGCCAAGACATCTTCACAGGTGCACACATGATGCTGCTCTGTCATCTTACACCCTGATAATGTAACCTCCTCCCCTTATGAAGCCATTAGGTAATCTAATACTTCAGTCGGCAACTCAGGTCTCTTGGCTCTCTCTCACTGTACTTTGCATATTTTTTTTCCACATAGTGCTACTCAGTTATATTGTGTAGCACTTTACATCAGTTTCACAAAACACAGTTAATGTCCACATGTCCCCAAGTCATAGTTTTGTGTCAGATTCTGGAAACTCTCCAGCTCTATTAAGATGGTTTGCAGTTACTATTGAACGCTGCTATCTTTCTGTATCTAGATTTTTAGATAGATAGATTTTTAGTATTTGAACCACAAATCTAACTTATGTGCAGCATGCTGTTCTTTAAGCCAGTTTCTTGTGACACAATGCATATGTTAAATCTTCACAAAACACGCTAGAATGTAAGTTAATCATGTCATAGAGTCTTAAAATAAACATTTTTAGTGAGTAATGCCTCATGCATGCAATACAACATGTCATGTGACACCAGTAGTAGCACCATTCTCTGTGGTTGAGCAATTCAAAATGTGAATGCAAGAAACTGGCCACGTCTCAATGTATCGATGGCCAGGGAGTATTTGTTCCAAAACAGAAGAACAAGCCAGCAAGTGAGGTCTGACCGCCAGAAATCCCAACACCTGGCAAAGCAATCACCGAGTCATTGGTGGTAATCAACAGCCATGTCGACATTCCTGCAGATGTATTATGGTAATTTTGTGCTTTCAGGCAGTAAAAATCATACTTACGGCGCCTTTGGTCAAACATAAACAAATGACACCACTATAATTTATCTTTAATTGCTTATACACATGTTATATCAACATTTTAGCTGTTGGACTCTGCTTGGTTAAGTTTAGAAGGAAGTGTTACAGCCTTGCCCTTTTGTTTGTTTGGTTTGTATTTCATAACCATATCATGTGAACCTGTCATCTTGTCATGCAAAGACTGCAAAAACCATTACTAACAGCTACAAACAGAAACTCTTATTCATCACATGTGGGTTTTAAACTTCCATTTTTCTAATTGATAAATTTGACCGTCAGCAAATGTCAACAGTACTTTGGATTGGGAACAAGAGAGAGATAAATAAAACCATTATAACAATCTTAAAGACAAGAGAGATTCCCCGCAGCTTCCTCAGTTTATGGACACATCTGTCCTTGTTTTCTGCCTGTACCCGGTCCAGGCTCCCTGTTGCTCTCTGTTATTGTTGCTGGAACTCCAGCGCACCGTTGACGACTGTGAACGCTCAACTTGTCTTTGAATGTCGAACCAGGCCTCTGAGTCTTGGCTTTTTTCCCCTCGGCCTCCCTCTGTTTCTGAGTGGATGTTGCTTGCTCTGTTGTTAAATGTTTTAAAGCCCGGAGGAGCTCGCTCGTGAGCCGACGCCAAACCGTTCGGAGATGTTATTCGAGGCCAGCAAAGATGTTGCAGGTTGGCATGCAGGATCCACATTTACGTGCATGAGTTTCTCTTTGTTCCAAGCCCAATAGGATGCATGGCTGAGGTGGGGCAAAGTGGGCAGCCGTCCCATCATTAACACTTGTGGAGCAGAAAATGAGTCATGCTTCCAGTCAGAGCTAAACTTGTTTTCCTGTTCGCCGGTTATAAGTCTGCTCTTATTCACATGGTTGCAGCGAGACTTACGAGAAGCCCCTCTCTGTTTTATAGAGCATAATTAGAGTGTTCTCTGATTAACCAGAGGAAGGACTCATCATTGTTTTAGTGCCGAGGTTTACATGCTCCTGCTGTTACGCTGAATAGCTGATATACCTCTCCATCTCCCTCTCACACAGAGCGTTCTTCCTGAGCTCAGCCAGAAGCATTTCAGAGCCAATCCACAACATCTTCAGAACATAATCCTTTTGCTATCCCTTCAAGAGTGCCACCAGATCTCTCTCCCTCTACGAGGAACTAGCGATGAAATTGAGGCAATCACAGCCATTATTTGTCGACTCTTTTGCCGGTCTGGTAGCAGATGTTGGGGCTAAAGGGGAAAACATTTAAGGTCTGTGATTGATGATTTGGGGGTAATGAATCAAGCTTGTAACCATTTCAGAGTGCTGTCAGATCAGGCCTCGGCATGCTTCCACTTGAGAACAGCTGGGCCTGCAAACGGCAAAACCAGGAGCACCGATCTTTTCACTTCCTTTCATCTCCCTCTGTCTTCTCCTCTCGTCACTGGTTAACTGCCCCAGACAGTCCTCATGGATGCTGGGAAAGAAATCAGCCGAAAAACGGAGCAGAAGATGGAGAGAGCAGATTTATTGCGTCGGGAGAACAAGTGTAGATCAAGTGTAACCTCTCTTATCGAGACTCTCTATCTACTATGTCAAGTTCTTGACTCAACATTTTGCCTTCACTGTGGTTTGTCACAAATCTCTCTCTGGAGGAACAATTTCTGATTAAACCAGTGGAAACTTGTGAAGGGAACTGATGGGAAGGTCAGATGTATTACAGCGGGTTTGTCGATTGATATGTGCAAATGCAGCTCCAAAGACTGGCAGACATATGAGCAATGTGGTGACAAATTAACAGGGATTTTAGGGAAATATGGCTGAGCTGGTTCCAGCTTCTCAAATGAAAAGATACTTACTTATTTCCTCCGTTTTATATGACAGCAAAATGAATACCTTTGGGTTCTGGGCCATTGGTCAGGCAAAACAAGACGTTTTAAGACATAAATATGGGCTTTGTGAACTTGTGACATCCCCGTGTCAACTAAATGTTAATGAAATATGATTTAGAAATATTCAATGATTGAATAGTGAAAGACATATTGGACATTTTAGGAGCAGAGTCAGGAAATTATGCTGTTCATTCTTTTCTGCACATTTCCAGCTGCGTGTAGAAGTTTAAAAAAAAACTTAAACAGTACTGACTACACACAGGCCTCCACATGCAAAAATACATCAAATACACATACGTGTGCATGTACTCACATAACCTTAACTGTGTCAGCATGCACACACACAAACACCAAACAGAGGCTTTCTGGTGATCTTAGTCCCCTTTTTAAATGCTCTAATGTTTAACATCACTGTTCAAATATATGTATTATTTTAGTTTATTTTTAAGAACAAAAAAGCTAAAAGGACAAACAAGACCAGTCCCAGTGGCGACATAGACAATATACCTTAAATTACAAGCAGCACAAACACAGAACATTTTATGTTACAAAGTTCTCTGATTGGATAAAGGTTGTCAAAACAAAATCTGTTGCCATGAAATGGCTGTTAATTTGTTCAAAGGAAATATGGAGCGCAGGGTCCTCGAGTTTATTTGGCACTTTTACTGAATTACCTTTGTTTGTCTTTCAGGCCTGTACACTGGCTCCAGCACCCCCCATCACAGCGCCTCAGTAGAGCTCCTCTCCCCTACCCCGAACCCCACTTCCGCCTCCGCCGCTGACCTGCCCTCCCGACAGCACCGTCTGGACCGGGACCTGAGCAGCCCTCACCACCTGTCCCCGCTGGCTGCCATGGACGGCACGAGAGACGGGTGAGTCCTCTGTAGATGTTTAACATGGATGCTGTGGAGAAGTGTCATACTTACTCTGACACTCAGGGTCACTGTAATGAGGCAAAACCATAGATGTGTCACAAGGACGGGAAATATAAACATTAAATCTGGCAAAAGCGTATATTTGCTCATCAATGAGTGGAAAATTCTACAAGTAGTAAAACTTTATCACATGACCAAAACTACTTCTGACTGGCCTCCATAGTAAACTCAAATATGTGAAGTAAAGTCATGTGATATCACAGTCTTGGTCAAACGTTTCTAGCTGAACTGACCCGAAACATTTGATGGATAAAGACCAACAAGAGCAACATCTTCACCGAGAAAAATACATTTAATACATTTACAATTTTCACACATTAATATGTAAGTATTCCCATAACTATGCAAACACACTCAGTTTGGTTGAATTGTCACACTCAGGTCGAATTTTCTTCCTATATTAATCACACTGATAGTGTTATGATCCTCACACTGATTCTGGATCACTGTGTTTCATTTGTTTTCACCTATGTATCATCCCAAATCAATTCAGAACCGCAGGGCGAACCCGCTTAGATCATGTTAGGTTAAGCCTCTCAGTCCTGCTGACAAACCTATTTGGCTGTCTTACTGGAAACAAACTCGGCTCCACAACCCCTAAGACTTCTCTCATGGGAAGAGGGGCTGAGCTGGTCACCACAGGGTCAACGTGACACATCACCAGCTCTATTTCTGGCACTGGAATCAGTGTTCATAAGGTCCCCTATCTCCACTGGATACTACAGCGTCAGCGTGATGACCAAACGGTTTGGCCGGACATGATTCACACTTTAATGGGAGTAAACTGTCAAAGCAAAACGATAGGATCATCATTTGGTGTTTATGTTGTGAGCTGTTTTATCCTCAAATGACAAGAATCAATAACTTCTCTCAGGAAACATTACCAAACAATTCATGCTGTACAAATCTACTGGTTTCAAAGGCTGTCGTATACGGCGTTAGACTCTTCATATAATATACAACTGCATTGGATTATATCAGCTTAAAAGATGATGCTTGCTGCCACATAATTGTGAAAATAAGTGCAACTGGGGATACTTTTAAGGAGAAAGCAATAAAACTGAAGACAATTTAAGTGTTACTTAGTAAGGGTGCCAGTGTTGCTACATCTTTGGCAAAGATGAAAACAAGTTTCTATTCAGCCCTGTTTTACATTTCATGAAGAAATCAATTGCTGCACTGAGAATACATTAATTACCGCTCTAAAATGCATTTTTACAAAGTTACGTTTCACATTGGATACCACAGATTATCCAAGTGTGCATAGAGAACCTGCAGCTCATAGAAGTGCAGCTGTCTTGCTCAAGGACACTTCAGCAGAAATGGACAACTCTTTTGCATCTGTGTTGTTCTTCGTGTATGTGTATGTGTGTGTGTGTGTGTGTGTGTGTGTGTGTGTGAGAGGCACAGCATGTTTCCTATTAGTACCGATGATTTCCCCAGAGAGCCAGCAGAGCAGAGCTTCAGCGGCCCAGTGTCGTCAGGAGGCACAGTGTGTACTGTACTAAACAATGTGCCGAAAACCAGGGAGGTAGAAAAGGAAAACAGACTTTTACAGTTTAATAACATTGAGAAAGAGTGGATGGAATCAAGCATCATAAACCCTGTGTAACAAAAGTGATCGTGTTACGTAAACATGCTTTCTTTTAACTCTGTGGTCTGCTCTTTGGGTGTCTGTGTGTGTATATGCACTTTTATGGGAGTATATACAGCATAGGCCTATGACAGAATGAGGTTTGATGGCTTTCTTACTCTAAGGGCCGTGCATGCATTCGTGCTCATGTGCGTCTGTGTGTGTGTGAGTGAGAGCAGTTTACATATAGTAATCCAGGAAACACACATGATTGCGTGTGATTGGGGTGTGAGGCACAGCAGACTTCCAGCACAAACAGTGCAGCGGGCCGGCGCGGAGAAACCGCCTGGATGTAAACGTCCGAGCGCCGCTCAGAGACGTCAGGTCGGGCCTGGAAGCATCTGGAAGGTGATGTGTTGTTTCAAGCCTTGAAAGCAGGAGGAGAACACTGTTGAAATTACCTTGCGGTTTCAGTGCCTCTCTCTCGGCGGCATGCACAATTACCAGCGCGAAGAGAGGAATGGAAAGTGAAAAGGACCTGAGTAGGGGATGCTGTAACAGCGGTTACACAGGCAGGGTGACATATTGGAAGTGAGATGTGAGCTTGTTCCTTTGGGTGCTTGATGAGGAACATCTGAACATTGTGTGTGTGTGTGTGTGTGTGTGTGTGTGTGTGTGTGTGTGTGTGTGTGTGTGTCTGGGGGCGGGGGGTATGTGAGTGGTTAGCACTGCTTTACATATGTAACTTAAGTGTCCATCATGCATATAAATAATCTCCTGTATTCATCTATGTCTTCCCCACCTTCCCAATCTCTTACATGCTTGTGACATGATGACAATGCTGCATTAAAATTGCAGCAATTTCCAAATGTACAGATTTCATGGAATCAAGATGTTTGACCTAAAAGCACTCACACACACATACACACACACTGTAGTGCCCTATCTGTTCATCACACAGTATGGACGGAGGGTGGGGTGAGGAGTCAAAAAGCGAGTTGTGGCAGGGACCTACGGTGCAACTAGCCGGGCATGAAACGTCTACTCACATTTGCCTGAAGATGGAGCATTTGATTTACATGTTTAAAGCCTTGAGTATACAGGCTGCTGCCAAAGTCAATATCAGCGCCGCACTTGTTTTTCCCAAATGGTTTAGCAGGACATTAAACATTTTGACAAAATTATCAAACTAACCTGCCTCTAGTGTGGCAGCCTCTGACCTCATAGCTAAATGTGTTTACTCTGGCTCAAATGGGCCATTTAGACTCCTTTTACTTTGTAAATACCAGTGTCATTTTTCTGAAGCTAATATTAAAATATGCCAGTTAAAATACATTTGGCGATCGGCGTGGCATGAGTGTGTGTGTGACTGTGTTAGTGTGTGTGTGTGTGTGTGTAGGGTCTCTCTCATAGAGATGGCTGTTCCACCATGGCGGCCTGTGCTCACACAGAGATGGGTGGTAAATGTTGTCATTCACTGCTTCAGCCATATGTGGTTATATAATTGCGGAGGGGAGAATCTACTGCCTTTACCTGCATATTAGAGCCCCTCTCCAAATATTAGTCTGAGGTGGTTTGATACCTCAGCAGTGATTGACACGGGCTAATTGAATTAGAGTGGCTGCAGAGACGGCACAGAGCTACATTAAGAGCTCCTGCTCTGAACGGAGACTTTCACGACTCGTAACTCTACACCGTCTGTCTTCCAGCCATTATCATTCTACAGTGATCCGGAGAATGAGTGACAATCTCACAGCCCAAACACAAACATTGCTGAGGTAGTCGCTCATGGCAGCATGTGGCCAGTCGCTCATTTTACACCTCTCAGTTATAAATGTATAGTCTTCAAATAGCCGTCTGCACAAATGGTTAACTCGCAGAAAAGCTTCAGATGAATTACAGTCAGTTTTCCTGCAGGACAGATAAGGCAGGATTCTTTGTGTTTATGGCAGCTAAATTTTTGGGACTAACACAGAGCTTTCAGGGCCCCAAAAATATATCGAGCTGTGCTCTTCACACTGGGGCCTGCGGGGCCGGCTTAGCTTTAGCTTAGCTTTAGCCTGGATGTTGCCGTGTGTCTCTCAAGCACGGCTTTGGCTCGCTAACCAGAAGCAGAAGTGTTCCCACCAGTCTGCGCCAAAGAAGCCCCTGTCATCCATCAGAGGGGCTTAATGGTCGGCTACAAAAGGGGGAGATGAGAGGGGAGGCAGAGGGTGTTTGTGGAGAACGTAGGGTCTGTGGAGGACGGGGCCTGATCCCTGCTCCCTGGTGGGACAGTTAGCTGCAGGTGAAAGAAGACGAACGAGGAGCAGATCAGGACTGCTCATGAATCTTCTTTTCATCCCATCAACGCCTCGGCACAAAGAGCCAAGGGCAGCCCCTCTTTAACACAACAACTTGTATCAGTGTTTGTGGATGATAGTCGCAGTCGGTCCAGTCCAGGTTGGCCCTTTTCATCTATTTGTTTAAGCATTTCTCAGTTTAGTCACGGTCTTCCTTCCCACAATGACATCAGCTTTCCCATATTACTCACAGAAAAAATTACTGAACCAGTCATGTCACGGTGTTCTCAAAGAGTGAGGTCTCATAAACCATATAGCTCATCACTTAAAAAATGTTGGTATTAAAATCTCCTCATGACGCCATCTTCATGCAGTAGAGGTTACATCACTCTGCTCTAGTAAGCACACAAGGGTATTTTACATATCTGTCCACGCTCCCTCTAACCTCTAATCCTTCTTAATGTTTGTGAAATTTAGCCCATCAATCCGACAGCCTCACCTTAAACCCTCCTCCAACTCTACCTTCAGGAATCACCGGGTCAACGGTCAAGTCGCTCTCTCATTGCGGTGGGACAGGAGTGGGTGGGCTGGCTGGAAAAAGTGCAGGACGGTCAGTGAAGATGAATATCAGGGCAGAGATTAATGTGGCATATGAAAGATTCCCCTCATACCTCGAGCCTGAGTTTCGAGCAAGCTAGAGACTCGCGAGAGCCGGGGCCGGGGGCAGCTGGCAGTGATTAGCTTATGATTCACTTTAGCTGCACATAGAGGCAGCTTGTAAAAATATGAACAGTATAACTGTTTCCTGAGTTTGTGCTGACAGCAGCTCCTGGGGGAATGCTGCTCTCTGCAGGAACACATGGCCACGCACTGGGCCGGTGCCAAGCCATGGATTAGCCACGCTCTCGCCAACAGCTAGCTTCTCCAGAGCCGGAGTAACACAAGGTGCCACACAGGCTTCCTCAGTTTTGCAGAGGTACACACGGAGGTCAAGTGCAGTCCGTATACGGTAACGCACTTAAATTTGATACCCAGATGAACATGTTGATGAGTAGAGAGAAAACCTCCCAACAATTCACCAACCAGCTGTTACTCTCAAATCTAGTCCCACCACCTGAATCTCAAGTTGTCTTCCTAATCCTACAGAAGGTCAGATTTGCAATACCACACAATAAGAATACCCCATTATAAGTAAAAGTCCTGTGTTCATACTTTAACTTGAAAGGTAGAAGGAAATAGCAGCAAAGCGCCCCGTCTCCTTGTTACATTACATTATTAGATTACTGATGTAGCTGGTTGAAGTGGAGCTAATTTTGCTACTTTATATAATGTCGCGTAGTTAAAAATATTTCAGATTTTATAACCTGTCAAAAAAAGTCAAAAGTACAGTGTCTCCCTCTGAAATGAGGAGAGGTGGAAGGTTGCATCAAATAGAACTACTCAAGTAAAGTACCTCAAAACTGTACTTAAAACTTTCCACCACTGTTCGTTGGTATAATGGAAATCCCAGATTTGGATGACCGCTGAAACATAATCATATTTTCAAATTTCATGGGATCCATTCATACAGTTATGAGACAGACAA
The DNA here is from genome assembly GCA_037975185.1 of Centropyge bicolor. Classification (NCBI taxonomy): domain Eukaryota; kingdom Metazoa; phylum Chordata; class Actinopteri; family Pomacanthidae; genus Centropyge; species Centropyge bicolor. The sequence continues at coordinate 2,510,591 of JBBMOC010000008.1, read as the reverse complement.
AGAGAAAGAAGATATACAGGAGGAAAAACATGTCCTCTCTTATAGGGGCAATAAAAAGAGGACGCCAAAGTATATTTTTTATGCACAGTTTTATGATGAGCTCTATTGATAAAGGCAGAAACACTGGGAACAAGTTATGTCCTAAAGCTAAGTAAAATGTAAAATAAATTCAGCGTTGGCAGGAGCTTCTTCGCAGCTTCTTGCACTTTAATTTGACATCATTTACCATCTCATCCGCCGCTCTGCACAGAGCCACTGCCAGCTCCTGAGTGCTGGGTGGGACGTCACCCACGCATGGAGCAGTAGGTCATGCAGCAGGCTCCAGCCGGACCAGCGGCGAGCAGTCATCTGAGGGCTCGACCGCCTCCAGCTACACACTGTCATCACATTCATATAGCGCTTAGTGCAAACCATATGCTTCCACAGCGCAGCGGCACATAGTAACACAGCAGCAGTTTATGTGTTGGCATTCCTGATATGCAGTCATGAGAGGGTACTAAGTAGCTGTTGAATATTTTGGGGGCGGGGATGATTGGCCCGCTCCGTTTTTTAAAGGCAGGTCTGTTGGCTATCAGTCTGGATTTGGACCAGATTGCTGTTCCATTAAGTTAATGTCAAGTGTACAACATTAAGCTGTTAAATTGGTGGTCATTTAGAGTTTCTTGTTAACTTTCACATTTAACATTTAAGTGTCTGAATAAATACCAGACATGGTTCTTACTGCTTCTGGGTACATTTCTTGAAGTGATCGTATTAAGGCGTAACAAGACGCGCATTAAATAACTCTCGCTTAACGTAAAGAGAGGAACCAGAGGGAAACAGCTACCCTGGCTCTGTTCGAATGCAGCTCACAATTAACACGACATATGTGCCTATTTGTGTTTTTGTATGGATTAAATTAACAACATAACATACTCATTAATGAGCTTTAGAGGTACTGGTAGGAAGATTTTCGTTACCTCAGACAGAGATTGTACAGAGTGGTATTTTCTTATTCAACTATCAACAACAAATCAAATTATTCTTTCTGAAAATGTGAAACTATTCCTTTATAATGGATTATTTCAGACTTGTGCCCTGTTAACGGAAATGTTACTCTGTGTCACAGATGTGACTTTTGTATATAAAGTGACTCATTCGCTTGCAGAATTTAGACCTAAGACAGAAACAGAAACATAAATGTAATATGAGGCCTGACTGACAGAGTTTTTAAATTTCATTTAAACTGCATGTTGTAATTCTCCAAATCTTCATAAAAACCCTTAATGTGCACACTTTACAGCAAAGACAGAAAATAAAATCCATAACAACCACCATGATAGCAGCTTACTTTTCTCCTTACATCCATACAGAAGTTGGTCTCAGATGCTGGTGACGGCTTCTGCACAAACTCACTGGAGCTGCAGAGTGTTCATTTCTTTTTGCAGCTTTTAGAGGGTGAACCAGTTCAACTGTGACACTAAATGGTGGAATTACCATCAGCTGGTGCAATGGTAATATTTCACTATTTGCTTTCACTTCTTTGATCTCCGGGTTGTGGTTTTCCCAGTGCACAGTGTGACTCTTGGATGCTGACTTTGAAGAAAAGCTGAGTGCTCCATTTAAAAAGTTTGAGATTATGTCTCTAATTGCAATTTGAGGCCGCTGCGTCAGACTTTTTATTTCATTGATCAATATACACAAAAATAATGTGGAAACCTCAGTTGCTCTGAGTCCACAGAGTCACAAACATGTCATCTTAATATTTCTCTTTCTCAAAAGTCCTGAATGTAAACACTATTGTGCTTTCTTCTCTCTAGGCCACAAAGCCTGGGGTTACTGCAATGGTGGGCAGTGTGTGTTTGTTTCTGAATTAACCTACTTTCAGGGACCCAGTTCAGATTAAAGACCAGTTTATTGGGGACGGCTTGTCCAACTGGTGTCAAAAGTCGTGTTCCCAAAAGAGAAAAGGATGATTTTGGGGTCAGCGGTTAAGGTTAGTGTTCGGCTTAGTCTCCAGGGAATGAATGTAAGTCTATGTAATGTCCCCAAAAGTGGCCCGAGCCAATGTTTGTGTGTGTATATATGTGTGTGCGCGGGTGGGGGCTGGTTTCGCTTGAATGCACACTCTGCTGTTTGTTGACTTAAGATCATAATATGTGGTAGGAGGACGATTACGTGTGGGGAGCCCAAGTTTCCACACGCCTGGAATGTTTCTTCTTCTGCGTGTTTAGGATCACTAACTGCTCCGCAGGGTTTGTCAGATCGTGTGGTTAGCGGGCCGGCATGTAGCTCCAGCTTTGATTCGGATGTCACAATGCATGAAGCATGTTATTGAGAAATTATGAAGAGTGACTAGAAAAGGGATGGATACTGGATCGGGAGGTTTGAATGTTGAATTCATCCACCTTTTCTGTGTCTCCTCCAGGGTGTCAGGTCCCCTCTTGTCCCCGGGAATGAAGGCAACGGGGACACCTCCTCCTCCTCTGGAGAAACAGCACGTCCACCCTCACCACAAGCCCTACTCTCACTACCACCACCACCAGTCTGCCAGCGACGGTAAGACTGACCCAGAGACATCTGGCTGAATGTAACACAACTTGTTTCAGGAAATGTGTTTTGACTTGGATTTAAAAATGTTCATTGGCGTTTCAATTTAATATCCTGAACTTTTCCTCCGTTACAGGTGATTCGGTAATATGTCTGGAGTTTTATATAACTTCCTGCGAGAGAATTTACAGCGTCAGATCACTTGAATATACATGAGAACACCCCTGTGTCCTTTTTCAAACACTGACTGTAGCAGTAGACCCACATGAAAGGCCTTAAGGAGAGGAAGTTGTCTCTTAGAGCAGCGATACTGCCCTGTGGCTCTGTCAGAGCATTTTTAGGACCGAGAGAGATTAGAGTCGTAGAGACAGAGTGGGGAAAACCACATGCCGGAAGCCTTTTCCCTGCGCTGAATTAGCCAACAAAATGCTGGCTCATGTATTCAGCTGTCTCTCAGCTCCCTAACATGGCAGGCTCAGCTGTCACTCCTGAGCCTTTTTCCTAATGCCTTAAACACTGTTTTCCCTGTAAAGATCTACACATGGACGTCTCTCTAACCACGCTGTGGTCAGGGAGTTGCGTAAAAGCGCTCCAGGAAGGGCTGCTTTCCCATTATCGTGACTCCTGCGGTTGATTCTGAGTACAAACTGAGACGATGGGGACAAATGTTACATACTATGGGGCTGGCACAGTTAGCACGAGCACAAATATAGCATTGTCATAATTTGAGATCCACATCAGGTTTCAGCTGGATGGAGCGGACGCTTACTGACCTTGCAAACAATCACCCATAGATGCTGGTGGCAGTCGATCAAGTCTGGTTTCTATTTTTCTCCCCTCTCTCTCTCTCTCTCTCCCCTCTACATCCTCCCTCATTTCCTAGAATACCAAGGCAGCTTTCAGAGCTGCTTCCATTTCGGAGACTCCTACAGGATGGAGCAGACAGTTGGTGGCGTCCACGTCCCAGGAGATCCTCACGCCTACACCGCCCATCAACACAATGGCTTCCACATGGCGACTAGCAACGCTGGCACTGCAGGTGAGGACGACTTGACTCGAGCCTGTCTCCCAGAAATGATCATAACCTGATTGATTTCTTCCGATTGTTAAACAAACTGCAATTTATCTGGTCTGTTCCAGGCTTCAGCTTGACCCAGGAGCTGCAAGGTGGTGCAGGGTGCCAGTTCTCTTCCAGCCCAGAGGAGAACATCTTCTTCCAGGTGGGCAGCTTCGACCGCAGCCTGAGCCACATGTCCTCCGTCTACACAGAGACATAGAGCAACACTGGAGCAGGGCACACTCCACCACACCTACTCTACTACTCTGCAGTCCAACTCCTTCCACAGCCATCTTATCTCCACCAGATCAACTCTTCTCTACTTCCTGTTTCCTTTTTACTCTTACCAGATTTGGATCACATTGCTAATCACATTACTCTGATCTTCTTAGCTGTCAGATGGATGGGAAAACAGCAGGCTGACATAGCTCTGAAGTCAATTTCTGTAGTGAGTCAGAATATTTTAACGAGTTACCAGACACTATCTGAATGGTCATGAAGCAAATTACACTTAGTCCAAGTAGGTAAGAACAGTGGGTCCTGACCTTTATCACTTGTTCCATATGTCTTTCAGTTGTGACCAATTCAACCAGAAAATGTTTTTATCATGAATCATTTTCACAGTGAAAGTTATCCAGTAGTTTAAGAGAAAACAAGCAAAGATGTGAGAATGTAAACATAATTTTAAATGTTTCTCAGCCGATTTTACACATGAACATTGGTTTATTTGTCGTGAGGAGTGCTGAACTACTTAGCCTGTAAAAACAATTGTATAATGCCTTCTGTGGAAGAGAGCTTCCTAAAGTCTGAGGAAATAACCTCAATAATGTCATAGTGATGTCATCAGATTATCCTGAATTGAGAGTTTGGAACAGAAAACCTGAGTCACAAACTTCCAGTTAGAGTAAAGTTTGAAATATGTTGGCTTTTACAAAGCAAAGAGGGTCGTGGAGGTTGCATTATGGATTACTGTAGGTCCAGTGTTTCTGGAATCGACCCTCAGAGATTAAAAGTCAAGATATCTCAAACTCTGCTGCATCCATTTTTGACAATTCGATTTTTAATCTGGCTCTGACAGCGTAATGCTAAATCACTGGAAGGCCCCTTTGTCTTGTAGGTTGGGAACCATTGAGTTTGGAGCTTTTACTACTCAAGGGAAAGGGTTTAAACATTTATCTCTTCTGATTTTCACTTTAAATGAAGTTCAGTCCGCTGAGTCATTTAAAGATCCATAACCTTTATTTCTTAGGTTCAGAATGACATTTTCTTTTGGCCATCATGTACGAAGAATCTGACTCACACTGGTGCTACGACACTCACAGTACAATCAGATCAGACCTTCACCTTTTTTTCAGTCTTATCATATAAACTTAGAACACTACAAAACTCCTGAATGGAAATTAAATGCCCTCTCCCTCCTCATCGTGTTTTTTCTCTAATCTACATCTTTCAATCTTCTTTAGACTGAAGTGTAGAAAAGAATATATCATTTTGCCGTGTTTGTTTTAACAGTGGAAAATGTTTGAATTTCTGTATTTTGTTGTTAATTTTCCTTTTTTTTTCCTTTTTGGAATTATCTCTGGAGGAGGGTTTGAACTCATTAGTTCTGCAATAATGCGGAGAAACCAACCTACTTCATTATTATTATTATATATGTATAAAATGTACAGTTTGTTTACAGCAATCATTTGAATGTTTGTCATTTCTCAGTTTAAGAAATAAATAATTGAATGGTTACACAGTGCCTCTTTTGACAGTCAGTTTGTATAAAATACAAAACAAAAAGCACCCAGATTGTTCACATTAATTGAATATGTAAAATATTAAACGTTCAAGTTTGGCTGTTTAATTGAGAAGTGATAAAAACCTGCAGACTGTGGGCATCTTGTTCCCTCTAGTGGACACCGGTGAGTACTGCAGACAAAACTCGTCTTACTTCTGCTTCTTCTTGCTGAGGTAGCTCTGATAATAGAAGTTGCTGAAGAGGATGATGAGGGTGACGCAGTAACCAAACACCACCACGTTCATGGAGTCTGGGAAGTCGCACTCTGTGAACAGGTTGTAGCCCGTGTGGAGGAGGAACAGCATGAACTGCAGCTGGAGAGACAGTCGGGGAAAAAGTTAGAGCTTACTTCACAAACATGCACAAACATATGTACATTCACAGCAGGAGACGCTCACCAGCTGCAGAGAAGTGAGGTATCTCTTCCACCACAGGTACGGCTGCATGTGAGGCCCGATGGCAGCCAGGCCGTAGTAAGAATACATCACAATGTGGACGAAGGTGTTGACCAGGCCGATGAAGAACGCTGCAGGATGTGGCACAAACAGAAACACAAATCAGAGCAGTGATTAAAAAGAAATGTAGAAAACGGATGATTCAAGCATTTGTGGTGAATTAATTAAACATCACAACCGATCCCAACTGTTAAGAGTGTGATTCCACACAGTAGAATTATACTTTTTCTAAAAATTCAAGTTTAGTTTTAAAGCATTTCAGTCAGTTATGAAACAATAGACCAGACAGCAATTGATCACTAAGATGGAAAATTTCAATGAATGAGCTTAAGGAATGGCAGAAAAAACTTTCTTTGTCATAATTAGTTTTGTCATAATTTTTTACAACCAATATAAATTTGGTTTTGTTGCATTTGTTCTTTCCTGTTTTTTTTTCTTCAAATTATAACATCACACGATAAAGACACCTCTCACTCTTAACCTGCTGGAGACAAAACTGATATCAAACTAGAGTTCTTCCTGAAGAGCGGTTCATAGGAAATGGACAAATACTATAATTAAAGATTTAATTCTATTGCTGATGTTATTCTATGGTTTTGTTATGAAAAGACCAAAACTAAAAGTGTGTTAGTCTCAATAACTGTCTTAATCCAAACCTGATTCATTTGTGCTAAAACAATTTTAAACAAATCACAAATATATATTTATATATATATTATTTATAAAAGGGCACAGTGATAGATTGAAATACTTGGGCAATGTAGTTTTTAGAAAATATTACTTTAACAGGAGTAAATATTGCACTTAGGGAGTATTTTCATTTCATCCTTGGACAAATACACATCTGATCATCTACTGAAGGTTAATGATAATGTGGGGGGGGGGTTTTCAAAATAAATTATAAAATGTCCATGTAAGAACACATCAGTGCTATTATAGCACTCACAGTAAATTGAATAAAAAAAATGAAAAAAAGATTGACTTACATTGTCCACCGGCGACATACTTGACTCCCGCCCACCAGTTGAAGATCATGGTGGCGTGGTGGTAAACATGCAGGAAGGTCACCTGACTGTTCTTCTTCCTCAGGATGAAGAAGAGCTGCTCACAGAGAAGAGCAGTTACAGTTTCAACTCTGCGTTCTTAACACCGATACTCAATTTCATAGCACATGTTTTAACACTTACAGTGTCACTGAGCTCTATGACCTTGGAGAAGAAAAACCACCAGCAGACTCTGGCCATCTGCAGGAAAGAGAGTTGTTCTAATGTGACCCGTTTTCCAATGTTTGTGACACACAACACATTCATGTATGCTGACACTTACGTACCCTCATTGCCAGCGGGCTGGTGCTGTAATCTACAGGCTGACAGAGGAGGCTGTAGCTTGAGAGCCAGGATGTGACGAGGAACTGGTAAATATCAGACAATGACATAATGAAACAATACACCACCAATACTGATATCAGGAAGCAGCAGCAATCAAAATGTGTGTCAGGTATTTCTCCATCATTACTCTACTCATGATTGGTTGCCCTGTTAAAAAGCAGCACAAAGGCAGCACCTCGTGGAACATGTAGGCAGACAGGCCGACCATGGCGAAGTTGTAAACGATGAGAACGACTCTGAGGTCAACGGGTTGCCTGTGTTTCATCAGACGGGGGCCGACCCAGACCACACAGAGGTAAACCAGAAAGATGAGTGACACCGGGATGGGGGAGTAGACCAGCAGCCACGGGTCCGTCCTCTTGTCTGGAACAGGACAGAGTTTTTTTTTTTTTACTAATTAATAAATCATGACAGAACACACCTCTGGACAGAAAGAGTGTAAGAGCTTCATTTTTTACAATGACAGTGTTGTTGCCTTTTGTTTGTTTGTGGGCAGTTTTGTGAAATCATTAAAAAAAGTGTAAAATATTTATACATTTAGTTTTGAGTCCTCCTTAATTCTGGGGGACTTATTCCTCCCACTCCCACTCGTTCACCAGCGTAACAAGATAATATTTAAAAAATGACATGGTGGCAAATCATGTGACAAGCCAACAAAGGAGTCATTGTGAACACAAGCTGGGGAGCACATCTGCAACTCCCACACACACACACACACACTGCAGGCTTGTTACACAGACTGAGAATGGCTGTCATCTGCAACAACACACACAAGTTTGCAGCAAATGAGGAAAATATTTTATGCACTTATACTTAATTTTTCACATGCAATGTTTTATTAAAGGTGGAACTTTTTCATTCAACATAATTAAATATAATTGTTTCTAAATCTGAGAGGTGACTCTGAGAAGTGGTCAAGTTTTCAGCTTCACATTAGGAGAAGTTTGGTAAAATCAAACATGCAATAAATCTAAACTCAACTCGCCTCCATTGTCCACTATCCTCTGGTGCAAAGTCAGGACACTGTCCCACGCAGAAGCCATCTGGAAACAGAAAGAAATCGATCAAACTCATACACGCATCAATATCAAACAGCAGCAGGGCAGTGAACAGCTGGAGGACCTTTGGACACTATGTGGCGAATAAAGTCCAACTAGCAGCCATTAAACCCAGGTCCTGGTCCTGAGAGGAAGGAGCGAGGACAGAGCAGGAAGCAGAGACAGAACAAACAGAGAGTAAACACAGATTCACATCGAGCCGAGGAGAAAGTTAAAAACACGAGGATCTGGATCTTTTCCTGTTTGTCTTCGCTTTACAAGTTTTTTGCAGGTGCGCCCTGATTAATCCCACCTGCTTCTGATTGGTTCGCGCTGCTTTCCTTACCTCAAACTGACCAATGTCTCCTCAGGTCGAAAGCAACACGCGACTTGTGGTTGTCGTTACCTGTACGGCGCTGTTTGTCAAGGCTTAGTCAGCACAGCAGGGGGCGCTGTTTCCTGCCACACTGACCGACTTTCATTATTATGATTTTACTTTTTTATTTCTTATCTTTGTTTATAGTTTAGTAATTGTTTATGTATTATACAGTATATGTTTTTAATAATTAATTAAAGCATCTTCTTATCACAAATCAATAGATACATAGATAATATTCAAACACCAAAACATTTACTTACTTCTAATATAGATCATTTTCATAGTTTGAAGAGCAGTTTTTAACATGTACATATCATCATGCACTGTCATTCTCTATATGAATGAAAGAAAGAATGTATGTAGACATGCATATTATATATATATATATATATATATATTATATATATATATATATATATATATATATATATATATATAAAACCATTCACTGTCTATATAAATTTATTTGCACTATATCTATTATTTACAACTTTACAATATTTGACTAACATACACAAATCTTTTTCACATATTACTATACATTACAGTCTTGATCATTACTTATTCTCTACCATTCGTTCAGTGTTTGCTGTCCTCGTTCTAAGCTGTATGTCTGTTCCTGTGTTTGTACATTGAGAACAATGAAAAACTGGACTCACCACTGCTGAGAAAATGGTCGTCGGTGTAGAAAATCCACAACACAGTACACTTTAATCCAGGACAGGGACTTTATTCTTCAGGTTGTTAAAGTTGGGACATACTGTAACACCAAACTGAGACTTTTCTCCAGCTACGAGTATTCACATATCTTTCACCAGTCGTCTGTCTCATCCTAAACACTAAAATAAAAGCTTGTGTAAAGGTTTTTATAATGTAAGCTACAATACATTCTCTTCAGACTTTAACTGGATCATTTTTCTTGCTATAAACTATGAATGCTTCTCAGCTTTTTTATGAAAAAATAGATTTTTTTGTTCACTTTCTCAATGATAAAATACAGATCTTGATTGACACGTGCCTTCAGCTGGTATGAAACCTGGTGTTTGTCTTCATTATCCAAAGTTAGATTCTCCTTGCTTTGTCTCCACTAACATTATATTTTATTGTAACAAACATGAGTTATCTTACAGGCTGCTTGTAAAACACGTGTTAAGCCTTTCAATCCAATTCAACACTTTCAATCCCGCAATAAATTTTATGATGCCATCAATGTAACTTCATAGCAGGACTAGTCATAATATGATGATAAAAACATCTACAATGAGGTTATTACAAATCATTCTCTACAACTTCCTACATGAATATCATAGAGTGACAGGAGTAACATACAGATCTTTTTTTTCTAATTGTTTAAAAACTGACCTTGTTAAAATTATTTCATGGCATTTTGTTTATAATTCCCTCAGTGTGGCAACATGTGGGTGATGCTTCAACAATAAGGCACATACACATAAAAAGCACAATGTGGGACTCTTCCACACAATCCTATCAACATTCCTGTTTAACGGTCTTAAAGAAGGAGCTGAGTGAGAGCTGTCTGCTGCCGCTGTTAGCTGCACTCAGTCTGGGTTTTTTACTGGCCTGTGGTTTCTTCTCATTCTTTGTGCTGGCGTGTTTTTTAACATCCTAGGTGAGACGAGCAGAGACAAATGATAGAGGCAGGTGTTATTACAACCTTGATGTTGATAAAGTTGTGATGCTGTGAAAAACCTAAATAAAATAGACTGTGAATATTTGCTAATCCTGACTGACATACATTCGATTGAAAACAAGCTGTACAAAACTATACTTAAGATAAGATAAACCGTCCCACAGTAGGGAAATTCACAAAGTACAGCAGCAAAGGGAATAGAAGCATATTTAATATTTGACCTCATCAGCTACATTGAATTTTGTGAATATCTGCTCACTCTGTATCTGATGGCAGCAACATGTTTCAAACAAGTTGGGACCAAAGCAACAAAAGACTGTGAAAGTTGTGGATGAGGGTTGTGGGTATGAAAGGTTCATCCTGTAAAGACTCAGTTGTTTACGAGCAAGGATGGAGAGAGGTTTACCACTTTTCAAAAACTCTCACATTTTTTGTAAGGGATTATAACATATATAAATATATGTAAGTACTTACCTTAGAGGTCTGTTCATTTCTGTCCACAGAATCACAAAGCTTCAAAATCTGCAGGAGATAGTAACATGTTGATCACATTCATGGATTGATCACGCATGAACACTCACTCACTCCTGCTGTCACATCTTCCTGAAACAAATACAATGACCAACTACAACTGTACCTCATGTCTTCTGAAATTCAGTTTAAAAATCACACTAACCAGAAGGTGAGTTTTTCATTTAATGGTTTAAAAACCAGAGAAATTGAAACTTAAAATCACTGGAATCCTCTAACGTGACACAGGGAAACTGTCTCTCTTCAGACTGTTGAAAAAGCCTGCTTTCTCTGACTGATAATCAAGTCCATTTGTGTTGCTGCAGGTTCTGCTAACCACAGTTACACAGCAGGGCCCCAAACACACATTGTGTAAACAAAATAAAAAAAACCTTTTTCACTCCTGTGGACACAGCAGCTCCCTGCAGAGCAGATCTGGTGAGCCACTGCACATTTTCAGTCTGTGTTTGTGTGTCACCGTCCTTCAAACGCACACTGTGAACCACATACGTCTGGTGGATGTGGGAGAAGATGTGAACCACCTGCAAACAGCCAATCAATGATCAGAAGGTGGTTAAACAGCTACTGAAAGTTTATGTGCATATGAAAGAGTGTGTGAGAGATAGGGGGCAAACATCAAGCTTACCTCTCCCACATACTGGAGGAGGCTGTCAGTCAGATGGGTTCCCAGGATCCTGCTGATCTCAGCACACAGCGTCTGCTTCTGTTTCATCTCTGAGTTCTCCTCCTCCTGCAGGAGGCTCGGAAACTCCCACAGGCCTGCCAGCAAGCCTGTCAACACACACACACACACACACACACACACACACACACACACACACACAGATTGAGTGTGTGTGTGACATAACACTGACTTACATTAATTTCCTGGAGACATAACCCAACTCTGACCTTAACAAAAGTCTTCACTATGAGATTTAATAATTTACATTATGGGGACTCGCTTTTTCTCTATCAGGAAGGTCCCCACTGATTTATGCAATTGACCCCCCACAACATGAGTCATACACACACAAGCAAAACCCCAAAAACAGGTGATGTAAAATTTCAACAGACAGAATTGTTGGATCGTTTATTTTATTAGATTATTAGAGATCAGAGTTTGTAGCGCATTTGAGTCACATTTAAAAGTTACTATAATGTTTCTCATATATTTAATTTATTCACACAGTCCCTTTAAATGATGTATTTTCACTTTTTGTTTCTTGGATTTTTCCATTTCTTTAAATTTTTCCAGACTTAAACTACAACTACAAAGACAATCACTGTCAGATCAACACTGATTAGCTGCAGAGTGATTGATCAGTCTACCAAAATCACAGCCTGCTTCCAGGCCCATGAATCACTCATCATCCACAATTTTTTAAAATAGTGACTTGAAAACAAAACAGCGATTCAGTCTGATTATCAGGACACAGACGAGTCCATTTTTGCCACCGACAGAAACAGATCCTGCACCAGTGTGGACACACAGCAGGCACTGACCTTTGTTTGGCCTCTGTGTGAGCAGATACTCGTCCTCCTCTCCGGGTCGGATCACCACGCAGGTCAGAGTCCGCTCCACTCGAGGCGGCTTCTTCGCTGGCTTTCTGGGGAAGTTCTGAACACCCAGTTCATCGTCCCAGGGTTCAGAGGGACATAGTGGACATGCCCCACTGTTCACTGAGGGAGAGGGGAAACTTCTTTTATATAACATAACGAGTAAATGAAGGTCTGAGAAGAGAACCCAGGACACTTACTACAATCTTCTATATCAGGCAGTGCTGACAACTTCCTGTCCATCTTCCCCAACAGCTTCCTGGAGTTCTTCTCTTGTTTGACATGAACCTGTACATTTACACTCAATATAAACACACCAATATTTACAGCACGATCCAAGGCATTAATAATCTATGTTAGCACTGGCTTTGCGACACAAAGCAAAGCTCAATCCATGAGCATTACTTGCCGGCACTGGTTTGGCACTGAGGATGCTTTTTACCTTGCGGTATGAGTGGCAGTGAGTTTGAACGGGACACTGGCTGCACAGTGGTCCTTTAGGGGTGCAAACTCGTGCTCCAAGCTCCATCATGGCTTGATTGAAGTCCCCGGGTCTCTCAGGGTCCACCAACATATTGGCAAGACTCCTGTAATACAGAAGATGAATGTATCTTAAGACTACACTTAAAAATGTTAAAATATATTTCCTTTTTTCAGTGCTTTGATCACATGAAACATTGATATATGTGTCATATTTGACTTTGATTAGAATACCTAAAAAAAAAAGTGAGAGTGGACTGCAGTGTTCAGAGAAAATTTCAACAGCTTATGGTGCATGCTCAGAGAGACCCTGTAAACTGTCTTGACTAAAATGCCTTTAGGATTCATCCCAACTCCAGAGCAAAGCTGCACAACAGGCAATAGTTTATTTATGAAAGCCAAGTCCATAACAGACCAGTAGAATGGTATGTTTGAGTCTGAAGCAGTTACTGTTGTTGGCATTCACCCCAACCCATAATCAAAGCAAAAAAAAAACCAATAACAACAACATCACAGTAACATTCACATATATCACAGTAGGTGCTGGTACCAAAGGTCCCTTGCAGATATTAGTCTGAAGCTGAATCTCACCAAAGTGCCTCAGTCACTGCAGGACTTGTGCAGTCAGCTCCGATGGCCCTCAGGCGACACAGCACCCGAATCAGATTGCCATCCACTGCTCCAGTAATCTAGACAATAAAGATCTTCATCACTGGTGATAAACGAGGCAGTGAATGCAGCCTCAGAGATTGCTCCGGCTCATAGAAAAACATACAGCTGTGGTGCACATGTGCATGTCTCCAGGTGTGTGTGTCTGTGTGATGACCGACCTGGCCCAGTGCAATAGAGCTTATAGCTGCAGCAGTGTAGCGTCCCACTCCGGGCAGCTGCTTCAGCAGGCTGTCTGCTGTGCGAGGCATCTGTCCTTTCAGCTCTGACACCACCTGAAACAGACCAGTGGTACAATAAATTAACTCTAATAGCAACAGGTAATAACATAAAAACATATCAAGTGATGACTGCATGCTATTGTAAGTTGCAGATATAGACTACAGAGATGTTTGTCCATTTGTTTGTTTGCAGACCTTCTGAGCTCCTTCATGCAGCCGTTTTCCTCTGGAATAGTAGCCAAGCCCCGCCCACATTTGGTTCACTTCCTACACAGAAATGAAATTGATGCATTTCTATCTTATATCAATACTATTTTAAAACCACAATCATCTTCAGTAACTCATTTTTAGCAATCACCTCTAGTGTAGCAGTTGCAAGATCCTGCACTGTGGGCCACCGCTGGAACAAAGTGAGGAGGTTCAATTACACACAATGCACATGATACATTCAATAAACCACGAGGACTACAGTGTAAGGATGAATCAAAGACACCTACCTTCATCCACTTGTTGTAGTAATCTATTACTGTGGCAACTTGGGTCTGCTGCAGCATAATTTCTGAAACCCACACTAAAAAAACAAGAGAAAACTGTCTCGTGAATGGTGTCAGCAGCAGCTAAAAATCTGTAATTTTGACCAGAAAATATTTTCTTACCTGCATATGTCCTGATGTTGAGGTCTGACTCTGTCACAGCCTGGAAGAGAAATACAAGGAGCAAGTCAGTGATATAAGTAACTGTTCTGGATTGTTTTCACATTGTTTAATGTGTTGAATTAAAGGCTGGGCAATATAACTTGATATGAGGAACACTGATTAAAATTTTTTACTTTTTAGTCCCATCTTGAGCGAGAAAGAGGTATTTTATTATTAATTTATGCTGATAGCCAGATGAGAATGCTGTTTGGAAAAAAGGCAGCAGCATAATTGGAAATAATTTTAATCACATCAACTGAAAAAGTCAAATATTGTCAGATATCATCATGAAGTAAACAAGATATAATATTGCGACTACATTGCACACACATAGAATACTTTACTGTGCAATCCCTATTTTTTGTTGTTTTACTTTCAAAAATTAAAGATTAAAAAATATTCAAAAACAAAACAAGAGATTAAAAATACTAATGAAACCAACAAATTAAGTACGACAGAAATGTCAGTGGCAAAAAATATGAGCACTGCAGTGACCCAATCTCTGAACAGAATCAACGACAACACCTCCTGTATTTTGACAATGATACATAATAATAAACTCTGTGATGAAAGCCAGTGCCAGAAATGCTCTTCTTTACCAGAGTCCTCCATGGCAGCTCCCTCTTCTCCTTGTCGTACCACTTGAGCAGCTGAGACCTCAGCAACACAACATCAGCAGGGTCCTGGAAAGTGTGATATGTGGACGGAGGGGAGGCATCTGTGGTTTCCTCTGGAAGACCAAACACATCATGCTCACTCAAACTGAGCAAAAAAGGTGAATGACACTAATGTTTAAGCAACAAAACATTTAATCAAACACAGAGAACATGAAGAGGATAGATGATATTAACAGAAAACAGGAGGTGATTTCCTGCTTCATCACTGCCTTATGAGGTGAAGCTCCCAATGAAAAGAATTGTTTCTGTAAGAAAGGTTCTTTCTCTGTAAAAGTGTGAAATTAAACATGATGAAGTTTGGTTTTCTAGATCATTTCTGAGGCTGTAAAATCCACCACTTAGCTAAAAGAAAACCAAAAATGTTCTATGAACCTCATGTAACCTTAATGATATTTACAGACGCTAAGACGCTTCATGTTCACCATCATACTAATGTGAAGAAACTAAGTACCCAGAGTCTGTTCATTCAGTCACATCAACATGGTAGCTACCTCCTTTCACAGCGGTCTTTGACCTCTTCCTCTTTGGTTTGCCTGTTTCTACCTTCTCCAGTCTGGCTCTCTTCCCTCTCTGCATCGTTGAATGTAACCTGCTCAGAACTAAACACCGCATGTAGCCACTTATTTCATTTCTCAGCCTCCATAGTTTGTTTACTTCACTGGTTCCCGCCGTGTTCAGGACGCACAGCCGCCACTCGTCCAATCAGCTGCGACGCACGATCGACGTCATCTCCGGTGGCGGGTCTAAGCTACATTAGGTAAAGGCTGATTGTGTAATCGTGTCATTTTATACTGCATCGACTATTGCTCATTGTCCTGTATTAGAAGATAGATTTATTTCATTAGTGAATGGAGGAGGAAGTACTTCAGTAAAAGTACTAATATACACTGTAAAAGTACTCTCACGCCTAGTATGGAAGTAGGCCTATAGTCAAGAAAATGCACTTAAAACTATTAAAAGAAAAAGAATTCAATATAGAAAACTTGCGACTGTTAAACTGTTATATCATTAGATTATTATTATACATATTATTATACCGTGTCACGCAAACTACGGTGTAAAACTGTCTTACAACTAAGCATAAATAATAAAGTAGTGCAAGTCCAAATTGATTGAAATAATTTCTCAAATAAAAAAGTAGCCAGTAAAGTAAGAATCAAACATTTAATAACATAAAAATAGTATTTCATCATTAAAATCATTTGTTTCTCTTGTCCACCTTCAGGATTTATCGCCATCCAGAACTGAAATTGACAAGAAAACAATTATTTGCACATAGAACATCCAACTGAGGAAAAAAAATACTGTAAGAGCTGTAGGATGAACTGATAAAAATCATTACCTTCAGTTGTGTTCACCTTGTTAGTTAGAAGGATTTCTGCTTGTGTTTCATCCATATTCATGTACAACGTGTCAGCTTTGTGCTGTAAAAAGATGGTTACAGAATCTACATTGACCTTTTAACCAATTTGATCATAATATTGATATTTTATTAAAACTCACCATGAAGGCTGCAAACAGGGAGCTGCCCATGGCTCTCTGCACATCTTTCTCAATCACTGGGTATGAGCGGACAAAATGCTGGGCAGAGATGAAAGCAGTGTTAATGTGTGTGCACATATACACTGATACAGCACTATATTGGAAACAGTAACAAACTTAAAATTTGTTTACACTCAGAGTCCAATTTGAAGAGCTCTCAGTTTTTGACTGAGTTGTGCATCGGCCTTTTATTATGTACAACTGTGTTCAAAGGAAACGCTACAGGCAAACAATGGACTAGAACATTTAGTGAGATGTATTTTGGGGCATTTTATTGGATATATGCATCATAACTAGAGCCCCTCTTATTGTAGTAAACAGACGCTATACAAGTTGTGTAGTATATGTGATACATACGTGAGAGTGAACAGTCTTGTGCATGTTTTTCCTTATTGTGTATGTAAATGAAAGTGTGTATGTACCTCCAAGGCCAGACTGGCTTGTATTTGGGCATCAATGTGTTCTCTGTTACCCATAGCGAACAGAAGATGTTGGATCACTCCAAGAGAGAGAAGCTCACGAGACACATATTGACTGTCCTCAGCCAGCAAGCTTCAACACCATAAAAAAAAATATCCTTCGTGTATGACAACAGCTAAAACTATTACACTGAGATAATGAAAGTCAGCACATCACATTTCTTACAATAGGCTAATTTTTATGTCCATACCGGATAGTTTTAGCTGCAGCAGCTTGTTGCACAAACACAGGCAGAGATCCAGTCATCCTGATCATCTCAGACTCTGATGGGACTGTATGTGTAAACAAAATATGTTAATGTAATCAATTTGATTCACATGGTGTCAAAAAATGACAAAATGCTAACACATTAACTGATAGGACTCACTGTACTGTATCAGTCTTTGAAAAAAAAAAAATCTTAACACACCTAAAAACAACACACTTGGTGATAAGTGATACCTTCCATATTCTGGTGCTGCTGTACATCTTCTTTAATAGGCCTCAGCAGAGCCACCAGTCCACTGAGGAGCACTGGCTTCACATCATAACACTTCAGCTGCAAGATCAGATTTATAGCTGCCACAAACACACACAGGGGGAGTGTTTCAAAGGTGATTTTTCAATGGCTAGTTAATTCATTTGCCATTTCAAGGTAGGTTCAGTTTACCAGCATGTGGTTTTGAAACATTCTCTCGGCTTACCTTCATCCTGAACCTCCAAGTGTAGAGACCTGAGCATGTTCAGCAGAGGCTCTACAATGCTGTGATGGGCTGTTTTCATTTTGGACTGTGAGAGAGGATAGAGAGAGAAGGCTCTCAAATGTTGTATGAATTTCTTCTCATATGTTAAATGTATCAAACGTTCCTTGAAAATACAAAATCTGTTCTTCAGTATCCTGGTTAAGTAACTGAGGGTGAGGTCACATACATACCTTCAGAACAATGACAGTACATGTGCGTGTTCATCAAGTATATGGCTTGGTGTGCAATCTCTTGCCTTACCTGCACAGTGTGTAAGGTGTGCAGGACCAGCTGCTGGGCCTTAGGGGAGGTACAAGTCATGAGAGAAATCAGACTTTTGTATATTAGATTTTGATATTTGGGGTTTCCATGGGACAGGGACTCAAGGAGGGTCCATGCTGTCTCTTGGGTTTCATCTGTGTTTGACTTAGCCAGGCACTCAGCTATCGCTTTCAAGCCTGCAAGAAGAGGGCAAAGCTGACACGGGTTCTACAGTGCTGCACAAATTATCCAAATGGAAGAGCAGCTTATCTGAAATATTGAAATACAGCTAATGTATGTCCTTATAAAATTTACCATGGCTTTCACAGATAATCTCTTTGTACTTGCGGCCAGCGTTGGAGACAGTGAGCAGAAGACGGAGAGCCTCTGCCTTCTCCTCCTCTTTGCTCTGAGAGTGGTTCAAGATCTCCAGGAGCGTGAGAACACCTCCATCCTCCAGGAACTCCATTAGGTACTGATCACTGAGGAATGTGAGAAATGTGGGTCACTGACATAAACAGCACACTGAAGCACAGATACAGGACTTTACAGTAGTATTTCATCTCACGCACTGGCCGGATGCAGAAAGGAAAATCCCAATGGCTTTAAGCTGCAGTCCCAAGAATGTCCCAAACATGTATCTGAATATTCAGTGAAGGACTTGGTCTCAGGTGATTTATTTACATATGATTTGGTTTCAGCCAAAAAATTGTTAAATGCTTGCATGTATGCAGTCAAGGACATGGAAAAAAAATCATCGATATTTGGTCATGTCATAAAGCCTTGTTCTGTACAGATCCCCTTCCTCATCACCTACTTTGTTAAGTTAATATGTTTATTCTTCATTGCACATAAAGCTAACATGGGTGCATTATGTTGAACAGAATAAATACACAATAAACTATAATAAGTGAAGAACTTAGTTTGCATAAAATGTGTGGATAATGAAGAAGCCAGTATGAAATTGAAGTATTAATCATTAGCTACATCCTTGCATTGCTGAATAAACAATTGTTTATATGGTACATTTTATTAAATATTTTTTTAAAAGTTTGTAAAAACTGGTCTTCACATTCATGTTGTTTAAGTTTAGTTATGTTTGTTGTTGACACTGATATACAACAACAGGCTTTTGTTACAGCTCCATTAATAAACCTGAGCCAGTGACTGCAGCCATGTTAAATCAAGGATACGTGAGTCTCATCCAGGTGGTGAGTCGAGCCAGAAACAGACTGGAAACCTGTGCAAACTCCAGCTCCAGCTCCCAGCACGTCTTCCCGGTGTTGTGGCTGAGAAAGGTGTCCAACATGCGGCTGCGGGCCTTCCGGTCTCCTCGGTCCCACTCACGGAGGAAACCGAGCACTTTCCCGAGGTCCGCCTGCTTTTCCCCTGTTAGCATAGACTCTGTCTTCATCTTTTTAATTTTCGCTTAATTTTTGTCGTCATAAGCAGTTTCATATGCTTTTTTATCTTCTTCCGGTGTTTGTAGCAGCTAGCTAACGGTTGCTTAGCAACGCAGCCACAACCAGTCAACCAAAACAATGTGAGAGTGAAGCAAAAAAAGTAGTGTATGTGTAATTTATATACTTATATTTTAATAGGAAGTGTCCCTTATGTAACATTAATGTATAAAAATATTTACATAAAAGCACTTCCTCAAATTTAAGAACATTTTAGAAAAGAAATCCACATAATTAATCCACATTTTTAAAAGTAAAATAATTGAGTAATATATAGAAAGATGATAGTTGGCCAAGAAAAATCAATACTATAATATAATCGATGAATACATTTAATGCAAATTGTTGGTTTTGTAAGGAGTTAAATGTTATATAAAAATATATAGAAATAATTACTCTCTCTCATTTAAATATAGCACAATGTATATGTACCTATTTTCTGTGGACAATTTTTTGAGATGTAGATAGATAGATAGATAGATACATAGATAGATAGATAGATAGATAGATAGATAGATAGATAGATCATTTTAATAATATATGTATATATAATAAGATAAAAGAAATATTCTCACTTGTTTACTTATATATTAGCTTCATTACCAGAATTACAATGTAGTATGTAGCATGAAGACTTCAAGATGTCACTGCAATCATTTGTTATCCAACAGAGGGATGAACTCATAAGAATTAATGACTAACTGAAAGTTTAAAAATATGACTTTAAAGCTCAGATTTCAAATACTCAGCAGAATCAAACTCTCTAATATGAACAGGAAGATTATTTCACAGAGAGGACTTCCTGCAGCCTCCTGTCACACTGTCACCATTTAGTGCTGTACAGAATCATAATAATGCCTTAAAATCTGATCTACATGAACAGGGAACAAATTCTCTTTCTTCCATTGCATTAGCCTGCAGGTCACTGACCTGGGTTTCAAGAGGGTTGTGAGCTACACAACCAGAACAGTATTATTGCATAAGACTTTTAAAGTTCTAAAATCCTCTAAAAGAAAATCCCACCTGACCATTGTTGGACATATATAATATTGCAAGTGTGGTAGAAAACTAAACTGTGACATCAGATTTCAACTGTTTTTCTTGGGAACACCTCTTCAGTGGGTGTGGTGGTTCCTGGAAGAAGAAAACTGCGTACAATCCTTTAACCCTGTGTACAGATCCCAATAATTAGTTCTTCAATTCACACTTCATTCTTTGGCTTTGGTAAGTTCATTCCTCTTTTTAACCAGATTACCTACTGACTGGCATTGCACATTATTTGCGTATAGAAAAACCTGAAACTAACACTTAAGGACACTTTGTCATTATCATGCATCATTTCAGTCACACCATAGATCCTTAGCAAGATTATATTTAAATGTGTTTTTGTATGTTGGGTTCTATGTTAGAAAATACACCTGACGTCTTGAAAAAAAAACAGCACTACTGCAAAAAGTGTAAAGGGTGTAAAGAGGCAGAGTTGAATGGTCACTATTTGACAGCTGTCCTGAACATAAAAGAAGAAACCATTTTTGAATACAGAAACTTAGTGCTTGTGTTCTGTCATTTCTCCAGTGGGCTGCAATCAAAATGAAAGAAAATCCTCTCTTATTATTCTGCATTCTTTTCCTGAGTGTCAGCTTGTCTGCTGGTGAGTAAACTGTTCTTAACTTGTGAAGCCTCTGTTGTACTTTTACTGTTTATATAAGTTTGAATCAGCTATTAACCGTCAACTGGTATGACGAAATCTGGTTTTGTCAGTAAATGAAACTGAAGGCAATCCATAGTTCAAGGTGGCGGAGAAGACTGGTGATTCATAAGTCACAGAATATTACAACATAATCAAACACTGGCCTTATTCATATAATGAACTACACATGTCTTCTAAGAGAGTTTAGAATTTTACTGTCAATATAAGGGAAAACCTGAGCTCGTAGCTCATGATATTGTACAGACATGGTTTGTAAATTTATTTGATCTTTTTTCAGTAACAATCGTGTGACACAGATGATTTTACTTTTTTTTTATGTTACAATTTTCTTTAGGTGATCACGAAGGCTTTATTAGGTTGGTCGATGGTCAAGATTACTTTGAGGGCCGTGTGGAGATCTTTCATGATGGAGCTTGGGGAACTGTGTGTGATGATGAATGGGACATAAATGATGCTAATGTGGTGTGTCAGCAGCTCAATTTCCCTGGTGCAACAGACATCTTTGGATCATCTTCATTTGGTGCTGGTAATAAAGCTCAATTTGACTGTCGTCCTCTGAAGCTACAATCATACATATGTCAAACACTAAAAATGAAAACTTGTCATTTTGAACAATATTTGATTCAAATGGTTATATTGTCACTGTCTGATTTTGTTCTGTGATTTATTTTGTGTAGGGCAGGGTAGCATCTGGATGGATGATTTAGGCTGTATTGGGGCAGAGGTAAAACTGGTCGACTGCAAGTTTCCTGGGTGGGGGATCCATAACTGTGGTCATGGTGAGGATGCTGGTGTTAGATGCAAAAACGGTGAGAAAATCAATGTTTAAACAAGAAGTGCACATCTTCAATGGAGAAATAAAGGATGAAAAGTCAGTCAATTTGTCTGGAAAACAAAACCACTCACTGGGCTCATGCTCTGCCCAGAACCTGTCCACCGTGATCTAAGCCATGAGTATGATTTGGACTGCAATGCAAGCCTCTCTCGTCAGCTGGGGGAGCTGTTTGACAGTGGACGTGACTGTGACTTGAGCATTGCAGTGCTGGTGGACAGCATCAGCCAGGAAACCATCTGTGCTCACAGGGTCATCCTTGCTCTGAACCCAATCCTCACAACTTCTCAGCCAGGCCTCAGCAGCCTCAGGATTGACGTCACTTCCGACTGCCGTCAACATGTCAACAGCTTCATCAGGTAAAACCAACTTGTGGCTTTAAACTGCCACCTATTTGTCACCTGCTTTGTCATGTAAACCTGTTAGAATGATCTGAAACTTGCTAATGAATATGTTCACATTTCAGATACTTCTACACAAGAAAGATTAGAATTACACAATCCTCTGCATATTGCATTCTCAAGATGGCATCTGGCTGGGGTCTGACAGAGCTTCAGAATGAGGCTGCAGATATTTTTGGACGGTTTCTTCCACAGGATCCTACTTTTCAGAGTCACAAATCTTTCTATGAGTATGCAGTCTTTACAGGTGATGAGGCACTGCAGGAAGCTTACGTTCGCTACCTGGCCTGGAACTATGAGGCCCTGATCCATTCCCCAGCATGGACAAATCTTCCATTCGATCTGGTCAAAGTTCTTCTGTCTCGCTCAGACCTTGTGGTTAGTAATGAAACTGTCGTCCTAAAAGGACTGGAGAGATGGGCAGCAGCTCAAGGAAACACAACTATTCCTGAGGTCCTTCTGCAGCTCATCCGTTTCCCGATGATACCGGCTGAAGACTTATACATGCTTAATGGCTCACAGTACCATGCCAACAAATTACAGGGGTTTCAGTTTAATGCTCTGCCCTTCACGACTTTGCTCAATGACCTGACAGAAGAACAAAAGCTCTACACATCCAGGATTTACACCGGCAGCCCGTGGAGCTTTACCTTCACCTACTACATTATCAGAGCTTACAAGGACTCGGGGTCCTACAATCTTCATGGCCTGAGCATCAATGATCTGACATCTGATTTTCAAACACCTGTTCATAACAGTGCCTATTTCACTTTTCACAACATGCGCTGGAAAGCAATATTATACACCAGCAACGAGGACTGCTTGAGGGAAAATGTCACCTGTCCTTCTTTGCCAGCTGTTAGTTTGAAGATGGAGGAAAAGAACAGTCATTTACCCATTGAGATGGAGGGACGCATTCGTTACAGCAACAGGCTTGTTCTTAAGTGTGAAGGGAGGTATGTGAGCCACATTGATGAATTCAATGATGTTGAGGGTGAGAATCTTGTGTTCGTTCCAAGTAGAGCAGAACAAGTCTATCCATGCAGCTCAGACCTGCTCTCCTACCAAGTGGTGATTCGCCCTCAGTACTCAACCGATTAGTTGAGGTACTCTAAATTCATGATCATATGTCTTTACCATTTTTGTAAAGAAGTTGCGTAAA
The DNA here is from genome assembly GCA_037975185.1 of Centropyge bicolor. NCBI lineage: Eukaryota > Metazoa > Chordata > Actinopteri > Pomacanthidae > Centropyge > Centropyge bicolor. The sequence goes on along the minus strand of JBBMOC010000008.1, from coordinate 2,486,929 downwards.
GTCACTTAAAAAACAAAATAAACAATCTAATTTCTGAAAAAACAGTGTATTTTTCAAGGTTGTGTCAGTAAAAAAAAAAAAACTGATGTAGATAATAAAATTTGTAAAATTAACTACGCAAGTATTTATACAAGTACTAATACTGCATGTGTGTCAATGTATTCAGAATTATACTGCTGCATTGTGTTACAAATCTATTCATTCTCATCTATGATTAAAGCAATTATATTCATGATACCATGAAAGGAGAAGACTTTTTTTTCATATATTGTGGTTTAGGAAATCTAATTCTAATCTAACTAATCTGGATAGCGTCGAGACTCTAAAAACACATTTTTGCTCTTGATCCAATAGCATGTTAATCCAGCCACATGGATGCATAGTTTAATCTCTAAATGTGGATAATATTTATAGATATTTATTTTCTTTAGAAATATAAAATATAAGATAAACATTTATTCATCCCTCAGTGAGGAAATGAACTAGACATAGAAGCAGTGCAGCAAACTTGCAAAATACTTTTCACAATCACTCAACTGTAGATTCATTTATTAGAGGAGGATTGAGCAAGATTTTTTTTACACATTGGTTGTTTCCTGTTGTGTGAACATCACACAGGCCTGTCTCACCACCACATGGGGCAAAGAGGAACTGAGCCCTGCTGGAGCTTTGGCGCCCTCTGCTGGTGAACGCGCTTCTTTTTGCGAGATAAAGAAGGATCATCTCGTACAAAAGAGCAAAGTAATAAACAGGATCAACACGTGAATCACCTCTTTTAGCTCATGTGTAGTGATTTTCATATAGCCATAATAATAATAACATGAATTTAGCCTTGTTTTAATTTGCCTAAATTCCAAATGGGCTTTGGTTCAGGCGCTCCAGGGGCGACACCTCATCTTTCCGGAAGATTAATCGCTACATTGTTTACATTTTTAACCACATTTAAAACATTCCCCATAACCGCAGTCGATCTTTTTATAAAGTCGACGACCACGTGCTGTTTTTAATCGGATGGTTTTGTGTGGAAAAAGGGGGATAATAGACCGACATGTCGCGTCAGGGGAAGCCGGGCAGAGTGACACCAGGACGCGGAGAGGGAGGAAGAAAAAAAAAGGGGAGGGGAGCTGACATTAAAGCAACACAACAAGGAAACTCCGCTGCAGAAGCCACCTTCATTTTATGTTTTTCAATAATAGCCGAAGTGTGTCTGTGAGACCCGCAGCCCGGAGCTCAAACCCCCGCACTGCACCGCGCCGCGCCGCCGCTGGCCCCCGCTCTGGAGCCGCTTCAGCCCGGCTTGGATTTTGAAAGGCGCTCGGCCGCTTCCAGAGAAATGGGTGAGATAATGAAAGAGGGGCTTTTAATTGTGATTGTGGGGGAAATTTGAAGAGAGCAGGCCTCTTCTTGCAGCCATGTCCTAATGGGAGGTGGAAACAAAGGCCAACCGCAGAGCTCAGCTGTAATTAATGAAGGGAGCATTTAGATGGTGTTTTTATTATTTTGGCCCCTTTGAGATTCATTTCAACATGATGGGAATCATTTGTAACATGCTGCACTTATGAATGAAGCTGGCTGCCATTACACTCAGCCTTTCATTATAAAGTCATTGGAGTTAAAATAATGGCACATTTGCATTGCATTTGCTCCTGATGTGAATGTGATATACAGATGTTTAACTGCCAGACAGATGTTTTGACTCATTTTAAAGCCTCTGACAAAACATTAAGCAAATGCATTATGACATTCCGACATTATGGTTTTTAACATTAACATTGTACTCAACTGCCAGTTGATTAGGATCCATGTCTGTGTCCTCAGGCTCAGAGCCACCCAGCTCTCCACAGGTAGTGGAGGATGGAGGAGAGGAGGATGAGGAGGAGCTGAGCGGAGGCGAGGAGGCAGATCTGAGGTCCAGCTCTGGCCGGGGTTCCCTGCTGACCCGGAGAGGCATCACCCTGAGAGTGCTGCTCAAGGACGGCCTGGTGGAGCCGGGGGACGGGGTGTTAGCCATCCACTACCTGGTAATAACACACATCACAGCTGGGATCAGGAAATTTATTATTTATGTCAGTTTAGTGTCATGTGAGTTTGTTCAAGTCAACGTGATGAACAGGTAATAAAATGCATTAAGCAGTGAGTTTAAAGGAGCACACACACACGTCTCTCTTCTCTTCTCCCTCAGGGTAAGAACTTTGTCGGAGACCTGTTGACTGATGGGAAAATCAGATGGGTGGAGACGGGCCAGATCTTCAACTCTCCCAGTGCCTGGGCAACACACTGCAAACGCCTGGTCAACCCAGCCAAGAAGTCTGGCTGTGGCTGGGCATCTGTTCGCTACAGGGGGCAGAAGCTGGTCCAGTATAAAACCACCTGGCTGCACAAGTACCAACCCAGCGCAGACATGGTGAGAGAAGAGTTCCAACTGTTGCCATAAATATATGAGACAACATACAGTATTACCATGAGCAAGTTTAATATGTGTTGAGGTCAAACATTATGATCCCAATCCTGATTTAAACAATGAAATTACCAAAAAGTGCTTCAGCTCATTTTTATATGGTTTAGTAGCAAAAGTAGTTGTTTCAGGTTTACATACAGTTGGAAAGTTACTTCATGGATCACTGTAGAGCTGCAACAATTAGTCAATTAATTGATTAGATGGAAGAGAAAAAAAAGAAAATTAATTGACAACTATTTTTGAAAATTGATTAATCATTTCAGTCATTTTGAAAGAAAAAAATGGAAGCTTCTCCAATGGAAGGATTTTATGCTTTTCTTTGTCATTTATGATAGTGAATGAAGGTTTTGGACAAAGGTTGGACAAAAGAAGCAATTGGAAGATTTTGGGAAATTGTGATGAACTTTTTTCACCATTTTTTTCAATAGACAAAACATGATAGAAAGATGACTTAATGACTTAATTAGTAAGGTGTATCCAGTGTTTTCACAAAAAAGCAAAAAAAGCCCCATCATTATAATTAATACCTTAAACCTAATTTTCCTCTTAAAAAAGTGAAAACAGCAGGTATGGTGACAGTGTTTCCAATAGTAATGTTGTTTCAAGAATTTGAAGCTTTATTCATGCTGGTTGGGATCACTGCTGTACCATTATTACCTAATGTGTCTTACTGTTGTGCTGTCTGTGTCAATATATCTACATTTTCCTGCGTCATGTATTGTGTTTGTTTTTTTGCGATGCCAGAGCCTGGTGAGCGAGGAGGATGATGACGAGGACGAAGAGGAAGGGAAGACGGCCGTGCAGACGGATGAGAAGAACAAGAACAATAAACCTGGATTACATGGTAAAACGCTCTTTGAACTTAAATACATATGCACATTTTATAATTGTGTGGTTTGAGCAAACGACAAAATAAATGTTAATGTTGACTCTTACAGACGTAATGGTATCACGGAGAACTGACAGAGAGAGAATTCCTGTCAGATACTGCACCTTGGGCACCAGGGATGCTACCAGGTACTGACTTTCAGAAAAGATGTAGTTTAAGTGACCATTGTAGTGAATTAGATTCTGATGACGCCTGACTTGTGTCCTCAGAGATCCACACACACTGGTGGAGCTGTCAGCTTTCTCAGCCATCAACAGATTCCAGCCTTTCAATGTAGCCGTGTCCAGTAATGTACTGCTGCTAATGGTGAGTAACAGCCACATCGAAAACAAGGTCATTTAACGCTGATGAACAGAGACCAACTGACTTATTCTCATCAGGACTTCCATTGTCACCTGACCACCAGCGAGGTGGTGGGATACCTCGGAGGACGATGGGACACCAACACACAGCGTGAGTCTAACTTTACCCCAGAGATAAGAAATAAACATTAGTAGAAGAAGAAAAATAAAGCTGTCTTTTAACCCCATCACCTTCTGTGGTCGATGTCTTTCAGTGCTGACGGTCTTGAGGGCTTTTCCCTGTCGGACCAGGTTGGCAGATAGAGACTCTGCTTCTGCTGTTGAGGAGGAGGTAACACATGGACAGTGAATCAGTAGTCTGCTCTAACAGCATGTATGCCCTCAGAAAATATGACAGTGAATGACACCCATTTTAAAAATTCACAACTTCTTCCAACTTCTTCCTGTGCCCCCAGGACAGTTCTGCAGCCAGCACTTGTCAGCATGCATCTGTCTTTCCTAAAGCCAGAAACAGACAAAAAAAAACAACTCTTGAGTTTCTTTCAATGAGAAGTTAACACTGACAGACGTGTGATAGATGGTGTTAACTCTAAGATTGTTGCCTCTTTGCACTTAGGTTGAAATACTAGTTTATTTCTGTTAACAATCCCAGAATATAAACAGACTGTGGTAGTACACATTTATTTACTTCCACTACAGTGAAATAACATTAAAGCAAATGATCAGCCTCTGTCACACTGCTCCAGATCTGTCAGAACCTGTTCATGCGTGGGCTGTCCTTGGTGGGCTGGTACCACAGTCACCCGCGAGGTCCGGCTCTGCCGTCGCTGCAGGACATCGACTCCCAGATGGACCATCAGCTGAGGCTGCAGGGTTCAAACAACGGCTTCCAGCCCTGTCTGGGCATCATCTGTGGTGAGTGCCGGCCTTTGTACTGTACATGTACAACAGTGTGTGACTGCGTAGATGTGATTTTTATGTGGAATTTATGATCATTTATGAAAACATTTAGATGGAAGACACTGTATTAATTCCATGCAAGGAAACTGAATAATAGTAATGCAGAAACAATAAAACAGGAGATGCAAAGGATTGAAAATATAAGCATAGCCAAAAACCTGTCCTCCAATAAGAATGGATTGAGGTGATGATGTCTACAGATAGCAGCTTATGCATGTGGTAACATACGATACAAATATTGCACTTGAAGGAGAATTGGATGAGGATATACAGCAGCAGTTGACTGTTGTTAATTGAAACATTAATAAATGTTTAAAAGCTGGATATCCTCATGAAGTTTACAAGGAAATAATGTAAGAGAGAGAGTAGTGTGAAATGTACAAAGGGTCTTTTGTGGATGCAAACTTACCCATCATCAAAAGCCATCGGGCAGGTTTGATTGCACTAAGGTTTCAACTTTTTCCTCTTTCAGGTCCTTATTATCACGGCAATCAAGGTGTGGCATCCACAATAACTCCATTCTGGGTCGTACCACCACCTGAGGTGAGATCACCAACATAACTATATCGAATTTTCACAACTTATTTCACAGCTTTGTTACTCAGTCTTTTCAGACACTGTAAATTTAGACACTCACACTTCTGCTTAACTTCTGCCTCTTCCTGCAGCAACGGCCCAATGACTACGGTATCCCAGTGGCTGTAGAGGTCACCTACGTACAGGACAACTTCCTCACCAGTGATGTTCTTAATGAGATGGTACAACCTTGCTCCTATAAAAATACTGCAGAGAAGCCTGTACTGTAAATATTTCAAATACTTAAAAAATAGTTTATTTCCTCCGCAGATGCTGCTGGTTGACTACTACAGGGCGGCTCCAGACCTGGTCCAGTTCAGCCAGTATTGGTGTCCTGATACAACCATGATGGACAAGATCAAGGTGAGATAACTGTCATTCTCGCTCTTTCAGAACTTCACACAACCTCCAGCAGGTGGCCTGACTTTCTGACCTGACTCCTGAAACCTGTCTGTCTTCTTCCTCAGGGCTCTCTGAGTTGCCACGCTCCCAAAGACCAGGCCTACTCTCAGATCTTAGAGCACGTCTACAGCCAGCTGGGCAACATGCACTGAGTGGATCTGCTGTGCATGTGTGCTTGTGGCCGCTCTCCATCTCAAGTCTTTCCATTTCAGACACCTCTTGTGCAGAGTTGACAGGACCGGAGTGACCAGTGTGCGATGTAAAAAAAACCTGCTTGAAAAACAGAAGAAAAACATAGATGCCTTGAATTCTCTCATGCTTGAGTGATGCTTAATTTTGAAATTATGGTGAGTTAAAAAAAAACAACCACAAAACACTTCAGTGACTCTAAAATATGTGAGACTATTAGCTTGTATTTACCAATGATGAAAGAATCGATACACAAAAGCAGACAACACCGGATCAGGGAACATGAGCCTGACGTGGGTTTAAACCAGTACTTTACAGATGGACACTAAACAGAAGCATGTGATGGACCAGAAATCAGCCTGCCTGTCTAGACACTTACCTTTTACACATGGACCTATGTGCCTATCTGTGTCAGTATCTCGTGGTATGAGCAGATATTGCCAGATATGTACAATGTAAACTTTTAATGTGTTGTAATTGCCTTTATAGACTAAACCAATGGATCAGTGGTTGGGGTAAAAAAAAAAGGAGTAGTGCAACATATACTACATTAGCAAAGTATGCAAACGTGTGTTGGTTTGACTTAAACTGTACTCTGCAATAGGTTTTTTTTGTGAATGTGTGTGTTCCTAAAGTCAAATTGGACGGTTGCAATGTGGTGCAAATAATTCCATTGTGCCAAGCAAACCTTTTTTTTAATGAACCTGTGTGTATGTGTGTGTGCTGTCTACTGTCTGCCTGTTGGGTTATGTGAGACATGAGTCCTGTTGGTTAGGACAGATACTTGCTTCCTCTTTACCTGTACTGTATTTATTACTAACTGTGGATTGTGTGGTGTTTATGTATGAAGACAGAGCAATGCCTTAAGCCTGCTGATGATCCACAAAGCATTAAAATATACACACTGGAACTATTTAAACATGACTTGCTTGTTCTTTGTCGACTTAATTTTAAGAGTCTAATTGTATCTAATCTGTTAAGACAAAGTTACTAAAGTGAGTAAAGTTACTAAAATTAAAAAAACTCAAAAGATGCAAAGGTGTTGAATAATAGTATTAAAAATATTGGTAGTGGCCAACACAATAAAATATTGTTTCTAGAGAAGCAATAGCAATGTTTACAACAGCAATCTCCAAATATATACTTGATAATATCTCCATGTGAACAACTCAAGGTCAAACGTAACATTCCTTAAAATGATCCAAGGCCCTTAACAATTTTGAACCAGTTCCAGTTCAGAATCAGGTTTCAGTGCACCCAAGCAACTTTTCAGATTCATACACACTCATTTTTCATTCACATGTGGACAGATATTGCCTCTCTAGGGCTGCGAGCACGACTACAAATATTGTCCTCCATTGTAGAAAGAAGCCGGATGAAGATTTCCCTTTTTTTGGTGATATCCACAGTTCTAATATCTTATATGCATTTTTAAAACCAGCCATGATTTGATCAAAAGCAACAAAAACACATTTTCCTTTTTATTTATTGTAAGAAGGGGGAGGTGGGGGGGACAAGAAAAAAGCACATACAAATACTTTGATAATAAAAGACAAAATATTGCGGTTAAATTTCTGTACTCATACCAAAAGTAAAAAGGCAACTTAAATCTAAGACATACATTTACAAGGTGTAATATAGGACTACATGCAAAGATTAATTTAAATGTTTTAAGGTCTTGTATATAAAAAATAATACTATAGAGAGCCAGTATGATTTAACGCTGTTCAAAGGAGCATTTAAGACTGATTAAACAAATACATAGCCCTTTAAAAAAAGAAATCAGTGGGACATTTTTTTTTCCAAACATGGATTAAAATCTACATAAAAAAACAGTTTCCACTGGTGGTCTGCTGATAAACCTCACATTAGTCCAAACAACAAGTGTCCAGGAAACTGCCTGTAGTGTCAGAAATGTGCACACATGCATTTCATCTTTACACAGGAAAAGTGCCAACGGCTAGAAAGAAAACCAAAAGTAGAAAAGAAATTCTTGATCATTCTCTTAAGTAGCTAGGTTAGGTTTTGGTTGCTGTATTAGTTGCAGTACTTTCCCTCTTTTTTTTTTCCCCAAAGGCACTAAAACAAAGCTATCAATGTTTTTTTTGTTTTTTTTTTGATAACAGTGTGATCCAGACAGCACCTCCTACAGTCCTTAAACTTTGCCCTGAACAAGCATTGAAATGTAGTAAGATCAGAAATGTAAACATATTAGACAAGGACCAAACTGTGGGGGAAGTGTTGGAGTGACGGACAAACACAGATACAAAGAGGGGAAAGGTAGCAGAAAGATACTACGAACAGTGAAAGAGTACACATTTGTCGTTCACAATTAAAATTTTAACTGAACAATTCAAAATCAGCTGGACTGACGATGTTTGGATTCACGTTTGGTAACAAAAGCTCTCTTAATGAGTCAAAGTGGACAACAGTTCACACTTACTTTTCCCTTGATGTTTTCCCTTTCACTCCAGGTCTTTCCCTCTTGCTGTACAGTGTATGTTGACCGAGACTCCATCTGCAGGACTGGACTGTGGCTAAACCCTGAACAAGAAACCAGCCTTGTCTAAACAGCACCTGTCTACATCGGCCCTAACAAATTTAATCACAGTCGTTGCGAGCCGTCAGAATCACAGAGTCAGAATGAGCTTCAAAGCACAAGTGAGTTTCACATTCTCAAAGACATGAGGGCAGATAGAAATAGTGGGACAGTTCGTGACGAATATGAAAGACTGAGTCGCTGCCAGCAGCGTCATCTCTTCAGGCACCACACGGAGGTAACAGGCGCCAAAAACTGGGGTCAAAAGACTGAATAAAGGTAAAGGCTTAACATGCTGAGACAAACAGGCCCAAAACTAAATGAATATATGGCTGTGTTACACAATAGTTAGCACTTTATCAAGCGAGCGATATGTTTCTATTGCATTTTATAAACTTTTTGGCTCTGTCTCCTCTATTGAACAGACTTCGCAGACAACCACGAAACAACGCATCATTCTGCATCTCTACACAACAAACACATGCCTGCCTTACGTGACAAAAAGGTGCAACGTCTGCATTTAACTTTGGGGTCTGTGTGTGTGTGTGTGTGTCGTTGGAATAGGTCTGTCACACACATACAGTATCAATCTCATTTGAGGACCAAGGTGCAATTACAACATTTTCTCACATATTCAGTAAGCAGTTCTACTTTTAAAACTACTGTAGCACATTGACACTAGCATAAATCAAATACTGAAACAATGTAAGGAAACCACTGTATCCTGCCTGTTGTCTTCTGGAGCTGTCATCAGTGGACAGCTCAGACATTGATCTTTAAAAAGAGCATTACAAATAGGCCAAAACCTGAAAACGGTCTAAATCACAGATCTGAGGCTAATTTCGGCTCATGTCTCTCATTAAAAATATGCAGTATTGTTTCATTTTTTCTTTTAGATACAACTAGTTAAACTACATTTCTAGTTGTGTCTCGTTCCATTTCAGTCTAGGTAACGGTTATTCTCAGTCTCACCAGCAGGTGGCATCAAGAGAAGCGCTCCAGTCCTCAAGCGGACACAAACATGGTTTCGGTTTTGAAATGAGGACAGTAGTCAGTCAAGTAAAACATGACATTGACTGTGAGGTTTGCGTTGGCCTCTTCAGTCTGAAAACTGACTGTTGAGTTGGTGACCAACCTGAGTTTTAAACAGACTGCAGTCACATAAAAAGGATGATGTGAATGTGTCACCTCAGTCATCATAATCAAAAAATTTAATACGAATTGTCTTTACTAGATCAGTAATTTGAGGTTAAAGAAAAATATTGCTTAGAAATGTGTCATTAGTTAGTCCTCAAGAAATGTTTCTGACTGCCAGATAATGAGAAATGACTTTTTGTGTCCAGCTGAGACCCTTTTACCTTTGGGTGGAACAGGCGTTGATATTCTGGTCTGGACTTTGAAATGACCATCTTCTCCAGAACTCCAGGTGACGGAAAGTGCTCGTCTGTGATGGTGACACTGGAGCTGAAGGTGAAAATGAATATTCTGCGGACCATCCCTTGGTTTCACTTTCCTCCCTCTCTACTATCTCTATTCGCCCTCTCCTTCTCCTCTCCATCAATCTCCTCCTCGGCTTTCTCTTGCTCTCTTTATATTAGTGTGGCAACGGAACGAGGACCTCGACGTAGTTGAGAGGGAAGAATCCAGACTGGCCATTCAGCATTCCCTCGTACCAGTTCTCGTCGATCTGATTGGTCAGGGTGATGATGTCGCCCTCGCGGAAGCCCAGCTCTCCCTCGTTCTCCGGCTCAAAGTCGTACAGCGCCTTACAGCTCGGCTGCTCTGGGGCTGACAGAACACGAGAGAAAGAATGAGAAAGAGGAGGGAGAAAGGAGGAAAAAATTCAGGATAGTCTCAGACAGAGAAAACATGTAATCAACTGCATATTGTAGTTCATACTTGTTTCCATGTGTTAGTACATCATTAGCATGTAATACAGTGAGATCAACACAGCATTGAAAAAAAGCTCAAGATTGCTGACAAGTTGAATCTTACACCAAAACCACAACATCCTTTGACATCATGTTTCTGTATGTCTGTCCTCCTCCCTCCCGCATCTATCGACTCCTCCATCTATCCCCGTCTCTGTGACCTCACATAGATCAGCAGAGGAGAGTCGAGCTCCACGCACAGACAAACTAGGCTTTTTTGTCTCCTAACAATTTTCTCATTGTATCAAGTTTACCCCACAGACTGCTGGGCAGGCTCGAGATGGGGAAAGCTTTGGTCACACACTCTCTGTGTTTTACTCCAGACCATATCAGTTTACAGGGGCAGAGAAAATAATGCAAACAATGAAATGAATAGAACATCTCTCTGAAGCTGGGTTATATTAGAATAAATGCCAATTAGTAGCAAGTTCTTTGTAAAAGAAGTTTGATGAGCAGTACGACAAAGTAACAAACTGCTGGGTTGTAAGCTAAAACAATACTCTTTTCCATCAGTGTCTTTTGAAGATAATGGTTTTTGGTCTTCAACAACTATGCAACATCAACAAACATCAACTTTGTGTTATGCAAAAAAGAAATATGGCTTGATTCAAACAGCTTATTGGTTACACTTTCTAACACTAATACTAATTCTCAAACTAAGTGAAATACCACTACAAACAATAATGAATAATTTCTTCTATTCTAGCACCAACTGCTTGTTTCCTGCATGTCAGTTAACACTCCTGCCTTTAGCCAAATCAAAGGCATCATAACTTAATAATAGAAATATTAATAGCTATAATGTTTGTTAATATAGCATTTTGTAACAGAAAATTAGTTCATTAAGAAGAACCTGACTGATCTTTTAGGATGTGGTCAACTGGGGACTGAGGCGGTGGTTGTAGAAGTGTTAGCATGTTAGCATGACTGCAGAATCTGCAGTACAGGATGTGAATTTCATACAAAACCATATGCATGCTGCTAAACTATTCATGCATCACAGACAACTCATCTGTCGAAGCAACTTATATGCTGTTTCCTGCATTTCACACCAGTAACTCTGCGAGAACACTGCACCGTTTCAACACACCAAACACTGTGATGACGACAAATGTCCCACACTATCTGTGACTCACACAATCTGGGTTTCCGAAAGGACAATCTGGCCAAGTGAAAAGACGGCTCTGATGTTGTCACAGGAAAGAGGAACAAGGTCAATTGGAGAAAAGCCAGATGACAGAGCAGGACCCAACCCACCGCCCACCCCCACCACCACACACACACACACACACACACACACACACACACACACAGTGACGTCCATTTTCTCATGGTCAACGACTGAGCACATTCACGAGTCAAACATTCAGTGCATGCCACCATTTACAACAGCTCAATCACACGACAGGAAAACAGACACACTGATTTGTTTCACATATTTCTGCTCAGTGGTGTTGGCTGGTTGCAGGTCTTGAGCAATCATGTTGGCAATGTGGAGAGTTTGTTTGATGCAGACATGCTACTTTGGCTTCGTCCATCTTGTGTGTGTGTGTGCAGAGACAGCTGGATGTTTTGCTGTTGTTGGACTTCTGGTAAAACAGCAAAGCTTTTCCATATACAGTGTATTAAGCTGCCCTTTCGTGTGGCTTTGAGAAATGCGCAATTATAAGGATGAAAATAGTATATTTTGTCAAAACAAATCTGTTGTCTTGTGTCAGCCATTTCATCATTTTGACACTAATGGTTAATTCAAATCTATTTTACCCAAGTAAAATGACAACATGTCGATGTTGCTCCTCACTCACAAATATAAAAAAAAATGTACATTTTAGAGCCCACCAACTATTTCTTACCTGAGTTGCGTGATGGTGGCATGGCCATTGAGGTTGAGTAGCCGCCGTTTGAATGGTTGTCTTCTCCAAAGTCAAAGATGGGTTTGGGTTTAGGTGTGTATTCGCGTCTTGGTCGAGTCTGAGCATCGTTCATCCTATTAAAAAAGACAAACTCATCTAAGTTTTTACATTAGATTACGCAGTCATACATTACCCCTGTAGTAAAAACAAAATGATGTTTTAAGTTACTACAACTGAACCAGAACCAAGCTCAAGGAGAAAGCTGCACAGTCAGTAATGCTACTACAGTGTGATGGTATTTCTGTGTGTCGGGTTTCATCACTGCACCTGTCTCTGAGTTTGTCAGAAAGTTCCTCCAGCACCTGCACAGCCTGTCTGTGGTACTGCAGCTGGGACTCCACCAGAGATGAGAGCTGGCTCACCTGTTCTATCTATACACATATACACACACACACACATATGAATATATCACATACACCACATAATCACTTGGTTTAAATTACTGTATTTGTCATTCCAATCCATAAACAGTTCCATATTCTGGATCATAAAAAAGATCCAGTGACAGCATGTGGTAGGTGTTATAGATACATTATCACAAAGCTAATGTGTTTTATGTTGAATACATAATTAAAAATTGGCAAAATAACTTTAATTAATGGTGTCAAGATAGCAATCACAACTTGATTTAGGGTTATTCTGTCAAACTACTATTTTCAAAATCAAAAAGGATTTTTCACGCTCAAATTTACGACAGTATTTAAATAGTCATAGGGAACAACATGAAAGAGGTTGACACTAAACAGGAAATATAAAACAGACAGACTTCCTCCAGGTAGTACTCATATTAACACGGTCAATGATTCCTCAATATTAAAACTAGAGGACGATATGCAAAAGACAGATATTACGATTGTAATATGACTCACGATTTTACCTGAAAGGGTAATTTTTTTTGCATATGATTCACCAAAAAACATATAAAAATGATGATAATGAGATTTTTGCTGGAGTCAGTACCAAACAAGCATGTTCACTTAGGTCTGGAGAATATGGAGCACAGGTCAGGGTATCTCTGTATTCTTTATGTCTAATGGTATGTTGTGACGCGTTTTACCGCTCCTTCGCCATATTTCAATTAGTTCAGGCCTACTGAAAATTAACCCCTCAACAGCTGTGCAGTGCTTAAAAAAACACATGAAACAATTCAGACCTACATGCACTCAGATATATCTCCTCACCCACAGGTGTGAACACTTGCAGTGACGTACAGGGCAAATAAATGTTCCAATTCATCAACCCAAATAGCGATTAAATGTAATAACTGTTCCACTGCAGCTGTTTAAGGACATGTTTATCTCCAGTGTGAGTGTTCATTTACTGAATGGGTGTGTTTCATTGCCCTTTATAGGTGTAACTTTTGGCGTGTGTTTGTCCTGTGGGTGTATGTTGGGCAGAATCCTTCCAATACAAATGTGAAACTTAGCCCAACTCCACAATGAAGCAACTGATAAAATATTTCGCGATACAGTGGTACAATATGACAATAAGTCTCAGGCTAAAAATATCTGTAGTTATCCTTTGAAATGTTTTTCAATAGTGTGTGCATATGTTCTACCTTAGCAATAGGAATTTTTTTCTATTCCTATAAGGACCTGAATCAGTATTTTGAGAGTTTATATTTGAGGTATGTATATGTTCTTAATTCACTGTGTTTAAAAGTAATAAAAATGCTCCAATGTTGTGTTATATATGACTATAAGCTATATGTATATCTGGGGAAATGGATAACAGAAAAACCCCTGACATATTTTATTTTAAAGATGGACTGCACAAGGGCAGGATCAGGGTCCAAATTATGCTTCAGAGGACAGACACAAACACCACACACTGAACAGTAATAAATCCGTCCTCACATCAGTCTCCAGCAGGTTGTACATGCTTGTCTCGGCCACCTCCTTTGACTCATGAAACTTCTCCAGGGCCTGTCGAACCTCCTCATCTGGGATCTTGCCCTGACGCTTTTTCTTGTAATCGTAGTCAAGACGACGGCCTTCCAGCTTCTTCAGGTGGTGCTGAGGTGGAAGAGCCATAATTAGTTTAGGGGTGGACACAGTAAAGACTATAATGAAATGTGGCATTCTGAAAAAAATATGTTTGTTTGACCGTTTCTTCTGATGTTGAACCATGAAAGAGATTAACCAACAAATGGCCATACAGTTTTTTCCCTCCGTCTTATAAATGTGTACCTGTATCTCTCTGAGGTCCTTGTCACAGAGCCCTTGCAATGGATCAATGAAGTTCTGTTTCACATCAATATCTAGAGAGTCTTTGACTTCTGCCAATCTCTTCATGGCCTCTCCAACATCTACTAGGGCTCCACCTGGGCCACAGACAGGGATGAATAGATTCATAGTTTAGCACTAGTAGAGTTATATCACCATCGGACCACACAAAGAATCAGTATCTAACAAAACCACACACAGACACAGACAGACAGAAATTCAGTACTTAAAATACTCAAAAAGCTTTTCATAAGCACTGTAAACTCTCCGAGTCAATCCATCAGTCAGCATTTTAAGTATACCACACATACACACATAATACACACCCAAAAACCCACAATAGCAAACCCAACCATTCCTTACTCAGGAATTTACTATCCAAAGCCACATTACACACAAAAACACACAAATCTTACCAAAGTTAGTGTCCTCTCCGAGCTCTCGTCCATACTTGCCCATACACTCCCCCAGCAGCCCCTCGGCCTGAGGGTAGCCTGGATTTTTGACCTGACCACGGATCTTAGACATGGTGTTCAACATGGACAGTTTGGCCCTTGATGCTGCAGAAGGGAATGGAAACTGATGTCACCAAAGAGTTCAAGCTGTTTCAATAAATGTGTGAAAACTGGTTTTCTTCTCACCTGGGTTGGGCTGCAGGTACTCTGATGTTTTGGAGATTACCTCCACTACTGCTTTACTGGTCACATCTACTTTCTACAAAACACCACAAGCACACATGAGCTTGTTCATAGGTTCTTACACATAGTTAAAGAACATATTAATAACACAAGACATTTTCATTCCAATCAAGTTTGCTCTGCTTATTATAGTGACGTGCACCTGACTGCTCTGGCTGAACATAAAAACTGAATGCTATTTTAAGTATATAAATGATCTCTTTATAGTGGATTTACTCATGTTGTTGATGAAAAACAAAGCCAGAAACGTAAAGCACGGATATTCAATAATCTGTGGATTACTTCCTGGATTATTCAAATGAATATTTGGTCTATAACAACATGGAAAATAGTGAAAAATGCCTATCAAATTTACCTAGAGCCCAATGTGACGTCTACAAATAGTTAGTTTTGACTGCCAAACAGTCCAAAACACATCACATTAGAAAACCAGTAAATATTCGCATTTGACTGGCTGGAAACAGTAAATTTTGGCATTTTTAATTAAAGAATGACAAACAATTATAAAGAGTTATCAATTATGAAAATGTTACTAATTAAGAATTAACCAACTTTTTCGTTTTGGCTCTAATGTGAACCTAATGGCAGTGAGTTATTGATGCCACAGCTTTAAGCAGTCTCATAAACTGCGACATCAGAAAATCTTCTAATCCAACAGAGGATGATGTAATGCTTTAAATGAGGTGTAAACATCAGCCCCACTCACTTTGTTTGTGAACTGTCTGTAAAAGCAACCAGGCCTACAGCTTTGGCCAAAGATGTTTCTCTTTCAAGACCACAGACAGACGCCTCTCTTACCCGTTCCAAGTCTCTGAAGTCATCATCTAGTTTAGTTCCTTCAGCACCTCCAACTTTCTCGCTTACCATCTAGAGGGAGAGAGAGAGAGGGAGACAGAAAGAAAGGGAGACAGAGGAGAAAGAGCACACATTAATTAATGCTGCTCATAAGGTTTTGATTCGAGTGGGGAACAAGCCTAAGCTCATCTCTGATTTACACATTCACACGCCTGCTCCATGCAGAAAATGGACATTTCTTTTAGCTAAATGTATGTGTGGAGAGAAATATATTGTGTATGCATATGTACAAATAAAAACATATAAATTTACAGTGACAGTCTATCACTCTTGTGTGTGTATAAATGGCACAAAGAACAACAGCACAAACAGTGTTATGCAATCCCCTTTTGTTTACACTTTGCAGGATGAAAACATGTTGGACCAGCTAACTTCTAGTTCAATGAAGACAATATGCTACAACTTAAGGGGGCTAAAACATGCTGATTGCAAGCATATGTATTTCCAAGTGAGACCTCTCAGCATGTTTTTAGGCCGCAGACAAAAGCCTAAGAAATGGAAAACAGTCCCTTTCCTGTGCATGTACAGTAAAAGTATTTTTGTATGTCCTTCTTGGCTAGTTCCATAAATTGGGAGCAGGATTGGTGCTTTTTCAGAAAAAAGTCAGTCACAGAAAACTGGAAAATACCGGCATACTCTGACTTCAAGATGCTTAAAACCTGCTGTGTCCATGAGCGACATGGTTCCATATCTGATTTTCTCCAAGCGGAATGGGCAGAAAAACAACTCTAATCACCACCAGTAAGATAATGAAAAAGTCATGCACAACAGACCTTGGTTGCACTTGCAGACAAAGACAAAGGCAAACCACAATGACTACTTTGTGTCATTGCCTTGATTCAAGTCAGTATTATTCAGGATACTTTGGTAGTATAAAACGTGTATCATACCAGGATGTGAATGAATCTGTTCTGCTCTTGTGCATTTAGGTTTTGAGGTAAATTTCAACAGTCCTAAGGTTAATCTTTAATTATGTCCTACACTATTAACAGAGCAAGCATTTCGAACTGTCTGGACCATTACATTTTATTCTCTGTAACACTATAGTGGGTGTTCCTGAGGACTTTGACTACATTGACTTTCCTAAAATATAGCTATGCATGTGTGAACAATATGAGGGTTAAATGATTAGTTTTAAGACAACAGTATATTTGTAGGACCTGGCCTGTACTATATACAGCAGGCATGTGTAATTCAGCACAATGCTCCTGACCTTTACTGACTGGCCATGTGATCTTTTCAAGTGGTACAACTCTGAACTGGTCTATTAGATATATACAATCCTTTTTATAAGAGACTAAGATACCATTTTCCTTCCCTTTCCTTAGCCAAATTCACTCTTCCGTAGTAGAGCAACAGGGCTTGAGTCATTTCCTACATGACTCAAACTACCGTTGGTGACTTTTTTACAATTACTGGAATTAAAAGAATCTTGAAAGAACATTATGAAGAGGGTGTGTAGAATTTGATTTGTAGTCACAAAGTTCAACGTCAGAGCTTTAAGTATGCAGATTTATTAATCAGTAGTAGTTTGCTGACCTATTTACTGTTCGAACAAACAATAAATTAAATGTATAATGGTTACTCTTCCCCCTCAGGAGCAGCTGACAAACTTTTGCTAAACAGTCTGGGATCTTCAAGTCATACTGTAGAATCTCTGTTGTATGCACAAAGCACATGACAGGGGGGCCTTGGGGGATTCAGGTCACAAGTAAAGATCCAGCCTCAACTCGCAGCCTACTCAGCATTTGACTCCCTACCTCAGACGAAAGATTGCAGTCTGCAGTAATAAAGTCTTACTATCATGTATTTTCTGGCACCCTACTCTGCCTTACAAGATCTTTTCTAAGAAGTATATCACTATTTTTGTAGTGAAGTTGAAAAAAGAAATTTTGGGAGTATATCTTAGTCACCAAGTCTGTTGCATTTTTTCCTTCTGCTAATGAAAACATCAGGATCTCGTGTCAGTGCAACATTTCTATTTACATGCACACAGGCTCAAAGGAATGGAGCCTAAAAATGTCCACAAAAGGTTATCATCTGGGTTTAGGTATAAACACACACAGAGCTACACAGAGGGATCAGTCTATAACAGGTATCTTTTTCATCGTAATGACTGGGTATTTAAGCTACTGGTAGTTCATTTAATGCCAGTGCATTACCACAAAGCATAGTTCAGGATCTTGCCTGGCTTCAGAAAACTTGAAGACTGCAAGGCCAGAGATGACTTTCACAAAGGCCTAGATGCCAAATGAGTAGCAAGAGAGAGGAAAAGTGGCATCCTAATATAGACTATTTCCGAATGTAGCATGTGAAAAATCATCTGGTAAACATCAGTCAGTGGGTTATTTCTCTCACACAACCAACTTGTCTATTTGCTGTAGCATGACATGCTATTGTGAAAGCCCTCCTACATAATAAAGAGGCAAGGAATTAAAGGGTAAAAAGTAAACTTGCTTTACAGATACAACATTGTGTCTGGAGAACTAGGTCAGTGTGGTTAGTGATCAAAGCTCGATGTAAAAAGAGAGCTCTGTCATCGCAGTATCTGAGCAAACCACATATCAAGAGGAAATAATGTTACTGTGAGCTAGCTACAGTATTTCCAGTAAATCAGAAAGCCTGAAACTACTATTTTCATCATCATACACACAGGGGCCAATCAGCTGTCTGTGACGAGCATTGCCAGCACCTGTATTATGGCTCAGTCTAGATTAAGAATAATAATTTCTCAGATGGGAATTATATTGCAGACTGATTATCACTTCGATAAGTGGGGCTTAATCCCAGATGAAGTCTGCGCCAAACTCTAATCTACTTTTTGTCAACAGCTGTTAACTAATCTCTCCTGAACTGTGTGTTAACACCCAATATAATGAACAAGGATACTCCAGAAACAGTAAGAACATGTTCATACCAACTTGTCTGCTTTAAAAAACATAACTCCTTCATTTATTTCACCTGGACCAGTTCATTGACACAGCAGGGTTGCTAATGCTGTGGGCCCTGGTAAAACAACACAGGATCACTCAACAAAAAAGTTAAACCAGACTCAACTTTTGACAACATTACGTCAAGGTGCCATATTGGCCAATCAATACACATACATACAAGCACACACAAGCATGGCTCTTTTGCTCCAACTGGACATCCTTGATTGTATTTTATTGTCTCACTGGTAAACGTCATGCTGTGTTGTTTTAATGCAGGGCTGATTTTGTTCTTGATCCCTGTAATACTTGCAAAGCATGTGTTTGTTTTGAAGAGGCTTACACAGTGGTTCTCAATTTCCTGTAAGTTACATCTGTCTATGAATTGAAGATATGATGCGTCTTCCAGTTAATGTTAAAGGTTTAAGAAGAAAACCACTGGACATCATAATTTATACAACTACTCTGATTTCTTGAAACTGCTTGGCTGGCAGATGTACATTATTTTCAGGTAACCTGTTGTTGCTGTTCCCTGCTCTTTGCGCTAGTATTAAACTTTAAGTAAGAACAGCCACAGTGAGTCTTATCTACAGAACTTGCACCTAGTGTTATATAATTTTAAATATGTTGGATATCTGATTCATGCCAGCTGGTTTATTGTATCTGCGTCATCCATTTCGAGCATGAACCAGACATCTTGTTGGGCATTATCGCTGATATAATTTGTTCATGTCCTTCATTTAAGCATATCTGTACTGTAAGTGTTTCTCATCAGCTGTAAGTTGAAACCCACAAGAATTCTAAATATATCAGTGCATAAATAAGCTCAATAAACTGCACAAATATTCTTAAAAATTTAAATGATGCCATCTAAATTTGTCATCTCTATTCAGTACTAACCATCTCTCTCACTGTCATAGTGAGCTTCCAAGAGTGTGATTTTTGTTTGCTCTAAGTCTCTGACATTTCAGGTTTTAACAATTAGTGTAAAGCACATTTCTCAGAAAAAGTAATTACAGGGAAGGACAGGCAGTAAAACAGAAAAACAAGGAGGTGCTACAGAGCACAGATACTATTTCCACGGCCAACTTCCTGCATGCCTCCACTGTAGAAAATCCAAACTATGTCAAGTGTTATTGACTCTCACAGAGATTTTGGCAAGAAAATCAGCTGCAATGCAGTCAAATAAAGGTGCACTCTTTCACCACCTCCTCCTTCTCTGCATCATTTTCTTGGATCACTTTCTCAGCCACTACTCCACCTAATCCACCTTTACCACTACTTTCATTACACTCAGTACCAAACAGTCTTAACATGCAAGCCTCAAGATCATGTTATTCTTCCTCACAAACCAAACCAACAGGGATCTGAGTCGGTTCCTGACAGGAAACTGCAGCAGAAACCAAATGTCTTTCCTGCTTAGATCAGCAGGGGTAAAGAAGAAAAAAAGACTACAAAAAAATCCTTTTAACCGTCCCCGCCCATGACTAAGAGAGCAGGCCAACATTTAAAAAATTCACACCAACATTCAGACTCAAAAAACACTGTAAGACTTGGACTGGAGTGGTGTTTTAGGTTTCTCCCCTCAGCTGACCTAAATATTGATCTGGCTCCTTAAACAAAAGACTAACAAAAAGCACAGCTGGAAAATAGGTAACTGGGTCTTCACTCCAAAGAAGCTCAACTAAAAGCTGATGATCAGATTACACTGCAGCACAGATACCAAAAGTCTCTCCTTGAATACTGTGAACTTAAATGTGAAAACACTTGCTTTGTTTAAACTGGACTTTTTCCTGTATTGTGTTTTGTACTCATAGATGTCTGAGTCACCCGGAGAGTCCCTTAGGCAAATACAGCTATGGCTAATGTTTACCACTGAACGTGTACTTACTGAATCTGAACTCATGCACTGCTGGCTAACGTTGAAAAGCTCAAAATGTGAAATACCTGTAAACATCAACAACATAACAATGCTACTTAGCATTAGCTTAAGTTAATTAACGCTAGTTCCAACTAACGTCAATGGAAACATGTCCGAAAGATGCTCATTGACTTTAATGCAAGTTAGCTTTAAAAATGCAGACAAATAAAATAACAATCATATTTACATGCTGACACACGCGTTTCTAACATTAGCTTCCTGCTGTCACGGCACAAAGCGTTATTAACATTAGCCTAACTATAAAGCGCTAGCTAGTAATGCTAAATGAGGCTAGTTGCTAACGTGACAGTTGCTAGCTTAAAAGAAAAGTTTTGCAAACCTGGCTGGCTTTATAAAACTGTTTCTTCAAGCCCGCTACAGACATCTTGAACCCCCGGTCGTCTTCAGCTTCCAACGAAGGCGCAAACAGGTCGCGATATAACTAAAGTTAGCGATAATAGTTTTTGTTAGAAAAGGGGCCAGAGCAGTAAAGTGTTAGGAGGAATCATAGGAGCGCACAGCCGTCACTCCGAGTCGGGACACGCCAACTGACCACGTCCACGTCGAGGGTGATTCTCCCCCGTCACGGCAGATAACGAGCTCAAAACACCCTCAATCAACAGTATTATCTCCTGAACTGGGAACGCAAACAATGTAGAAAGCACTTGCTAGTTATTCAGAGGCTCAAATCTGCAGCAGGCACTTTGAAGAAAAATCAGTTTCCCCGAGTTTACACAGGATGCTTTTTTTTTAAGTGCGCGCTGCCCCCTGCTGGATGTAGCAGGTAGTTACACACTCGTCTGTCTGCTGCAGGACTGAGCAGGCCAGATGTTCTCAGATAATACTCATCTTTTTTTTTTTTTTTCAAATGTCCAAACACATAGAGATTCTCTCTAAATTAGGTTGTTATATAGTATGTGTGTGATGCTGAGAAAAACAGCTGGATTGTGAGGGTGCCCCAGGGCAAAAAAAATGCAGCTGGGCCCCCTGTATTAACCCCACTTCCTCTCACTCTCTGTCCACTGTGTATAGTTTTTCTATACTGTACTAACCTGAAACTGTCTTCTTAAAACTACATTTTGACACAAGCACCCTCCTCAAGACTTCAACATTATGTAATAAACCAGGAGCCATTTCAAGGCCTTTATCATGTTAGTTCATACTAGTGGTTAAAATCATTGAACAAAATCTCTAAATCAGCACAAACCACTTCACACACAGTAAGACTAGAACTTCTGGGGCCCCTGGAGGTCTGGGTCCACATGGCAGTTGGCCTTTATCTGGTTGGTAATCCAGCCCCCAAACTGTCCCATCTTTTGTCACTGCCTACCTGAACAATATCTAAATATCTAGATAATGTTCATTCATGTGACAGGACATTTCTGAGATTCCTGCCACCATCCCTATACAATGAAGGACTGAATTTCATTTGTGGTGCTCAAAACATTTGAAAACTTCGTCAGCAGCATTTCTTCACCTAAACAATGTTCTGGTTTCGCTGGATTCTTCTTCTTTGGATCAACTTCTTACTAAAGATTTAGCCCAGATGTAAGCACAGAAAGGCCACGAATTGTACTTGAATGGCAGCAGATGTTTCTGAAATAGATACTTCAAAAGGAATCAATGTGTATTTTTGTGATTGGGGCAGAGACACTGTAATCACAGAAAAGGGAGAATGAAATCTGTGATGAAGATCGATTGTTTTTCAGCTTCCCTTCAGCTGTGAAAACTCTGTTATCAACCACATAGTGCTAATAAATCATTGCATGCTCCAGGTTTACTTCCTTAACTGTTGCTTTAATGTAAATGGACTGGAATGACAAAAACACATGCCCCAAGGTAGACAAAGTGACAAGATGACAAAGAGACAAACACATCTATAAAGTTCAGTAGTAATGATAATGCATATATTATATAATGTAAGCTTGTATTGTCAGCATGGGGTTGTAAAGCATATATCATAAAATCCACTATGTGTCTATGAGATGGCTACAGTGGGGGAAATTTTCATTGAATATATAATTTAGATCAGACATTGGTAGTAACTCAATAAATCTACACATATAAAGAAATGATAAAGAAAATCCCCATCAATTAAAAAAGTGCAATAAAGTGGAATGAGTGGAGAAGTATTAAACACACACTAACTGAAATGTATTTCTGTGGAGAAGCTTTTGTTTGTGACGACATCTTCAAGCTGCTTCCTGTACAAAGAAACTAAAGTCTGGCTGTGTTCAGGTGGGATTTTAAATCTAAAAGATCTGGCAGCTCGCTGGTGAATCCACAAACTTTCTATTGAGTTTCAGGCTGGTGATTGACTCCAACACCTTTATTTTCTTCCTCAGAACCAATTTCTCCTTTGCAGCATTTTTTGACTCATCCTCCTGTTGGAAGGCTGCAGATTCCTCTCACGAAATTACTGGTGCATGGCTCCATTCATCTCCCCTTTGATGATTTGGATTCTGATAGTACCATAAGAACAGAAAGAAACTCATCCTACGATGCTTCCACCTCCAAACTCTACTGTAGATTTGGTATTTTTAGGGTCATATCTGCCAACACTATTCTCCCGGTAATCTACAGGCTTATCCAAATGTTGTGTAGCAAACTAATGGAGTCTTCCACTACCCAGGTGAAAATCTTGTGATGGTTGGTTGATGATGAAGTGATGTTCCTTCCACTTTTGGATAATGACTCCAGTGATTCTTATAGGAACATTTAGATGTTGAGAAATCTGTCAGTAGTCGGTTTCATTGCTCTGTTGCTTAACATTGTTGTTCAAGTTCTTGGGAAAGATCTTTGCCTCTACTCATCATGAGATGTTTATTGCATGAAGGCTTACTAATGAAAGATTTGTTTACTTACAGTCTCAATTGGAAAAACCCTTTTCAAAGAGTGGAAGTACTAACCTACCAACATGCACAAACCCAGCTGATTCTGTTAAGCACAGGTCAGAGAACTAATTAGTGAAGTATAGTGCTTTTTCTCACTGTGGTAAATTTTTTCCCTGTTAATACACTTTATTGCACATAACATTTTTGTGTATTGGAATTTTATGATTTCTTTATCTGTATTTCATGTGAAAAGCTGTATTAGAAATATGTTTAATGAATTATTTTTTTGATGTGTTAAAGACTTATATCCCCCACTGTGAAAGAGGTTATTATGAAGCACTATGATTGTACTCATATATAGTTTAACAACAAAAACAACAGTTTATCTGTGCAGATTGTTTTGGGTGTAAATCAGTTAAAAAGATAAACGATAAAGCCACAACATTTTCTTTTAATTGTAAAAAGACTTTTATTACATTCTTAAATCCACATATTGTATCACCATTGTGCAATAACACTTTACTGTGTTAAAACCTCTTGGGCTTAATATCCATAACATATCATAAATTATTTCTTATTAAAATCTATACTGATTTAATAATAATAATAATCTTAAAATAGAGTGAACATATCATAAACAGAAGGATCATGACAAAAGAGAAACTTTTAGGGAGACATCTTTAAAAACGCTCTTTAAAAAAATAGAATTACATCTCTCCAAGACAAAAAGGACACTAAACTGATGAGAAAAAAAACAGTACATATAAGGATAAAAATTAAGAAACAAAAGATCACAACAAAACCAACACGAAATTCAGAGATTATAATCCATCTTTTATATTTATTTTACTATATTTACTTTTTTTTAATATCCTATTTCATCTATGTCTCAAACTCAAAAAAAAAGTCTTAAAATTATAAAAAGTCTTATAATATAATGATATTAGACAGGGGTAAAAGCTTTGATACTTCTGAAATCAAACATTCACAAGAACATGTACTGTACACAGTGATCAAGGTTTTAAGGTCTTCTATGTTGGTGCAAGGTGTCTTGCTAGCTAGACTAACTGCAGACACTGTAGGACAGAGAGCCCAGCTATCTCCCTGAGTAACTCTAAACAGAAATGTAAGTGCAGGTCTTCAGTGCTGCCCCCTGGACAGCTTTGAGTCCTGCAAAAACTATAAAGTATACTGACTCTTGTGAAATCAGCATGTCTAACATTCGAGGACTCTACGCACAAAGTATTGCACTTTGTTACAATCTGTAAGTGTCATCTGGCCATGTCAGCTGATAGCTGACCTGTGTAGTGGTTGGCTGTGTATTTGGTACATTATGATCTAAATAAGATTACTTGTTGTGCTGCGAGGTGAACTATGCTGGAGTGCTTATGAAATATTAACTGTAATACATGGCAACAAAGGCCCAACATACTGAGAACAATGGGAAAGACATTATTGCACAATCCCACCATGCTACTGTCGTGCGTACCCAGAACAGGGTAATACCCCTTCATACTATGCGATTAATATATTGTATGACAAACAACACTGTCCCAGCAGTGCAAAGCAAACCTTGCCGACATATTAAATAGAGCTCCGACATTTGTCATGATTGTCTTAAAAGCTTATGAACAGCAATTTTCTCTCTGATTACAACTATTCTTTTCTAGTAGCTTCTATAGGTTGCTGGTAGAAATGTATTTTTCTTCTTCTTTTTTTTTTAACAGAAATTCAATCTGGCCCCCTACTTTGAAGAAACAGGTTTCATCTGGACGCACCCTTGAGCGTCTCTCGAGACCTTTCTTTACAAAGATCTGAATCTAACTAGGGCTTCCTGGACCTAAAGGCATGAACTGCTCTCAAATGACAGAACAGCAGTCAGAGAGGATAGGTAGTATAAGTAGATCCAGCTTTTCAGTTTGTGTTTGTCTTCTGTCCAGTTTTAAGAGCACAATTTTAGCAAGTTTAGTGAAAACTGGCTTTCAAATTTCACTCCTACTTGTTATATTTTGAAGAAGCTCTCTAGCATGAATGCAGAAATACTAACTCAGGGGGGTAGCTGATGGCTCTGTCAACCCTTTGCTGTGCCATGTAGTGTTTGAAGAGGGTGAGGTAGTAAGGGAGTGGGGAAAGAGGAACAGAGGATTTAATCGTCCAATCAGAACACGTTGGCTGGCTGCAACATCGCAGTCTGCCTGACCCCAAAGCAGTGACACAGTAAATCCCACCATCACCCACCTGTCCACTCTATTCTTTGCCCCTCATCCAACCACGTAGGTGGTGATGTAATAACTGTCATTGCAACATCAAACTCTCCGTTCTTTTTCGTCTTTACTTCAAAAGTCTTTTTGAACCTGCTGGTTGAGACGCTGCTGGATGGTTTCGGGCGATGGCACTCTTCTGTGGAGGGGGGCTGAGGTGTGACAGTTCCAGATGCTCCTCCACAGCGGTCGTCTGCCCAGCACCTTGTTCATACAGCTCATCTACTGCAGGAGGGCGCTATCTCGTATTTCTGACTGGTTCAACGTAAGTTTCACAGATGGCAGTCTGAGTGCGAACCCGTAAAATCTTGTGCCAAGAGTTCATTCTGGATTCTATCAAGGACTCATAAGTGCTAATGATCGAGATTTTCTTTTCAGCAACAACAATCTTTCCATCCCAGAACCCCAAAGTTTGGGCAGGCAGTATCTGTTTGAGAGACCTGAGCACAAGCACAGCATCACCCTGCTCCTCACTCGGGATGAATACACCACTGCTCTTATCTTACATGACTATATAGGTGTTTTATATATATATATGAAAAAGAAACATCTGAAAATACTTTCACAATAACTCTCTCATTCGCTCTCTCTAAGTGGCATTTGCAAAGGGAAAGGGTATTAGGACTGAGGTCATTGATTGCATTAAAAAAAAATAAAGAGCTCACTTACATCAGTGTCTGAGAGTGTGCTAGTAAAAATACCTACAAAGATCAGGATAAGTGCTCTGTCTTGTGCTCTGTGTGCAAGAGTTTATAGGTGCATGGTGGCAGACGCTCTTGTTTCACACAGTTTTAAAAAAAAAAACCCTGTCTGTTTGTGAGTTTGATCATGGTCCCTTTAAACAGCTTGTTCATATGTTACAAAACTGCAAAATATGGGCGCTACCAAAAATGTCGAATAAAATGATAAACTGTTACTAGACTGACAACTGAAACAGGCATCATTACTGCAAATCTCCACAAAGTGGCTGAGGATTTTAAGTATATACATTCTATATCAAAGCCTAGGGCTGTGCCGAACGGTTACGGGAAAAAGGGGGTACATTCAACAATAGCTTACAGGAACTGTGAGAACGGCGAAAGTCATATTTAGATTAGAAAGGAATTCAACATGATGAGAGGTTTAAGGTCTCGTCATAGAAAAATATTTTTTGAGAATACAAATTACGCAGGCTACTTTTTAACAATTTCTTTTCGCTCCGTAAAAAAGAGGTAACATGCACTGAAGTACCCAGCAGCAGTTCCTGTAGTGTTACGTTGAAGCTGAATGGACTAGCTCGCAGGGCAGGAGGTGAGAGGAGTGTATCCTAAAGTGTAGCGTGCAGGATTGTCATTGAGCTGCTGGTTGGTTTCGCCTCAGCTGGTTGCCACAATTTTTATCTCCCCCTCCCTACGCCTCAATGTCTCTATTTGAATCACGCTGTTTAGCTAAACGGCGCTAGCCCTCTGTGGAGTCTGGGAAGGTGATTTCACTGCCAAAAACCTCCCTATAGAGAGGAGGAAAGGTATATGCTGTCTCAGGGTGAACCAGACGGAAAAATTCCAGTTTGTCGATGTGAAGGTTGCAAATCGACTTCATTGTGGGAAGCTTAGACACCATCTGGAGGGGAAATACAAAGGAGCAGAAGAAGTTAAAAATAGAAATTCAAATTCAACATCAGTTTTTTTTTTCCACCAAACTGGCAGAGCGATGCTTCAGGGTTTATACCTTAGCTAGTTTCTCTTCTGATGCTCCCTCTTTTTGTAGGCAGCGCTGCAGAGCCACGTAGACTTTCTCCTGCAACTTCTGTACCTTCTGAACGTCTGTCAGCCAGGGTCGGTCTGAGGGAAATTATAACGACAAGATGTTTTCATTAGTGTTGTCAGGTTGCCAATTTCAAACCGCATCTGCTTTAGTACAAAGTACAGATATGTCAGAGAGATACAAAAAACATTGAGCATGACCTGCGTTGTGTTATATATGTGTCAAATTAACCTTGATTGATTACACTTCATGTGACTGCTGACCATTTTCCACAGCATACTGTAACTTTTTAAACTGATTTCCTTCCAGACAGCTTCATAATATATTAAAAATGAGTTAAGAGGGACATTAAACTTGTCTAAGAAAAGTCATAATAATGCTAATCAATCTAAAATATCATAAAGCCTGTTTAAAAAGCGTGCTGCCAACTGCTTCTCTTTTTACTGTGTAAGCTGATTTTCATACTCTTCTGTAATGAACTGAAGTCAACATCTGGGTACAAAGATCCATTAGAGAGTTTCACACTGGGACTAAGCCAATATTCTATCAGCACCAGTACTGGGCGCCATGGGTGAGACATTTCTGATGAATTTTCTACTGACAATATGTTAATTTGAAGTCCATTAAAAACTGTGACAATCTGTGGATCTCATTTACTTGTAGTGTTCTGTCTTCACAATTGTTTTTCTGTTGCCGTCTTTATGGCGTCTTATTATCTTATCTTTGTTGTTTTATCACTTTAAAGGTTTCAAAACATTTCGCCAAAGGGTTGCAGTTAAAAATTAGTCAGCTGGCTAACACAGGACATTTACAGGAATACTGTATACTGTTCTCATCAATAAACATATAAATCAAAATGAAAGCACAATCTCTGGATAAGATGTGTGAAATGTATGAAATACTGGACAGTGGCCTCTATGGGTTTATTTCACCAGTTTAATATAAGTGCAAATACTACAGTCAGCAGGTATGTAGTACTTTGCAAATCCCTGGCAAAGATAAACTCAGTTAGTTAGGAAATGTAATGTCACCTGGTGAGAGCAGCACAGCAGCACTGAAGAGAGCCATCTCTTCCTCGGACATCTGTACACGGCTCAGGCTTTTAGCTAAGTCAAACACTGCATTCACAAGGTCGTCACAGCCTAGGAGGGAGGAGAAGGAGAAAAAGACAGTCATCATCCAAATCAAAAGTACACAGAAGAAGGAGATTAATCTAAAATCTCTCGCTCATTTCATCAAGTTTGGGTATTGACTCACCGAGAGCTTTGAAAAGCTGAGCAGTGGCAAACTTTCCATCAAAGAGCAATGTGTTATTGATGGGGTTGTAGGCCCGACACATACGGATCAGAAGAACATCCATGCAGCCTGTGGACACACATGAAAAAATACAGAAAAAAACTTGAGTAGCTTATACGTATCTAAATATCTGCTGGGCTGGACAAGTTGGAAAAGAGCAAAAAGAGCATACAATCTTAAATACTGTTGTTTATCATCTAACTATGTGTATTTGGGAGTTTTTTGGAGAATTTTTTGCCTTAAATACAAAAAATTCTCTAAGAATAAAATAAAAAAATCATTAGATCCCCTGTGGTCTACTAAAGTTTTCACTTTGTCTTGGACAGTGCAGGCATATAGAGAAAAATACGCCAAATTGAATGAAGAAGAATAACTTACACAAAACAGAAACATATTCCTCTGACAATAACAGAGAGTATTTCTTTCAATATTTAGCACTTGGAAAGTAAGTGACATTTTTACAGGCAGCAAGTTGTTTCTTAAAAACAAATCGAAATCGAAACAAGTCGATTATATAAAATAAACATTCTTTAATGATGAAGCAATTCTATATAATTCAGTGCAACTAAGGATGACACTAAGTCATTGGTTCATAGTTGACTTGTTTGCAAATGTTTGCATCTAGGCTGTTTTTAATTATTGTATGATCACAGTTAATTATATGGTGCTGTTCATTTGACACCTTTTTATAGTGACGATACCTAGGGGAATGTGTTAACTCCACTGTCAAACCTGTAATCTTTCTCCACCTTTCAGCCAGGCTTAGGAGATCCTGAATGGGTGTGGACACCATCTTGGCACCTATTATACTTTCTAATTGACTAAATGCCTTATGAGAAAACCCTTGTGTGCATGTTCTTCTTTCTTTTGCCTTCATAAAATGAAGAATGAAAAAAATGCTTGGTTGCAATGCAAAGCCATTCATCTTTTGTTGTGACTAATTTATTGTTTTCCTTCCGCACATCAGTTTCAAATGTCCGACACATGAAGAAACAGAACACGCATAGGCTTCCTTGGTTCACAAGCTGAGGCACAGTATGATGAAGGGAGAGGCAGCTTGATTAAAACAAGGCCAGCCATTCTTCGGAAGCAGAACAACCACGCACCTTTTCTAGTCACTCTGCTTGCACGTGATATTTGAACTCTGTGAAGCCAGCTACCACTTCAGGGTAATATACTGTTCATATGGCAACAGCTATCTCTGTCAGATAACAGTTTGCAAAGCAATAAACATGCACACATAGGGCTATAGCTGCCTTGCTGGAGGCACGGCGCTTGTAAAAAACAGCTTCTGACTGTTATGTGGACAAACATAATGTGTACAAATGATTTTAGACTGCAGGGTGTGTGTATACTGCTGTCATGCACTGACCTGCTTTAAGGAGGATAATCTGATCATTCTGACAGAGGTCCATGAAGCCAGTGATGCGCTTGGCAAACTCGACCACGTACTGGATTGCGTTGGTGATGTGAATGGCACATTGTTGCCACATCACCTCAGCTGACTGAAAAAGAAAGAGACTTTTATGAGAATTGCAATAACTGGAAGATGTCATACAAGTTGTATTGTTCTCTGTTAGACATCAAGGATTGTCTGATTGTGGGATTTTGGCTAAAAGACGTCCTGACCTACGGTTTGATAAAATCTGCTGCATATCCCAAAGCAAGTGTGTGATAAAATGTTTGGACATACACTGTAAGAATAAACTGCGGTGATAAGTGTGAGGGTTTTAGGGAAACATTTTAATGCAAGGTTACAAACTAAAAACATTCCTCTGTGACCCTTGTAAAAGAGAGCTTAGTCGAGCCAAAATGTAGGGATATGAAAAAATCTTCTAAGTGTGACTTTCAGTTATTTTTCATAAATGTATGTACAGAATAGATGGCAACATAGTTCATTTGACCAAACACCAATCATCCAGACCAGTTGTTTTTAAAGTCTGAGACTGTGGGCCTCCCTCAGACAAAGCTTGGAAAAAGGCGCACCCTATAATTGACTTGCTTGGTTTAGCTCAATTCCTGGATACCTATGAGATCATGATTATGTTATTTGATCCCATAGACACAAAAGCATTGAGTCAAGATAACCTAATATTCCTGCTTGAAGTAACTTCAGGTAACACCAAATACACAAAAAAGTCCTTCTGAATGCATTTATTCTTTAACTAAATCACACACAATTAGGCTATTCCATGTGATCTCCTTTTGATAACTAATTTAATAACTAATGAAATATTTTTTCACTTCCAGTCACTGAGCCTCCCCAGAGACTGTTTGGCGCCCCCCTGGGGAGGATCACCTCCCACTTTGAAAAAATGTGATGCAGGCAGATAGAACAGATTGTCAACAGTTAATAAACATATATGCTTGTGTCACACATACCTTGGTCTGGTATGAGCGTGTCTCTTCTGGGCCATACAAGGTCCACGCCATTCTCTTCAGCTCCTCTGTGCTGTACTGACTTGTCTCAATATGGGACTTCACCACGCTCTGAGTTATACGCTCTGAAAAAAATGGAAAGTTTGCAATGAGATCTTGTTTTAAGGATTTGAGGTTCAAAATGATACAGTAGTTTGGCATTACAGGATTGATACTGACCTATCTCAAGCAGAGAGCAGCCCTCAGGCAGTGGGTTGAGGATAGTGTGTGAGAAGAGTCCGGAGTCGTGCAGCAGCTGGTACTCATGCTTGATGCTGTGGTTGCCGTCTACAAAGTCCAAGTTTGTCTGTTCTGGTGAACTCTGAGAGGATGAGCTGCTGCCTGCACTGCCGCCCAGCATGTCAAGGTTACAGTAGTCTCCGCCTGCGTCTTCCGGGGTCAGCGGCAGGTCAAAAAGGAGGCCTTCTGGCAGCATGGTAATGTCGTCAAGATCGCAGAGCGCAGCACTGGAGCCTCTTCTGTAAGTGCGGCCGTGGTCGGCCATGTCACTGTTCTCCTCGCGGGCACCAAGTCCCGCACACTCCTGGGACTGCTGGTGCTTCTGGACCTCTGCATACAGGCTGTCACGCTGCTTTTTGGACATTCGACCAAACTTGACCGCTGCAACAGAAAGATGTAGAAGCAAAAATTAAAAATTCAAGAGAGTACTGTTGAGGACAAACAAGGATTACGTGACCCATTCAGTGTGATAAGCAAAAATGGGAGGTGGAAACTCTGAGTTAATTAAATATAGATTGGGGAGCTGAACTCACCATCACGGCTCATACCCAGAGCAAGACACTTCTGCAGCCTGCAGTGCTGACAGCGATTACGGTTGGTCCGGTCAATAAGACAGTTCCTCTGTCTTGAGCAGGAGTACATAGCATTATTCTGCTGGCTGCGTCGGAAGAAACCCTGCAGACAAAGACACATACACAAACACAGTGTAAATGAACAATGTGAGCATTTATAATCGTGTTGGGTGTGGATCATAAACAAAATGCTTTGATCAGAGTGAGGAGAACAGTCATAACCTTAAAGCCATTATGGACTGTTGTACTCACTTTTACCACTGTAAATTAAAACTGATGAGAAAGACAGCTCACCTTGCAGCCTTCACAGGTGATGACACCATAGTGGATCCCTGATGATTTGTCCCCACAGATTTTACAGGGAATCACCTCTATTTGAGCTGGAGAGAGAGATGAGATGGGAAAGAAAATCAAAACGTGAAATAGCAAAAAACATTTTTTTCGCGGAATAGCATAATTATCTAGTTACCTTGAAAGAAAGAAATCTATGAATTAAGAGAGAATATGATGAAATACTAACTGCTGTCATTGCATAATAGGAGACATAACTGTGTATTTCTTTCATTTCGAACAGTGATCTAGATTTGAAAGGATTAGCCAATTAAGAAAAGTAATGGCAAAACCTAATGGCTGAATTAACTGTTTTTATCTGCTTTACATCATTGAACGTTTTCGAGTTTTAAACAGTTTAATCTAAAGACATCACCTTGGGCTCTAGGAAACTGTGACAGCCCTTCTTCTTTATTTTCTGGCATTTTATGGACAGGCAATTAATCGAGAAAAAAAAAATCAATGACAGTATGATCAATAAAGATTCAGATAATTGTCGCAGCCCTACAATCATACACAGTATTTGTTACCCATTTAGGTTGTTACACAATTTTCCATCTCCATATACATATATAGAAAACCAAGCCCACCAGTATGTAACAAGTAAACATACATGTGGCCACAGTCCAGTAGCACTGCAATATAGTGGCAAGTTACAGCAACATTTAATATTTGCTTTTTATGCTTATTATGCTGACTGCAAATACTGTCTGAATAAAACACCTGAGTCATATCACATGAAGTTGGCAGCTTATGCTAAATTAATATTTACTCAAGACAACTCTGGTTTTCCTACTCAAACAAGACAACCACTGCCATGCGTGTGATATTTCTGCAGGTAGACTCTTGGACTTGCATTTTCTCACAAGATATTCATGAGAGTGAGGTGTTACCTGTGGATTACAGGGTTTGAAGTGTAGCTAATAATGATCACAATGAGTTAAAGCTACAGGACTGTGAAGACACAAAAGGAGCTTTAAGTACACAGAGGATCCCGTGATTGACAAAGCAAACTACGTATACATTATGCACCTTGTGTTCATTGTGGAAGCTGAGCCTTCTTACCCAGGAACAGCCTGTTCTCTTCATTATGTTGTTTATCTAAGTAGCTGGGCCTCCTCAAGCCCAGAATAGCAGGTCAATTGCATTAGCTGAGGCCCGGGGTTATAAAGTTTCACAGCTCTCTCCGTCACTGTGGCTCCTTCTCCAGGATGAACAAACTGTTAGCAGGTTAACAAAGGCATACTGCTGTGCTGAACTCTCCAAGGCCTGCAATTGTAACCCACAAAACAACTGCAACGGACTGTTACTGTGTAGACTGTGTGCAAGATTTGATTTGGCTCGGGCTGCAGGGCGTGCCAAACAATCACTAAACCACTTTTGTTGGGTCACACAGGGTATTAGGTAACCTGTAAATCGCGGCGGCGGCTTTAACCGGCCAACACAGCTCTTCAGAAAATTGCTGTTTTCTAAAGGCTCTTTTATAAACTGCTCACAACCAACCAATCACATGAGTCACTCTGTGTGGGGACAGATATGCGTCACAGACTGAGGCAAAGCTAAAGAGGTTAGAGACTGACATTACCCTTCAACATTTTCCTTCCGCAAAAGACTTTAAGTGCAGTGCAGGTGACATATTTGAGCGTTTCGGTTGGGTAGAATTCCTACTGGCCAACGCCACTGAGAGATATAAATAAATAAGGGGCAATGGAAAAAAAAATCCCTTTCTCCACTGCTCCCTTTATCGCTCCCCCTCCAGAGCCTCACCCGCCCTTCAGCCTGTTATATAACTGCCGTCTGGCCGCATTCCACCAACACACTCATTCAAAGGTGGTTGTCTTGGCAATGGTGTGACGACTCTGCCTCACCCCCCTCCGCACTCCCATTGGCTGCGGAGCCAGCGGCTTTGTCTGTGACTCGCCGCCTCACCTGCCAGTCAGATGAGCAGCACCGTCAGGCCTGGAGAGCAGGAGCTGCTCCACTGACACAGTTTCCCATTCAGCGAAGGGGGGAGGTGCCTGTTGTAGCACAAGGAACACAACCTGCTTTCTTGTTGGCTTTAAGGTGAAACCAAATCTAAATTAAGTAAATGCAGGGCGGAGCCTTGCTTTTTGTGTTTAGGAAGGAAAACAATGTCAGGTTTGATGGGCGAAAGATGGACGACCAGTTGAAAGCAAACTGCCCTACTGGAGGTTTTTTACAACTTGCTCAACATCTGGAAATACTTCCAAAAACATCAATACAGTAAGCTGCAGCAGGGGGAACAGACGTAGCTAATAGTAGCTCTCAACTTGTTGCAGCATGTCAAGTATTTGAGTGAAATTTCAGCTGTGTTTGAGTTAGACCATAAATCTATTTATACTCTGGTGCAGTTGGCTGCCCAGAGATTCCTTCTGCTGGTCGGATCTACTGACAAATTAATGTTGCACAAATCACAACACAGCACAGAAATGGACCCTCTTTAGAGTAAATAACAGCGTGTTGAGATGTTATTAGAGACAGACCGCTAAAACAGTCCTCTTTGCGAACATCAGTTTTCCGGTATGTTAGCTTGTAATGTGGGCCTGAACAACAGCTTCTTTATTCTTATCAGGGTTCACTTATAGAATTTCCTTGAATCTCTGCTCTAATACAAAATGAAACCAGATATTCTGTGCACTTCAACGCTATTAGAATCTGATAAAAACTACATGCTTACACACAATAATCTCTACAATCACAGTTGAATATTTTGCATTATATAACTCAACTTGGCTGGGAAGTCTAGCTTTGCTCAACTTAAACAACATCTAAAACAAATTTTTTTTTTATGGCAAAACAGTAATTCAGTAGTCCTCAGGGGAGTGTTGTGAAGTATCTATGCCAAAGTGTCCAATCATAATTTGTAGTATATTTTTAATCATGTTTGCTTAGAGGAAAAGAAGCATCTTTTTACATAAGAATCTATAAATTGTGGTGATTTAAAAGTTCTGTGTCAGTCAGTCAGTGTGTCAATGTGTCTCTGTTGGTCAGCAATTTTCCTAATCAGTGCTATAAACCCTCTGCATGGGAGACTTTGCCCTGTCATCCCAGCTAATCAAATAGAGTCCAGGGTCCTATTTACCTTGCACTTTTCATTTACCTGACATACTGTATACTTAACCTACATTCTATGGGGCTCCTGGGGCCTCTATGGGAGGAATGCATACTGTACACGGTGTATTGTGCAACATACTGTACAGTTAGGGTACCAACAGCAAAGCTTTGCAGAGTTGGCACCCATTTTAATAAATATGCAGTAATGCTCTCTGTCTATGCTCTCTTTCTACATACCTCCTAATTCAGGGCCTCAACCACCACGTGTTTTCTATACAGCTACTGTATGTGAACAGTAATGACAGATTTTTCTCTCTTTTTCTCCTGCCACTGACCTACCTATAGAACACAGATAAAACAACATGGCCTGACACTAACCCCTGACTCTTTAAAAATTCACTGGAGGTTTTTAGCTAATTACTCGCAATAGTAGCGAAATCAGGGGTATTAGTGCACACTGGGTCCACTTAGCTGCAGCTATGGCAGAAGTGCTTTTAGAGCAGTAGAGTGACATTGGATAGAAATAGTGTTTTACAAAAATTGTGAATTATAAGAAATTTTTCAGCAAAAAACTGTCTTATGAAGTCTGTTCATAACTGGAAGACGGCAATGTCACTGCTGTCAATGTACTATGAATAACAGGAGACAAACACTGTTGCCAAAATACATATACGTAATAGGAATTTGGACTTTTTCCATCAGTGAGATGTTTTCTCTTTCCTTGTAACTGGAAATAATTCCTTTCATCTTTCTGTAACATGGTTGGCATCATTCAAAACCTCAATGTAACTTTACAAGCAACAATTTCCTTAGAGTCTTGAGAAAGAGAATAGTCATAGTATTTCCTTCTGCACATATCCAATTTTCTTTTCTCAAACCAAAGCTTTACTATTCTACATACTTACACCTTTTCCCCCTTTTCTTACATTCACATGCTGAACAACAGTGCTACGCCTGCCAAGAAACCAGGCTTCACACTCTGTGCCTCTGTAATCCCTCACCATTGATCAGAAGAGATAAAATGCATTCACTTGATCGTGCTGTTTATGTACCTCCGAGCCCAAACCCGAGTGGGCCTCTGCAACACAAGCACAACCAGACTGAGGAATTCACTTCACAGCATGTAATTTTGCATGCAGCTCTGAACCGCAGGAACAAATTTAGGACAGTGCTGCAGCAATCACGGTCGCCTTGAAGTAAAATCTGGTAAGACGCCACTTATCCTAATGCATACTTGAAATATAGATATGGCCTATCAACATGACTTTGCCTTGACATACTACAAAGAAAAATATATTTTTTTATGCAA
Organism: Centropyge bicolor; assembly: GCA_037975185.1. NCBI lineage: Eukaryota > Metazoa > Chordata > Actinopteri > Pomacanthidae > Centropyge > Centropyge bicolor. The sequence continues at coordinate 2,450,063 of JBBMOC010000008.1, read as the reverse complement.
TCATGTGTATGGCATTATTCTGCAAAATGAACTGTGGGCCTAACAGTCAAAATAGGCCACTACATAGAGGCACTGATCCATGCTAACATTTTGACATTTTGCCTGCATACTAACATGCAGGCTGGGTGACGAGTTAAAGCTCTAGATGAGGGGAAAGGAATCTTAGCGTGCAGTTGTCAGAGAGAAAGGGCACCTTGACACATACTGTAGCTCGCTGTGAACTTGCCCAAGGCTGCACACTAAACAGATAGCGGCTTTGGGGCTGAGCTCAGCACAGCAGTGGCCTTGGAGAGCAGAGAGGGGGCCTTTCTTCTTTACTGCTACCGCACCTTTGATCCTTGGCTAACTGAGCTCCAGCACAGTATTATGATGCTTCAGCTCTGCACATCATTAGTGCACTGAAGCATAAAACCTCAGAGCGTTTTCATGAAGTTTGATTGGGTTGCATCTTACCTGTCTAACCTGTCTGTGTAACAGTTTGCAAGAAACGTGTACAAAAATAACTCAGGGGAAAACAGGTCTGACCACATTGCTGATTGCAATCAATCAGGTGTAAAGATGGCTAAAATTTAAATGCACCTGTTGCGTAATTTGTTTTATCCCCCTCATATAATGCATTCACTTGAAGACTGGGGGTGACTGTAAATAATGTGGTATTTTTACAAAATCAGACTGACAAGCTTTGTGGGACTGGAGTGACATACACTCTGGTTGATGTAGACAGAGGAAACTGAGCTTAACTGAACCCTGCTGTGCTTCATGGTTACATGTGGGCTTGCTGTGCCCATATCCTGCTTGTCACAGCGGTGCATGGCTTTGACCTCACAGGCCCAAAAACCTGTTAAATCTTATTAGAAGCAAAATAATATATAGACACAAAGAGATTATTTAAATAAATTTTACAAATAAAATATATGTTTTTGTACGAAAAAAAAAATCAGCATGCATCTTGCAAGGTGCCTTCAAATCAGACTCTTGCAGTGCAGCTCCTATCAACAGTATTTTATAGAACAATCTGCCCTGACAACTGATTTAAATTATCAACGTTGTCTCATCAGTAATGACGACAAACCATGGCCCTCCACCCCCAGGCACACACACACACACACACACACACACACACACACACACACTGTAATCCTCAATGACAGAACTAGGTCAATGGAGCACCTCCTCTCTCTCTCTCTCTCTCTCTCTCTCTCTCTCTCTCTCCTCCACCCCCTCAATGGACGCCATACTGCTGACGCTGAAAACAAAAACACGCTGTCTGATCAACTAACATGTAAAAGCACAGCAAAAAAAACCCACACCATCAGAGCTCTGGAGACACAGTGAAACATCATGCATGTTGAAGAAGAGCTGCAAAAACTCTCAGCAGCAAAAATGCAAAAACGGATAGTTGCGTCATAAAAGTGACTACAAAGTGTAATAAAATAGATCAAATAGAAAAGAGAGAGAGATCTAAGTGAAAGAAGGGACTATTTATTCATGACAAACAATCCCTGCCAGCAGATTTTCGTGCAGCCTCTGAATCACTCCTCCCTCCCTCCCTTTCCTCTCTCTTACATAACTGGAGTCTCACACCGGTGAAATAGAGGAACAGCAGCCACAAGAAGGCAAAACTAAATAAATGCACAAAGCATTATAGCTAATAAAAAAACACTAAACATTCTGACATTTGGAGATTTGAGCATTGAAATATATGAGTTCGATAAATAAAATCGTCAACTTTTAAACATCCTTGGTGTTAAGCCGAAACGTGCAAACAACATTTAAAATCTTGAAGGTGGTGATTTTTTATATTAAAAGGCTACATGAAGCTGGAAAACAGTGTTTTATTATTTTACAACATGCAGTCTGGTGTTAAGTCCAGCGCGCATGCAACCTACGCACTTCGGACGCGAGCCTCCACCAAACTCAGTGCAACTCACAACTTATTTACAAACACCAGCTCGTCCACCGAAAAATAAGTCTAACAAATGTCGTATTTGTTATAAACTCACCTCTCATGTCGGCGGGAGTGAAGTGTGGAACAACCCTCTCTCAAGTCATGCAAGTCCAGGTGGAAACACAGCCGAGAAACACCGAGAGAAACGCGCACTTATTTGCTCCAAAGCGGAGCCGCTGAAAAATGTCACAACAGCAAATCCACATATGATTCCTTTTTTTTAAATTTACTTTCTGTCCGCGCAGCCTCAGATGACCTAAAAAAATAATCTAAGAGGAGAAATAAAGAGTCGGTTCTGGTCTGTCCTGGTCTCGCTCCTGGTCTCTCTCTGGTCTTCCGTCCTGCTCCTGTATAACCTACTTTCGGCGCGTGGACCACACATGATCCTCAGCCCGCCTCGTGCCCCGTGAGCTGGCGGGCGCGCGCCACCCCCCTCCGCGCGTGCGTGGGAAAGTGTGGCAGTGTGTCAGTTCAGACCGGCGTGGGAACTATTTAATAACAAGCTTGGTGCCGTGGAAGATCTTTTTTTGTTTAATAATCAGCAGCGATGATTTATTTTTATTCCCCATCAGTCCCCGATGAAAATTAACTATGGCACGGTTTAGATTATAGATATAAATTCTAAGGAAACGTCAGCATCAATAAACAGACTCTAAATGATTGGATTGCAGATTTATAAACTAACTTAAATGTTTTCATATATTAGAAACAAAATCAAAAGCAGAGACCAGAGCTTAAATCAAGCTTAATTTTACTTTCTGCTGGTATAGTATAACTGATCAAAAATTGCAATATCTAAACATGATATTTAATGTAAAGTATTTGACGATATTCTGTGCAGAATTATTTTCACATTCAGCCATTCAAATAACATTGTAGCCTATATATTTTATATTATGTTTTATGTCAATCTTTTTCTATTCATGCTTCTAGACTTGTGCTTGCTTATTATCTTTCTTTATATTTATATACTGACTATGTTTATTATTATCATTGTTATGCAGCAAAATACCAAGTTAAATTCCTTGTAGTTGCAAACCCACTTATAAATATACTATATACCATATATACTATATACTAATAAACCTATTCTGATTTTGATTCATTGCAGATAATTAAGCCAAAAGATAGCTTATGATTTTAACACTGTAAATATTTCTGTCACTTTCAACCAAAAATATTCAGATTTTTGGTTGGTAGGAAAGGACTGCTGCTGTTCAGTTCATTAGACTAAAATAGAATAAGAAAGACAGAAAGTCAAAGAATGATAATAGAAAAAAACATGTAAAGATGGAAGTGCTTTACAAACAGGGAGTGTACATATATTAATATATCAATAATGAAGCCTAAACTTCCTGTGGTACTTTTGAATTAAATAGTCACATCTATTAGAAGAGAAGCTATTGTGTCCGCAGTTTCCCTTCAGCTGGATTCAACATCGTAAGAACTCTGCATTATATCACTGGATTAACAAACACTAATCCTGGTAGAAGAGTGTGAACACAAGTTGTTGTGCTGTGATTTATTTTCTTCTGTTTTCCATTTCCTAAAATGCTGAAATCCAGGTTGCATCAGTACACTTTTCGAGCCGCGAGAGGAAAGCTTTTAACCAAAACATGCATTAAGACAAATTAAATGCAATGCCTCATTAACTACAATGTTAAGTGTATTTTCAAAACATGTATGTATCTATATATCTTTAATTTACATCTTCATTCCTGTCATTTCCCTTTGAAATGTATGTGTGTATAAGACACAAAGGGAGCTAGCACACCCTCAGACTCTGCCACAGAAAAGGCCTGTGAACACAAACCACAACCATTAATAACAGCGCTGATGAAAATAATCGATTTGCAAACGTGGGTAAGATGACGAATGTATCATGTAACTTAGGCGCAGTTATGAAATGAGGAGAAGAGAGAGATTATGGAAAGTAGGTTAGTGGAGCAACACAGGGCGTTCACACCCCTCCCTCTCTCGTCTTTCTGGTGTGCATGCGTGGTGAGTCTCCCTCTGTCTTTCTGTCTTTTTCCACTGTGAACGCTTTTGTCCTGAATCATAACTTTATACTTTTACATACAGCACCACCTACAGCATGAATGCTTTATGTTCTTATCTCCGTCTATTGTCGTTCTGTGCACACATGTTTGTGAACATGTGTTTTAGCCATATTTTCCATTTGCCAAAATCAACAAAAGAAATAAAAACACGGGAACACAAATGTAAAGCAGTCATGTATTGCTTCTCCCTGAATGCACAGTTTAAAAATACAATGCTGGGAAAAGTGTGTTGTGACTGTTTTGCTTTATTATATTCTCTGTAAACTTCCTCTTCCTCCCATTTAGCTGTTTTTGTCAGTCCGATGGTTTCCTTCCTGATCCTCATCTGTCGACTTTCTTGGGTTATATTATGTCCCCCTGTCGCCATGAAGCAGCCACACATCCATCCGGTGTTCGCCTGCAACGTCACTGACCTCCTGACCCTCAATCTTATGTAACCATGGCAATACCCAAATTAGAACATGGAGCATGGAAAGAAGGAGGCGCAATACAAGCACGTAGCTCCCAACCAGCTTTCCAGATTAAGGCAGATGGAATGAACGCGCCTGTCGCTCTGCTCATGTTGGACCGCAGAGACAGAAACTAAAGAGGAAATCAAACACCTCCTCTAAAGCAGAGGTGGTGCTGGCGATGATCACGCATTCGGCACATTCAAACCGCGGCGCATGAATGGAGAGACAATTTAATATCTCAAACTGGCCTCTGCCCCACAGCGCATAAAGCCCAGTATACTGAGAGGATTATTTTGGGATCCAGGCTCGGCTGCCATAATCCTCCGTCCTCTCCTCTCCCTCATCCTGCTGAATCCTCTCCCTTCTCCCCTTTCAAATGCTCACTAATCTCTCTCACTCCGACTCTCTGTGTGGCTGTAATCTGGTTTGTACCTATCTTTCACCTGCACCAGGTTCACATCAATAGGTCAGTGTGCCAAACTACAGGGTGCTGCTTCCTTTTCTCCCTGTTGCCATATTCATCCCTTTCTCCTCCACAACCAGGATGTCCCGACTGAAGTCACAAATATTACTAAGACTGAAAGTTCATTCTTCATCTTGGAAACAGCAATTGAGAAAATAATCTTATGATAAATAATCTTATCACAAGCTCTATTTAGCAGCTCCTGCATCACATGATCTTTCTAAGCACTAGCCCAGATGTTGTGTCATTGTTTTTCCTGGAGCTATACATATTTAGTTAGATAGTTATTTAGAGTTGTGATAAGTAATAAGTAAATAAGTAATGTATACATGTATGCATGTTAAAATATGTGTTTAAGATGCATTCACATTCTTGATCTTAAGCTTTCAAATGTATCACATGGAATCTGCCCAGTTGCCATTTAGCTGTAGATGATGAGGTCCATGTGATACAGTCAAAAGCTCCAGAACAGGTGAGTAAGTGGACTTTGAGTTGAGACTGATTTGATCTGTTGCCTGCTCAATTTTTTTTATTTCTTTGTTTCCTATTTAAAATATGTGAAAGGTCCCATTTCTTCTGCTGCTGTCTCTCATTCATTCATTCAGACAACAAAGTCTATGGCCCCATTAACTAAATTTTTGATGTCAGCATGATAACATGGTCACAACCACATTGCTGCTGACAATGGTTTCCTTGTTCACCATCTCAGTTTTATTTTGTTATTCACATTCACTAATTAACATGAAGTGCAAAGTACAGCTGGAGGTGAAGGAAATATCGGGTATTTGATAACATACCAAATTAAGATTAAGATAAGATTCACATTGCACAGCAGCAAAGAAGACAGAAGCAGTTAAATAATAAAAATGAACAACATAAACAAGGTAAAAGATGTACTGACATAGAGGTGTATAGTCCATTGGGAGCAATGCTGTTTGTAGAGTCTGACAGCTGCAGGAAGGATAGACCTGCAATATTGCTCCTTTTATTAAGATTTTGACCTGATGATGCAACCAGATGAAAGTTAGAGGATTGCTAATTTGTGTTTGTGGACACTCTTCAGTAAAGAGCACTAAACAGCCTCATGTTAGAGCCAGAGGAAAGGTCAGGGGATCACGAAAGCCAGGAATCATCCTCTGGGGACCATGAATGAAAAAATGTATTTAATTGCAATCCATCCCATAATTGTTGAAGTATTTCAGTTTGGACCAAAGGCTGACAATTTGTGAAGCTTTGCTGAAAGATGCAGAGATAGAAAAGCTTTTTTTTTTGTAGACAAATGTCTCGCCCAGAATAACCTTTAAACCTACTTCAGTATTCTACTGCTTCCCTAAAACCTCATCAACTTTGGCGTGGTGCTTGTGGCAAGGTGAACTAGATGTGACATGGGTAGCATGAGCTAATGAGCTAAACAAACAAATCTGGAGTGCCCTTCAGTTCACTTTTGACTTGGTATTTGTCCTCCCTCAGCAGCTGTTGATATCAGAGATGGCTGAATTTATTACCCTCAGGTACACATTAGCTTCACTTCCTGTCACGCTGTTTATTTGGTCTTGACGGGCAATATTTAAACGATAGGCATCCAATTAAAGGTGACATTTACCATGGTGTATCTGTCCGCGCTGCTTCCTCACACGGTGTTTGTCTTGTTGTGTGTCGATAGCGCTCTGCCTCCGTCTAGATAATATCGCATCTGACAGTCATGACAGGAAGAAGCCACCACAGGCATTTGCAGAGTTGTGACAGGGGTTTGATAAAAGGATAGAGGAATAAACATCCATTTAGACAGCCTAATAGATAATACTGGGACCCAAAAGAGATTATGGCAGAGATTATGTCTGTGAGATAGAAATTGAGTCTTAGAGGAATATTAAATAAGAATGGATCTGGACCAGGGATAGAAACCTACTGGGACTGTAATATTTATCATCTCAGTATATTAACCAATCTGGTCTCTCGCTTACTCAGTTTGATACACAGGAGAAACGCCTGCTGAATCACTTTTTCCACCCTTAATCTTATGCATTTATGTTGATCTCCAACCACAATGTGACTCTGAACTTGATTATGAGTAAGTCCCTTTCATTTCCGCAATTGCCTCTGACTAACCAGTCAGCTGCAAAGACCCAGTGGCATTTGTGTGTGTTCTGCCTGTAAGGCCTGAAAGTTCATTACCTCATATCTTATTCCTCCCATCTGCTGTTATTTTTGCCACCCTTCCCTTCTTTGCTAATTAAGTGCTAATCCTCTCCTCATTTCTATGGTTACAGTGCATATTGATAGAGTGATGTCATAGTTCAAGCTCGCACTCATGTGAATGAACTATGACCATGTTAACTGAACAAATTGGGCGTTGTCAACATCATCTGATGTTTGTACATGTCTGCACATGCCTTTGGGTATGTCCAGTATCTGAGGCCATTACATCCAGGGGCAGGGCCAGAGGGGAGGTACAGGCCACTTCCTGATGTTGACTGGCCGCCTCTGGTGCTCCCCTTACAGAGTGAGAGGCTGTTTTTGTTAGTAAAAGAACCTTTGTATGAGCTCAGTGTTAACATTTTTGGTTGGAAAACCAATCAAACCACTACAAAGAGATGCAAAATGACTACAAGGAGACACGAAATGATTACAAAGTGATGCAATACAACCACAAAGTGATACCAAGGGACTATAAAAAGACAAAGGACGACCACAGAGAGATTCAACAAGAACAGGAAAAGATGCAAAAGGACCACAAAGAGTCACAAAATGACAACAAAGAAAAGCAAAATTACAACTTAGAAAGACAAAAGAGCTACAAAGGACAGCTCTTTCAGTCAATTCATCAATTACATTGAACAACAAATAAACAATCTAACTATTAATTATAAAAAATTCTAACGTATGTTATTGACACAATCAAATTTCCCCCCTTTTTTCAAATGGTCCCCCTGTCACACAACCATCCATACGAGTATTTTCTGATGAAAAGACTAAAGTGTTTCACAATATCTATAAAATATAATCAAATGCAATCAGCTTCACAGGTGTCTCTGTTGCTTTGCAAATTTCCCTCATACCCACCTGCTTTGAATTTCCTCTTCAAACCAGTTTAACAAGGTCATCCTGGGTTTCAGCCTCAGAAAGAAAAGAGAGACACTGAGATGAATGAAGATGGAAAGAATAGAGAAATACAGTATGACAACCATACATACAATGGGGTCACGGAGTTCTCTGTTTATGTAGTGTGTGTGCGTGTGTTTGTGCATGCTGCAGTGTGGGAATGATCTGCAGATTGTCTGAGAAAAAGAAGATCTGTGCATGTGAGCATGAGCACAACCCGGTGTCTGTCCACTGGGAAGCCATTTTGACTCATATTGCTTCTGGCACTATGAAATAGCAAAAAGAAAAAAACTAAAAGCATCAGTAAGTAGCATTTTAGCATTGTAGTAAAAGTATGTTCTGAACATAAATTATGAAGACAAATGATTTGTTTTTATGAATTATTTTACATCCATATAAAATAATATTTTAGAGATCCAAGTATGAGCGAGAGAGATAAGATGGAGAGATGCAGCAGTCAATGCAGACAGACAACAGGGAGAAACAGAGAGAGAAAGAAAGTCAAGTCGATGTCCCCACCATCTGAAGATGATACTGAAAGGAGATCTGCTGTTTCCAACACTCGCCTCCATGACAACAGTCGTTGACAGGGCCCCCGACCCCACGGCTTGAATGTAATGAATCATCTGCCCTGAAGGTGAGATAACACCCACAAATGCACACATATGTGCATGCAAAGACTCACACATAAGGTGTGTGGCAGGACACGCTGATATGCACACACACACACGGTTGTGCTTCTGCCACTTCAGAGGACATTACATTGGCTTGCATTCATTTTCTCGAGACTGTGAATTTCCCCACTGGAGGACGAATAAAGGTATATCTTATCTTATTTTAGCCTTAACCCAAGTCTTTCAAGTTGTTTGATTCCCCATAAGGAAAGTGAGTCTCCACAATGGGACAACATCACAACAACATCATGAGCAATACATGGAACACACGTACACACACACAAATTTGTGCAGCTATACTTGTTAGGACATTGCATTGACCTCCATTTATTGTGAATCGTCTAACCTAAACTCTTAACCTTAACCTAACCTCAATTCACACATTACCCCTAACCTTAACTAGGCCTAAGAAATGATGGTTTGCCTCAGGAGGTCCGGACTTTGGTCCTCATGAGCACCCCCCCTCCACACACACATACACACGCGCACACACGCACGCACACACGCACACATACACACGCGCACACAGGCATGCACGCACGCACGCACACATGCGTGCACACACACACACACACACACACACACACACACACACACACACACACACACAGTCATGCTGTCCTCTCATGCCAGATTGGCTTTCAGAGAACGCATGTTTACCTCTGACAGAAGTGGAGTCAGGAAAAAAACACACATACTTGTTTACATCAAGAGGATTGTTTTTCAACTGCAGCCTGTTGAGCGAAGAGAGAAGTGGATTGTACATTCGACCACAAGAGCCCTGAACACACCACTGCTGATTAATGACCAACACTGATTACTGGCTTTGAGCCACACCTGGACTCTGTGTGCTTATGTGTGCATGTTCACGTATGTGTGCCTTTGCATGTACGCATGTATTTGCATGTCAGGCTATAATCCTGCGATACACACAGTCATGCTTGTATGTGGCTGTGAAAGAAATGTTTGATCCATTTGCTTCCGATTGCTGTTCTGGAGAAAGAGATTGAACATGTATGGCGACAGCCTGTTACAAATTTCAGGAAGGAGCTGAAGAAGCGCTTACAATCCTCTGCTTGTGTTACATTTGGAAAATGTTGGCTGTTCAATTTATAATGGATGACATGTGGTTTGGTCAGTGTCATCAAACGGAGTAAAGCTTCAAACTTCACACATGCTCGAAAGATCGTAAATCACATCCACGGCTGCTCTCTGTTCTTGGCCTGTGGCAATCAGAGTGTTTGACAAACCATCTATCACTCAAGTGCGGTCAAGGGCCAACCCGGGGCCCCGTCTTTCTCAATTCCTCTCATACATCCTGTGTCTATCTACCTCTGTGCAGAGACGGATTTAGAGCTAGAGTGCTGACCAGCCGACTATTTCTCTTCCTTTCTGCTATATGTGAATACAATCATACAGTCATACTTTTTCTATTTTATGTGTTGATACTTAAATGTGCCAAAATTAAAAGGCAAACTGAAATCTTCAAATGTTGCATATGATACACCTTAAAGTCATTCCAGTTGATTTGGCGACACCTGTGGTTACTGGTGGTAACTGCAAAACACTTGTTGAGCAGCTGCTCTGTCAGAGACACAACAGAAGAGTCACAAGTGTTGTATGTGTTTACAGTGCAGCCAAACAAACTGTGGATGTTTTAATGGAGAAGTCAGTCAATAAGTTTTGCTGATCAGATTTTATGGCACACACAGCTGTGGGTAGTTTTCCACACAGCTTGCCTTGAAGTTTTTGATGAACAACGCTGTCTAACATCAGTGACAAACATACAGCATTTTAATGACGACCTCACAATAAAAGCCATAGCGTTCTTTAGCTAGTTAAAACTTAATACACTCTGTTACAGCTGTGGGAGAGTGAACAATTAATAATGAGGCTGACATCAATGAGATAAAACTACAACTGTAAAGCTGGACTAGAAGGTGCATCATCAGCATCCTGTGAATTCCTCGTGCATGAATAGGCATGTAGACTCTGACATTAACAATGAAAATGGCAACAGTGGAGGAAACAAAAATTTAGTAAAACCCTTTTTTCATTGAGCATTTTTCCAGTGCAGCGAAATGAAATTTAGACCAGACATTGGTATTAACTCAGCAGGCCTGTTGGTGAATCTTGATCTTTAGTTCCTTCCACATATGCAATTAATTGACTGGGCCATTCTAGCACTTTTATTTTCTCCTTGTGGAACAGTCTTCTTTGCAGTATGTTTAGGATCGCTGTCTCATTCTTATGGTCCTGGTGAATGGCGACAGATTCTTCTCAAGAATTTCCCAGTACATGACTTCATTCATCCTCCCTTTGAAAATTTGAATGTAGAAGAGAAACAGCCCCATACCACGATGCTTTCACCTCCAAACTTCACCGTATTTATAAGGTATTTTTAGGGTCATATGCAAAACTATTTCTCCTTCAAACATGGGGCATTGTGCTATTGCCAAAAACACTGCATTCTTCCAATAATCTGCAGGCTTCTCTGGATTTTGTGTACCAAACTTGAAACAAGCTTCAACATGCTTTTTCTTCAGTAACGGAGTGACTGTTCATTGGGAACGTGGTGGTGACGTGCATTGACTTTAGTTTTCTTTAATTTTTGAGCTCCTCTTCTCAGCAACATTCTAACTGCCTGGTCAGAAATCTTGCATGTGGTCAGTTGGTGATAACATGATCGTCAACAATGCTACTTCCACTTGTGGATAATGACTGATTCTTATAGGAACATTTAGAAGTTGAGACATCCATCATCATCCAGTTTCATTACTCTGTTGCTTCACATTGTTGTTAAAGTTCTTGGGAAAGACCTTTGTCTCTACTCATCATGAGATGTTTCTTGCGTGACAGCTTGGTAATAATGAAATTGCATTTAAAGTTAGGTAACCTTTTTCAAAGAGTGGAAGAACTAACTTACCAACATGCACTAGCCCAGCTGATTCTTATTAGTCCAGGAAGGGGAGCTAATTAGTGGAATTCATTGTTTTATCTAACTGTGTTTCATACTTTTTCTCCTATGTCATTCAACTTTATTGCACATAACTTTTTTCATTCGATTGGAATGTGACCATTTTTTATTTGTGTATTTTTATCAAGTTAATACCAATGTCTGGTCTAAATTTCATTTGAGAAGCTGCGTTGGAAATATGTCTCAAGAAAGACGATGTTGATGTGTTAAAGACTTATTTCCCCCACTGTATATAAGTTCAGAACATAAATGCATTGTTGCTGAGAAAATACTGACGTTGAACAGTGTCAAAAATAGAACTTGATTTCATGAAAAAGGGATTATTAAAAAGGGATTATAAAAAAAGGATTATAACATTTAAACATGTGATCCCCCTAAAAAAATTGTTCAGATCACCTGTTGAACAGCCAAATCCGTGAATCAAAACACTATTTTACTTCAACTTTTCTGTCTTAAATGATTATCATGACTAAGCGAAAGTAACCCGCATGTCTTTTATGACGTCCATCAATAACAATATGTTCACTTTTAGACATTGCAAATTATGTTTTAACCGCACAGGCTCTACTCCAGCATTAAGGCAGCGATTGTTATCCTGTTCTCAAGAGACAACAGAAGGCTGTGTCCCAAATTTCTAATGTATCGGTAAAAGGTGAATTAAGACGAGTGTGGTGAGTTGTATATGGGCCACTGCCATGCTGTTGAGGATTTACTTATCCCTGATGAATCAGCATGATATGCCATGTGTTTTTGACCTACTTACCAAAGCATGAGCAATGTATACATGAACGCACAAGCAGGTATGAGCCGCATGCACACGCTTAACAAATCAGACCAGACTGCCGTCACACCCTCGCCACTGCCTCACAACAATGTTACAATCTAAAATCTCAGTCCAGCTTTAGTTGCTGACACATAAGCTTCCTCTCTCCCTCCTTCTTTTTTCCTTTTTATCCATCTCTTTCTGTCTGTCCCTCTCCTGCTCTGACACAAACATTCATAAAAACGAAACACCTAACCACCAAGGTCAGATCTAACAAATGAAATCTGGAGTAAAAAAGCTATTTTTTTCACTCTCATTGAATTCTCTTTCTCTGACTTGTTTTGCAGCATCCACGCTTGTTTTCTCTGGCCCGGTGGCCTACTTATTCTAACCCCATCATCCCCATCCACTAGTTCCCCATTTCTGCTCTACGCTCCGGCCTCCAGGCACTGTGGGGGTCACGTTAGATAAACTGAGGTCATCCACTTATCCTTGCGCCTTGCACTCGTCTTTATTAGAAATCACCCTCTATTGTTGTTTTAAAATCTTCTCTCCACTTTCAAAAACACAGCTTCTCTTTACTGGCCTGTGTGCAAGACCTCTATGGACATTTCAGAGAACAAACTAATTAACATTAAAGGATGTGTATGGAGGAAAATTACCACAAATTACTGAAGCTTCTATACCAAATAAGATGTGTGCATCTTTCAGTTATTATTATTATTTTTTTTTTTACAATAAACTCCATTTTTTAAACCACAATACGCTCTTTCTTATGAGTCAATGCTTTTCTCCACAATAAAAACATGTTGTCCCTCCAGGCTCGCTAGGTGCAGTCTATCATTTGCTTATTTTGTTTGGTTGTGCTGCTCAGTTTAAAGCAGTCTTTGCTCTCAGCAGGAAAGACATGTCTTTGTTGATGTATCCCCCCCCTTTCTCTTTCTCTGGTTTTATTAGAGTCATGTGGCCGACCAGGATTGTTGTGAATAATAACCCACTGCAGCGAAACAACGACCCCTGGTGTTGAGAAGAGTGAAGGCACTTTGGGCTCCTTACATAATAGACAGCTCGTTTAGCACAGCTGCTCCCTGCCTCAGATGTAAATGAGAGCTCGATGATTATAATGAGAACATTATAATTCTGCTCATGTGTGTTTGGGAACTCTGGTATTAATATTCTCTCTAAGCCAGATTAATCAGACGAACACAACACACAGAATTAAAGTAGCTCCTATTATGCAACTGCTTTGGTGGGGAGGTCTTGGTGTAGGGCATTACAGGGTGTATTTGTGCTCCAGGGCATCTTTGTCATTCAATCTTAGCATTTTCATTTTGACACTTTTCCCAACTCCAAACAGGTTTTGGAAGCTTGGTTTTATAAGAGTCGTTTTCAGTAAATGAAACAGGATGTGGTAGCAAACCCTCAGACTGCAAAACCAGTTAGTCGATCCAGCAGCTCTGTGTTCTCTTCTGTCCCTCAGACTGTAAATGTGGCAGGACTCGCTCAAACCAGGTCACAATCATTATGATAAATCACGGCATTGGTTACCTGTCTGTTCTCATATTAATTACATTTTTGTACTAGTTTATAAAACTCTGCACACTCTTGCACCAAACTGTTTATCTGATGTATAAACATGTATTTTTTTCTTGTTCCAGAGTGAAGGAAGAAAAAGATTTGAATAGAAGCTTTGCTGAGGATTTGAGAGTCAGATAGTACTGATATATTTAAATATTAACTTTAAACCTAGGTTTTAGGCTCACTTAATTTAAAATGTCTGTTATCTACTCTTATATATAATATTTGCATTTACTTTTAGCTGTTTTCTTGTCTTTGTCATTTCACATATCCCATTTCCGTTTTTCGTGTGCATTAGTCTCCAGTTGTTTAACTGTGGGTTTGAATTGCAGTAATCTGCACTGCATGAAAAGTGCTTTACATATAAAATGTGATTGATTGATTAAAGTCGGGCAAATGGCAGCCCCTCTAAATTCAATACATAGGATTGACACCTGCCGTCACTTTGATTGATTGGTCTTTTAATATAGTGATATCACCGTTTAAAAAAATAGGTTATAAATGTTTTCCTGAGTAACAACATTTGTATATACAATAATTCAGGTCTATGTTTGAGTTACAATCAAAATAGAATATAGGTCAATAAATGTCATTTATAGGTTAAAAAAATATGGATTGTCCCTTTAATATGATGAACCTTCATGTGTGCACAAAGGCGAAAAGGTGTTGCAGCCCTAAACAATAAACACAGTATCTGAACACCTACAGGTAACACATACCATAGAGGCTCAGAAATGAAATGTGGGAGAAAAGGGAGAACAAAGAAGACATTAAGTGAAAGATGACAAAGGTTGACAGGTGAACAGAAGTGCTAAGGGGGGAGGGTGGTGTAAAAAGAGAGGGACAACAAGGAGGGAGGGGGACCTACTTACAGCTCAGGGGCCGGGAGGAAGATTACCACTCCGCCACCCAGTCACCTCCTCACCCTCCACATCCTGTACAGTGTTCACATTCGTTCACAAAGCCATTGCATTTGACATCAGCCAAGCGTTGAATGTGCATGTTATCGCTGTGAGAACTGCCTGCAGTGTCAATATATTTTTTTGCAAGTGGCAGCTGGAGAGCAGTTCATTAGTTTCCAGAGATGATTCAAGACATTTGGAGCTTCCTGGTATGAGATAAATCTGTGGTTAACGTTCATTATTTTAGAAATCCTTCTTTCAATACAGCTGTAAGAGGAATAATGAAAACATTCATAGCTGCGTTATTGAGTAAAAAAAAAAAGCAAAGATTTTTTTTTAACGTATACAGTACAGTTTATTGTCAATTGTATAAATTGGATTGCTGCAGGAATTAAGACGTGGATTTATTATTTCCTGCTCATAAACCCCTCAGTCATATTCACAGACAGCCCCTGGAGCTTTAATCTAATCTCTGGCTGGATTCAATATAGAGAGACATTAGATGAGGCCGGAATGACACTTTATTGTTTTTCTCATGAGACTTTTTAGGTTACCTGAGAAGAAGAGGAAGAGGCATTTTAACGCCATTGCCTTGCATAGACGACAGTGTTATAGTTTTTATGTGCTGTAGAGTGTTTAGTTTGGAAAGTTAAAAAATGAGTTAAGTGATTTGCTCATTGAATCTCTTTACTGTTGTTTGAAACAAAGATGAATTACTTTAAATTGTTGCTATATTTGAATTGTATATGCTAGTCTATGTATAAGCAGTACATTCTGTCTTTTATTAGTTGGTTAGTTGGGACTTCTGTCGGTGTGTAGGATTTCTCATTGCATAATAGAGCATCAGTAAACAATTCTTAATTAGCCTAACCTGATGCTAATTGTGCCAGAAGTTGTGAATAATAGATTGTCCCAGGACACTTCAACTGACCCAGATCAGGCTTTTCTTTACTTATTAATTCAACACGTCTTTTTTTTTTTCTCTCTCAAAAGTCTCCTAAGTGTTAAATTCACGCCTTGATGCACCTGAAAAACGTGGTTCATTTCATTAAAGTGTTTCAGAGAATAAATTGAGTTTGTAAGCAGCAGGACAGC
The DNA here is from genome assembly GCA_037975185.1 of Centropyge bicolor. Classification (NCBI taxonomy): domain Eukaryota; kingdom Metazoa; phylum Chordata; class Actinopteri; family Pomacanthidae; genus Centropyge; species Centropyge bicolor. The sequence continues at coordinate 2,434,049 of JBBMOC010000008.1, read as the reverse complement.
CTCAGAAAAGAGGGCACAAACACGCCAAACAAAGATGTTCCTGTTTTCCTGTCCTGTTTCACGGACTTTGTGATTGTTCCACATCTTGTGATTGCAACTTGTGATCGGTTGTGCAATCTGTGGATAAAAGCACTGAATGGATTATGGACGGTCACAGAAAGAGACGGAGGGAGAAAGAAGTTTTTAAGGCTTATAATCTTATAACTGTAAATATTATAAGCCAAGAATTGCTTTTTTAAAAATCCACTTTTCACATTTATACACATATCTAAGAAGAACATTTTAGAATGCTTTACAGTGTTTATCGTTTTTAATCTATTCATTTGCATACATGCCAGTTGGAGTATGACTGGTATTCAGCAGAACACTTTTAATTGAAAAAAAGATTTCTCTATACATTAATGAATTATAAATGGATCGTTGGATAACGCTCAGTTCCTTTCATGTTACTTGACGACCATCACAGATGAAAACGGTGATGAGATGCTTCATTTATTGTTGGCTTATAGGAGAATAACAAAGTCTTATATCACAGCACACAAGGTTCAAGGGGGAAACATACACCCACACACGCTCACAAACACATATAGCTGCTAATCTACTGTCACACGGACCAATTGTTCTCCTGCAGTGTGATGTGGGTGTGGTTACAGGAAAAAATGATCTTTTTCAGAGTATGTGAACAAAGGCTGCTGAAATGAGGTGATGTTATGATTACACATCTGTTCTGACTGCATGTGCATGAACAGAGGCAATGAGGGGAAAATTGTAAAATTAGACTCGGTGGTAATCCAATTACTTGTGGCTGTAATCCAGTAAATCCATCCCTTTAAATAAGCATATCAATAGAGCTCTCTGACTTTACATCTGCAGTAAAAGTATTCTTAATATCCTGCAGAGAACTGAATTTGCAGCATTCAGGATTTGGATTTACAATGCTGGTGCTGCCGTTTATTATATTCATCATCATTATCAGATCACAACCAGTGAGCTAATAAAAAGCTTGGTTTTACATTACCTCTCATGCCATTGCAGCATGAGAGATGAGAAGAGCACTGCTGTTGGGAACAGGCGTCAGGCGGGTAAGATGCAGGATGTAAACAAAGAGAGGGGGGAAGTCTGCTCAAACCTGTTTTCAGTAGCAGTCTGAAGGTAAGTGTATATTTCCCTGTTCATCTTACACGCGGTGCAAGGCCGTGATCTCTCTCATCCTGTTGATTGTGCGGCACAGAACAGTGATGAATGGAGCGCTGAATGGGACGGTGATGACACATGATAATGGAGACGCAACAATGTGTACCTACATATTGTGCACATATGGACATGCACGACTTGAGAGCTACACACTGAATGAAAGTGCAAAAAAATTGGTGTAAACACAGTTGTGCACGTACACATATGTTTGTATACTTGTGAGGACGTGTGTTCCCTACCTCAGTGCTTTCAGTCCTCAGTCTTTTGTTGCTCCTGTCCCAACCTGTTTGAAACATGTTGCTGCAATCAAATTCAGAACAAGCAGATATTTACAAAAATCAATGAAGCTGATGAGGTCAAACATAAATCTATTTGCCTTTGTACTGTTTTCAGTTATATACGTCAAATAGGATAAGCAAGTTATCACATTCTATTGAATTTATGTTTTATATGGTGTGCCACCACGTTATGGCCTCGTATGGTCATGGGTTCTGACTGTGGTTGTCCCTTCTCAGATTGTTTTGATTATAACTATATGCCTAACCTCATATAAACCTTATCCTAACCTTAAAGCAATAGTTTGACAAAATTCGTGACACTTACTTATTTTCTTTCTGAGATTTAGATGAGAAGATTGATACCACTCTCATGTCTCTACGGTAAATATGTAGCGTAGCTTAGCCTGGTTCAGCAAACAGCTCCTTGTGAAAATGTCAAGGCCTAAAGCTCAGAAAGAACACACACTGTAGTTATAATCTGTGTATTGATCTTCACATACAGATTCAAAGAGGTACTGTATCATTAAAATGTCTGGCTGAGACATGAAGTCTTCAAGTACTAAACAACTATATAATTTATCTGCATCAAAAGTCACACTGTAATATGCAGATTAAAAAATGGAATGTGAAAAATCCTGCACTGTGTTCATTTGCTAGATGTTTTGTACAAAGCGACAAACTACTGCGACATCTTGTATCCTATCTATTAAAGCCTGAACTGAAACCAAGGACTCTCACAGTGGATCTGCCCTTGATGAAACGGTGATCTAGAAATGATTGCTTGGCTTTCCGGCGAGCGATGAAGCCGAGCTGTGCAGGACAGAGAGTGCTGTGTATCAGCCCTGTCTGTCTCGCTTTCAGTCTCGCTGCGGTTGTTGGACTGTGGTAAGACAAGGCACAAGATAAGACGTATCACGGCGAATGATCTATAATGGCTCGGAGGAGGCTCAGTTTTCAATTAATCCGGCCCGCATTGTGTTACAGTTCATCATTATAGCTAATCACCAGCACCGGGCCCGACACACTGACACAAATTTATAGCCACAACACATGTGCTCATCCATAAACCTTTGACCGAACACAAAGAGCGATGTATATGATATGAGACTGCTGCTAGGTGGATGAAGTTAGAAACACATCTAAGCTCAACATGTGGAGTTTAGAGATCAGAAATATACAGCAAATAAGCTTTTTATCTTTATGCACAACTGATATAACTTGATTGAATTCACAGAATAAGCTAAAAGGTGATGACCAAAAAGACACAAAATGCAAAGATGAGGATTAAATAATACAGCTAAAATAGGGTAAACTAACATTTTAACCCGTGAAATTGAATGTAATAAAACCACAGAGAGATGAGCGACAGGAACCTGGATGCGAGGACAAATACATATGATTTAACACAAAGAGGAAACGGCACAACACGAACATTCAGGATTTACTCAATGTTTAGTCACGATGCACCAATTTACATCATTTCTACATCTGCGATATACTGACCCCTGAACCAGGTCTCCATGGAGACACCTCGTTTCCTCTCTGACCCGCTCAGCAGGACGGGGCAGGGGTAATCTCGCCATCACATGAAGCAGGTAAACACCTTTGTGTGCAGGAGTGGAGGAAAAAAAAAATGAGGACAGTTTACTGGAAAATTGGGAACGAGATTGAGGCAAAAATGAAGGCTGCATTAAAGAGGGTGCAGACGGACAAAAGACCTGGCAGATGAAACAGTATTCTGCTCTACTGCCCCAATAAACTCTGACATCTACAAATTGATCATTTATGTGCTCTGTCGCACAGGCAGCTCGCATAATAGAGAAAACCCTGGATTCATGCGTTAAAAAAACTCTGCCCTAGATATAAAAGTTTGGTAAAACGCTGTGAATGAATGTTGTGGATTATGGTAGTTAATTTGATTGAATAAAATGAAAGATGTAAAATGATCTCCATTTTCTTTTATTCTGCTTAATTTGACACTTCAATACACTGTACACACACAAAATGTGATTTCACCATCATGAAAATCTTCCAGGATGAAGATGGCGACTTAGTAAAAATATCAAGACCTTTTGTTACAACCCTTTTTTTTGTGTCAATGGAGTGTATTAATGATAATGATAATATCAGACTGAAGGATGATAACAGTGCCAATTTTGCACCGTGTGGCATTGACTATCAAATTAGAGTCTCTGGGATTGTGTTCCTGCCGGAGACACTTTGATAAGCAAAACCTTCTGTTCTATCAAATCTGCTTATTTCATTCTGTTGTCTGGGTGAAACTGCACTGTGCGAGAAACTTGTTATAAAACATGGACGTAGACTCTGTGGTGTCACCCATAGGTTTCCAAAGAGCCACTGTAAAGGTGGCCCCAGCCGTCGCCATCTTGGCATCTCGATGATGAGATTAAAACTGAGGGGATCAGCCAAAACATCCCCTGCTTGAATTAAACTAGAGCGGCTGCAATCACTGTATGGAGCGAGATGGAGGATGTGCAGAAGGTGCCCGAAGCATTACACACCATGATGGATAAAGTGTTTACTTATAGCTCACATGCTGTATTTACTCCTGCAGTGATAAAACATCTCCTTCATGCATGTCTTTGCAGCAACGTGGAGACAAAAGCATAAATAATCCAGAACTCAGTGGTGGTGGCGTTCATGAAGATGTTTTGTTATGTTGTGCCTGCACTGTTTGCACAGGGCGCAGCTGTACACTGAGCTCGCTTACCAATTAGGCCTTTACATTTACTGGCACACCCTGCTGATTTTCCAATTACACCTACAGAGCCACACATGCTGTTGACTGTAATTAGGCCTCCGCTCTCTGCGACACAGATGCGCATATCATGTACGACTGCTGGGGGCTGTTCCTCATAATGTATAGCACTCAATTCTCCAGCCAGAAATCATTCAAAATAAAGGTGGAAAGTTGTGTTTGAATTGTGCAATGATGCGATGTTGGAAAAAAAAAATAGTAGCAGGCTTTGAAGCTCTGCAGAGAGCGAGCAGTGCTTTTCTGTGTTCATACATAGCTGAGTAGTTTCAACAAAGTGAATTAAATATGTGGTCGGCTGAGGACGCAGCTTTTCCTCCTGCAGTGAATTGAACTGGCCTAATTACATACCTCTCATACTTCTAAATGCAAGGCTGTTGTGCAGAAAATAAACAAGACCGCAACAGTAGCACTGATCAGCACATGAAATAAGATAAGCCTGGACTTTGAGCATTACTTCTAGTTCCAGAAACACCTCGGCAGAACATTGTGCGACTGTCCTCAAGCTGGAAAAACTCCAGCGCTTGGATCTCTACCTGCTGTCCTCGCTGTGACCCAGCCATGTGGACAAGCCAGCAGGGATTTCACCCACAATAAGAACTTGTCCTTCTATACAAACTTCGACACATGTGCAGAAAACATGCAAAAACTAATCTGTAACAAGTCTACAAAAATCAAAAATATATAACAATATTTCTACGTGTCTTCCAGTCCACAGAGCACGAGTCACCCCCTTTTGAAGTTAAGTAATACTGACTCATTAATGTCACATCTTCTGCTTTGTGCTTCTCACTATACAACATGTTCATCTGGGGTCTCTGGGCTCCTACCTCAACCACCAAATCAGATTTTTACGGACCCGGATTTCTCATACATTTTATCCCTTGTGCTTCTTATTTCATTATCTCCCTCTTATTGTTGTACCCCCCTTAAGTCTCAACTGGTTATTACATTCTAGTCATTTAGTGTAAAATATTTAAAACATTTTCAGTATTAAATTTGAAATAATCTTGAAAAATAGGCAATGTGCTTTAAATTGGTTGGATTTGATTTGCCACTGAAGCCAGAAATAAAAATCTGGAGGAGACAAAAGGGCAGAAAGTGAATAATTAAATTTACCTTTATAGATTTCAGCAGTTTCACCTCAACTGTTTTTTTTCCAGCAGTTTACACCGCCCCCTGGTGGTGGCTTTCATTAGAAAGCACTTGCAATAGTATTTCTTTTCTGGCTGCACTTTTCTAAAACATATTCCTCTGCAGACTGGACATGCTACAGATGTTGGCTCTTTAGAGTCAACAAGTCTCTGTTTAGACTAAATCAGCATCTGAAAACAATGATCAAAACTAACAGCACTAGAGGAGACACAGATCAGATCGTCAGCTATCTTTATCGTCTTTTGTTGGAGGTATTGTTTCCAGCTGTATCAACTGTATTTCTATTATTTGTGTGTAGGAAAGTGTCTGTATGCCATGTTCACATATTATGCAGTTGTTCACATTTACGCTCACTAATCAAGCTCCGGCTGTGTCCTCTATCAGTATAACACACAAAGCTGGGGGTTAACATTGTGACCTTTGCTTTGTGAATATTTCTGCATGATGTCATGTCACATGTCTCTTGGGTGCAAAGGCTGAGTGGTGCTTCCCCAAACCATTTTATTCTACCTACTTTGTCATTGGGTGACATTCACAGTCATTCAAATTGTGACAGTGATTCATAAACACTGACTTCTTTTATCAATAGTAATGAGTTGAGATCTAACTTACCTATATATACTCTCGATGTGGTGATTGGTCAGAACCATCTCTTCAGGATTCATGGCTGAGATAAAAACATAAATCATCTTCAACTTCTATCTTCATCCACTGTAGCGCCTGGGAAAAATAACCAGCAAAAGTAATTGTTTACATGTGATTGTGCAAGCGGGGTCAACAGAGACAAGGCCCAAAATTGTGGACACCGAGGCAGGATAGGAACAGTTTAGTATGTTTATTAATAAAATCCAAAAGGCTTACAAGGCAGGCGAAGGTCAAAGCCAAAGTTGGCAGAAAGGCCAACAAATCCAATAAGGAGTTGGCAAGGTTCAAGGAAACACAAGGCAAAATCCAAAACTGTGAAGGAATCACATCAGGAATGGATTGAACACTTGAAACAAGGCACAAAGACAGAAGAAGAAGAAAGAGGGAAACACACAGACTAAATAGACAAGGAAGGAGGGAACACAGGTGAAACTAATTAACGATGCAGAGGGTGGGAAAAAAGACACCTGAGGAAAATACCCTTCAAAATAAAACGAGAAACAACTGAACAAAAAACATTCCTGTCATCAAACATGATATGTTAAACATGTTTTGTTCAAATATTTTGTCTTTGCACTAGTTTTATTTAAGCATATGTCAAAAAGGAGTAGCAAATGATCACATTCTCTTTACTTATGTTTTACACAACGTTACAACTTTTTCTAGAATCAGGGTTGTATTTCCAAGGTTGCACTGAGAAGAAATGTACAATGTGTTTCACCTTCAGGGTCATCCAGCTTACAACCTGAAGGACGTTGATCTCTCAATAAAGATTTTAAATTGCATATTGTTCAATTTTACAGCAAAGTAAATCAGTAGATATAACTGAGAAAGTACAGCTGATGTAAATTCTTTGCTTTAGTATAATATATTGTATTGTGTTGGCTCTCAATTCACAGGAGCCTGGTTAACTGTCAACTGTGTTCATAGCCAAGTTAAAGTGCTTTGTTAGTGGTTTGGACATTGAGATTTGGGTAAATAAAACCCTTAGTTTGCACAATATTGTGTGGACATGCTCGCGCCCTCACACACCCTTATGTCAATATAATAATATGTGTCTACCAACAACAACCAACGAGCAGGCCTCAGATGCACACATGTTTTTGGAGATACCTAAATATGCCTTCTTGTTGTGAGTCGATAAAAAAGTATGGAAGAAGTAGCTTTTGAGAAAAAGTGGGTATTTGGAGTCAAAATATTGAGATGGTGAGATGGATGACAGCTGGCATTACATGGAGCTCAGCTGTGGAGGAGGCAGTCAAATCAAGGAGAGTACACACTGGCACTGTTTCAGCCTCTTCATTAATCAGATTCATCATAATGAGTGTGTGTGTGTGTGTGTGTGTGTGTGTGTGTGTGTGTGTGTGTGTGTGTGTGGAGGGGGGGGGCTGCAGGAGAGAAGGAGAGGGAGGAAGAAGTAGATGGATAGATAGATAGCAGAGGAGGGATGGAGGGATGAGGGACTGCATGGTGTCACGTACACCCCTACATGCTTTCTCACAGATCTGATGGGACATGCGCCGGGTGTAAACAAGCTGTAAATTATCCCAGAGCTGGCACATGCACTCACCCCAAATCTGCAGAGGAGAGGATGCCACAAATGCTGCTGTGGATCTGCACACAGGGTGGGACGCAGTCGCCCCTCCACCTCCCTCCTCCTCCATTCCCATCACTCGAGTACTGCAGCACTGGAGGGTTTCAGTCCCATAAAACATCAGCGAATGAGAGCCCCTGACAGGTCCTCACAGTCCTCCACCACTCAACAGATGTGAAATGGCCTGATAGGCTCCCCGGAGAGATGGAGAGCTGGATGGGGGGGGGGGATTGGAGTACAGTGAGGAGGATAGGGGGGAGTCAAAATGTCTGTCTGCACCAGTTAAATATGAACTGATGACAATTTCTCTCAGTGATTTACACAGTTTAAATGATTGTTTTAAGATTGTTTTGCTAAATATTCAGAAGTCTTGCTCCAGGCTTTTGGCTCTTGTTGCAACAGTCATAAACTATGGAGCAATAGCTCCCTCGAATGATCATCAATGGTACTACACCGGAGCTCAGTAGAGTGCATATAGGTGAACATCATGTGTCTCTATCTCACTGTCAACTTTTCATGAAAGAGGAAAATAAGCTTTGTCTTTAGCTTGTGGACAATTACCTTTTCATTTATTAATTTTGTTTTAGAGGTTTTGTTTTAAACCTAAGCCGCAGGAGAATTTTCTCAAACGAGCATTTTGGAAACATTAGATTAACCAAATATGACAATAGGTTTTCATTCAGCAGCCACAATAGAGTGTATTATTTTGTCTTTTTCACTTCAGTTGACACCTTGCATTGTAACCACATCATGTTTTTATTGAGTGGTGGTTTCTTTTATTTAGACTGTTGTGACCATGTATAAGACTTTTCAGTGTAGTTTGTTTGTTAGTCTGAGCAAAGAACCTGTAACCAAATTAACTAATACTATTCACTGTTGTGTCCACATTAAAGTTAGGAAATTTTCTTAAAAAACAAAATGAATAAACTTTGCCCATTAAAACACATTAAACCAAATTAGAGAGTAGACCTTCAACTGTGCTTTCTCAATAACAAACTAAAATTAATGCTAAATGCGAACACCCTGCCAAGGTTTTTTTTGTAAGGAACTGAGCTGTTTCTTTACCTCTGGGCAATCTCAATGCGCTCCAACTATTGCTTGATAATAAAAGTAATCAGTCTGCTAATAATGACCGCTAACTTAATATTGCATGTTTCATTAGTTTCATCTGCATTTGATCATTTTTATTAAAAGTGAAGCAAAACATGCTGCTGTGACTTTTTAATAGTACCACCAGCATTACTTTATAAAGTTTCTGTCTTTGTGGGAAAGGTTGGTGTAGGTGGGTAAAAGGTCATGGTATTCTTTCTTTTTGTTTGCTTTTTTTTTTTTTTAAAAATAACTAAAAAAAAGTCTTCTATAGCAGATAGACAGGTGAGGAGGAAAACGAATACCTGCACACAGTCAGCACTTTACATTTATTGGATATACATGTCACGTCCATGATCAAAACACTGATCATTGATCAAAACGTTCAATGATCTGTTCAACTCTGTGCTGACAGTTTGCACTACCAGTATATTAATTCAACTCCAGTGTAACAAAGTACATTTACACTGCAAATTAGTACAAATTTAAGGTACTTTTACTTTACTTTAGCATTTTCCATTTAATGGTACTTTATACTACATCTCGGAATGAAAAACTCCACTATATTATTAGTTGATTGATAGTTGTAGTTACTTTGATTGACATACAAACGTGATGAATTGATGAAATATGATGCATTATTCTAGATCAAAGGTCCTGGACACCGACACAGGTGTTAGTTATGTGCTTAATTGTATCTTATGTGAAATCACCAAACTGTATTAATTAATAAATATGAGAATATTCTAATTTGTCCTGCAACAAAAGAAGAGAGAGAGAGAGAGAGAGAGAGAGAGAGAGAGAGAGAGAGATGTCTGTGCAGGACCACAAAGTCCTGCAAAATGATCTGATGAGGTAACGTAAGTAAAAATACTTCTAAGATCACATCATAACTGTGCAGGGTCTTTCATAAAGAGTTTATGAAACAGTTCAAATTAGCGCCACCTCTGGCAGTTACGTGAAAATGTTGCTTACATTTGAACACGTCAATCATAACAATCCAGTCATGGAATATATTCAATATGGAACTCATGATCTTTTTGATTATAGTTTGCACCAGATCCACATTTTGGGTGCACATGATAGGGCCCATTCTGAAATTTGCTTTTAATACTTTAAATACATTTTTCTGATACTTATATACTTTAACTCAAGTAAGACTTTCAGTGCAGGTCTTTTACTACATTACTACTTTTACTTAGGTAATAAATCTGAATACTTGTGCCACTACTTCAGGACATAGTAGATAAGACTAGATCCTTTTGTGAATAGAGATTTATGTGACATTGATCAGTGCTGCAAGCCTTTTAAAATGTCATTACAGAGCTGTAAATTAATGACATAAATGGAGGACATCAAGCCCTTTGCAGTCAATAATGACACCTTCGAGGTCAATGTCTGAGTGGTTTATTAGAATAAGAAAGTTGACATAGAGCAAAGTCTCCATGCGGAGTGACAGGCAGAGCTCAGGACAATGTGGAGAATGGTGAACAACTGCTGGAGTGTGTTTGTGTGTGTTCAGTGTGAGTGTGTGTGTGTGTGTGTGTGTGTGTGTATGGTGTGTGTGTGTGCAGTTGTCGGAGGGTGCATGCACGTGTTGCTTTTTGCATGACGACAGACAGATTTCTTCGCGGACACAAGCACACACACTTGCATGTACTGTACAAATTCACACGTCGCTACTTCTGTACACACACAGAGGCTGTGTCGTCATGCAGCTACTGCACTTAAATTACATGTAAGCATCAAGGTTATGTACACGTAGTAGGGACATGTGTTGTCATCTGATGACAGCCTGCCCCGAGGTCCCTGGTGAAAGCCACAGGACGGCGGGGTCCTTCACAGTAGCAGGAGACTCCACTCCGCAGGAGAAAAGAAGAATCTCTTTTTGAACCTCAGCCTGTATGAGTTCATTCATTCCTCCTCCTCCTCCTCCTCTTCTTCTTCTTCAACCATTTCCTTTTAGATTCAGCATCCAAACAGGACGCCTGCTCACAGTACTGCTTCATTGTCACTGTCAATATAATAATAAACATGATAGTCATCAGGTTCGTCTTCATTGTCGTCATCAAATCCGGCACACCAGAGAATTGAAATTGAAATCATATACAATAATATTCCATATAATTTCAAACCAAATATCTACCACAGAAACAAACTATAGAAAAAACAAACATGACAGAAATGATCAGTGCTGACTAAATACATCTACAACTTTACAAAAATGCAAATGTTGATTTCGTTTTCGCCTTGTTTTTGTGCTTTTTTTCCTCTCTGATGTTGGCTTGAGAGGGAGCAGCTTCACGTCACCGCTCCCGAGCGCGATGGTGGGTTTAGTACAAGTCAGCCTCTGTTGCTGGACTCTTTCAGGGGCAGAGAGCACACACGGTACAGCGGAGCACTGGAGGGCAAGATGGCAGTTATTGGCTGGGGGGCATCGCAACACTGGCGCCACGCGGCACAAACAACCCCAACACACAAAGGCATGGTCTCTTTAACAAGCACACAGACACAACCTGATAACTAAGAAAAAACAGACTGGGTCATGAGGGCTGGGTGGGAATTTCATGTGTGTGTGTGTTGATATGTGCAGCATGGAGATAAAGAGGGAGAAAGTGTGTGTGTGTGTGTGTGTGTGTGTGTATGTGTAGGACTGGAGGCAATATGCTACATTCAACAACAAAAAAACCTCCAAACAAAATCATTTCTAAGCAAAGGAAAGCAATTTCCCGCATGAGAGGCTTTGAAAATGTCTAAAAAAATATGTAACACATTAAGGATTCGATGTGAAATAAAGCGGGATTTTGTGAATTACTTCTGTTTCTGTCATTGACTCATTAAATTAACCAGTTAACCTTCAATAGTGACAAACAGGACGAAAGCACAGGCTCACATTAGGTAGAGATGTTATGTGTGTGTGTGTGCGTGTGTGTGTGCAGAGATAGTGTGAGTCTATTAACAATGAAAAAAGGGGGGGGGGGGCTTGAAATAATAAGAAGAGAAAGTGCAGCTGTTGAAAGAGAAGGAATGATGTGAAGTATGGGGAGGATGATGGCTTTAATAAACAGACTGGCTTCCATGAGGTTACACCTGAATTCTTTAGCTGCTCTGTAATGTTCAACGAAGGTAATCAAATTACGCCGTCGGTATGATAACATCATGTCCAGTACCTTTTCTAGAACCAGCCGCCGTCGGCCTATTTCAAGCCTGAGCTCTGTTTCTGATGTTAATTCAATTGCCTGCTGAATTCGGTTAAAGGGCCGACAGTGTTTGTGTGAGTGTGTGTGTGGCTGGTGGTTAGCGGAGGGGTAAAGAGCTGGTTGAACGTGCACCTCCCTCTCAGGGCTGATGTGTCTGTAGTAATCTTCTCAAGGGCTCATCAGGCCATTAGAGGGCCGGGAATGTACTTTGCCTAATCAAGCATGTTTAGTGAAACACCGGAGGAGATGCAGAGCGAGGACACGGCTGGCTGGGCAAGCCAGGCCCGAGACAGAGAGGCCTCATTCACACACACACACACACACATAGACGAGCAGCACTCAGGTCACAGCAGAGATGGAGACGGAGAGATGAGGGGCCGGGCTGGTGGAGGGCTCTGTATCCTCAATACCAATGACCTGTTTCAGGGTGGAATGTGTAAAGAATACACTGTACTAATGTGGTGTGGCGGTAATGCAGTAACATCATGTTCGCCCGCCTGACCTCCTCCTCCGTCCTTGCTTTCATAAATCTCTTTCACTGGCTTGTCTAATGCAGCACCTCCAGCTCTGGCTGTGTGTTTTTTTAGGGCTGCTGAACCTGGTACCAACCCAAATATGTATCTATAGCACTGAGCGATGAAAACTGTCAGCTGGTATTGAATATTTGTTCAGATTTACAATCTTTGCTTTTTGGATCGAACAGTTGTTGATTTAAATTTTGACAGATGATTTTATTCTTGTACAATGGCTTGGTCATTACTTTCATTTCTGTTGAATGAAAAATAGGATTTTTTTAGAAAAGCATGTTTACATTTCCAGGTAGGTATCAATAAAAGTATTGCTTGCTATTGTAATGGCTGTAGCATTGAAACATTTCATTTTCTACATTAAACCTTCATTACTTGATTTTTTTAGCCACTTGGGGGCAGCAGAATCAAGCTGCAAACAAAACACTGACATATACTTTTATCACTTTTTAAGGCAAGCTTACAAAAGAAGTGTTAACATAAAGCTGCCTATTCACACATCCACCCAGATATGGAGCGACATTTTAGTCATCTGAAGTCCTGTCTCAGGCCACATGGTCCAATTTTCACTCTCTTTCAGCTCTGTTTTTGGGCTCCACCAGCTCCTGAAGGGAAATATCTGGCTCTTAAGCTGCTAAATGCTAAACTAGGCAGGTAGTGCACAGTTCATTTTTTGAGCTTTATTGCTGAAAACAGCTGCTTGCTGAGGTTGAAACCGACACTGATAAGAACTGTGAGAATGAACCAAAAGAAGCTGCAGGCCCGAAAACTTTGAAATTGAGCAAAGAGATGCTTTATGTATGTTTTAAACATATTTTAAAATCTCAAAAACATCAAAAACTATGCCTGGACTTAGCTTTTGTACAACAGGATGCTTTCCTGTGTGCGTATCTACCATCTGACCCGAAGCCCCCTTCAGCTGAGCCGAGCCCAGCCTCTCCACTTAAGCTGCACTTCTTTGTGTAAAGTATAATGGTTTAAATACAGTATACGTACACTGCTCCCACACAGGGCTCTGACACTGTGAGCACTGGTTTGTGAAAGTCAAGCAAAGGGTCACTCCACAACATCGGCGTCTCAATAGAGAACGGAACGGGGTTGAAAGGAAAAACGGAAGAAGGGTGAGAATGAGAGCAAAACTGATCAAAGCTGGTTTTTCACACTCAATATGAGTAACGCATTCATGGACACGAACCCAAAGAGACTCGCACACACACAAGCTGACAGACTGACACAGAGACAAAAACACCACCATACCATGACCCAGATGGAAAAAAAAACTATCTCTGGATCTACATTTGAATCAAGAACAGACAAAAAACAGAAAACATCAAAAGATCAGACAACGGAGCGAAAGAGTAACTCCACACCCAAGTATACCCATGCCCATCTGTTTTCTTTATCCCGCTTTTGTGGTGTAACACACTGAAAGACAGAAAGGGATAAAGCCACAAGGGATGACCATTGTGACAGCAGTGCCCCAACTCTGGCCTCAGCCCCAGCTTCAGCCCTCAGCTCCTCCCTGCCCTGGCAAACCAGTGAATAACCAGAGTGGGCGAAGCATGAGAGATGCCCGGTCCTGGTTGGTACATCTCGCATGACGGATGGAGCCGCTGTCCTCCTCATTGATATTCTGCTAGACTGCGGCGCTGGGCTAGGTCCCTGACTCTTAACGGCTATTTGTTGCCGCAGTCTCCTCCTGCTTCTGGGGCACAAAGAGGCTCAGTGTCGGGCAGAAGAGGCTGAATGGAGCTCCCAAGCGGCCGGGCCTCACAGACCCAGTCAGACAGCCAGACAGCCACAGCTCACATTCCCTCCTTCAAATGGACTGCGGAGCCCAGGGGGGCCTCAGGTCAGGTCAGACAGACCCAGGCATACTGAGAGGCAGCTAGGGAGGGAAGAATGGAGGGGAGATATTGTTCCTTTTCCCAGTGCCCGGCTTCTTCTCACATCTCTACACTTCAGTTTGCTTTGCAGAGTAAACGTAAAATATCAAATTAAAATTGGCTTCACCTTGATGTGTTTCTTGCTTATTATTGCTTTCACTTCATGATGGCTCTGTCCAGTGCTGCCTCTGAGGTACTGGGAATAACAAATATTACAATGGGAGTCTCCACCCTTCACTAGCCTCCGGTCAACCATCTAAACCTCTGATTGCTAAAACACATAGAGCTTCAAGGAGACAAATAATAAAATCCATCTGTCTCCCGTTTGTGATTGTTTATAAAAAGGGAAAATAATGTTAACATCCGCCTCCTCGTCGCTTCATATATAGTTATAGTTCACAGTTAAAGACAGGACACTGGTTGGGGTTGTTGTGGCCACACATTCACACAATCACATACACACACACACTGCATGATTCATTGAGAGTCAATGCCCTCTGGCACGGCTACAACAGTTTTAGTCTCATCTGAAATCCATAGTAAAGCACATTGTTGTCTGCTGGATGCCACTGGCACGAAAAACAAAAGCAGAAACAAAATTTCACACTCAAACAAGATCCGTGGTGTCAAAACGATGAACAAAATGGCGGAGGGAGACCTTTCACATTTGGCGCTGCAAGCGAAATTGTCTTTTTTTTTTTTTTTTAAATCCCCACGTGTTCCTTTGAGAAGTTTCCCTTTCCTTTGCACCCCTCTCTTTACCTTACTGTTTGTCCTGCGGTGTCAAAGTCAAGCTCTGTGGGTCGTACCACTTATGGAGCAGAGGGGTGCACCTCGGACTAAGAGCAGAGGAACGGAGATGTGAGGAGAGGTTTTCTCCTCGTTTTCAACTCTCTCTTTGTTTCTTTTCTCGCTGTCTCTCTCTTCAGTCAGCTGAATGACGTCAGAACATTGAATGACAGTGAGAGAGGACAGACAGGGTAAGGTTGGACCGGGACAGTGAGTCTGAGGGGTTGATTTATTCCAGTCTGCTGTTGGAGGGAATGGGTGTTCAGAGAGAGCTTGGTGCCAGGCCTCACATACTTCGCCTCACTGGCCACTGGGGGTGCGCTCTCCCATGTTCTTCCCTAGAAGATGGCTGAAGTCAGCCAGTTCTCCCAGCCCTCGAGGCCCGTGCATGTCTGGCCTGATGAGGCCCTGACGCTGGGGGTGATAGGGCGCTCCGTTGTTGCTGTTGTAGTTGAGCGCCTCGTGACTCCAGCGAGGCTCCCCATAGTCCATGTGGGGAGTGGGAGCGGAGACCACCCTCCGTCGGTCAGGGGAGTCCTGCGGCGTGGCGGGGTAGATGTATTCTCCCGCTGAGTTCCTCAGGGCGCCGCTCGGACGACTGCCGCCGTGCTCCCCTCTCTGGGTGGCTAGGATCAGGTAGCGCTGGCGCTCCGTGTGCGGGGGCAGCATCACCTCCCCCGGGTCCTCTATCCGGACCATCTCTCCACCCCCTCCGCCTCCGTGCAGGAACTTGGAGCTCAGGTAGATGACAGAGTTGTTGGGGCATGGTGTCCCCACAGCGGTGAGGAAGGTCTGGCTCTGGTCCCAGTCGGTGTCTGGGAGACGCATGGCCCGTTTCTGCTGCAGCGGGGTCTGCTCTGGGGTAGGTAGCAAGCCTGGGTCCATCTCTCCTTTAGGCCAACCGTTGGGCGTGACGAAGGGATTGTCTGCCTGCGAACGCCGCCTCTCACCGCCGCTGGTTCTCGTCACGCTCATTACCGACCCGCTGCGGCCTGCCCCCATCATGCTCTGCTCTTTGTCACTCTTGCGGCGGGCGCCATTGGCTCCGGAACCTCGAGAGTGGCGGTGGCGGTGACTCATGATCCAGCAGACAGTGAGGCCGGAAAGGACGGCTCCTGTTGCGAAGGCTGAAACGGCAGACACCACCAGCAGGTTCACGGACACGAGGCCATCAGGCTCCTCGATGAACGTCTCTTGGAGCAGCATTCCTACAAAGAGAGAGACACAATCATGCAAATAAAGGAAGCCATCACTCAAATGGTAGAACCATGTTAATAGCATCAGTATTTCCTGTGATAAATATGTGGGAGTTAACAAACGGCGAGACAAAATGGCCTATTTTCTCTCTCCCCTCTGTGGGTGGGAATGGTTGTATGCTTTCCAGCCAAGGTAGCTCCGGCTAATTGCCTTCATTACGTAAAGTGGATGGTGATTTTAATAGCTGTAATAACTGTCTTCCTGATTGAGAATGGCTCTCAACCCTAACATGTTTCACAACATTAGCTTTATGGGAAGAGATGCCAAGTCTGGCATTCATGGAGAGTAATAAGTTCAAGTTTTTTATAATGTTTACCACGGCAAACTGTTACTTCCTATCTAAATGTTTGAGACTTACAAGTATTTTGATTAAAAACATTACATATAATAATAATGTCAATCTCTGGAAACCTCAGAATCTGGTTCAGTCTGTTGTCTAATGTAAAGACCTGAAACACCTGAACTTGTTGCATATGCCGTACATGTATAAATAAAAAGTGCTTGCACTCATTTTTGCTCAATAAATACGCTGACACGTTTCCCTCGTTATATGCCAAAGTCTTTGCAGGGATGAACATACGGCATCGTGTTTCAATATAAAGGGTGCCACTTCAGCAGACAAGACCATGAATTTCTGTATTTCGTTTGTATAAGAACATGAGATGAACTCCCTCGGAGAGAACTGTTTATGAATTATTGAAGATATGAATACAACTAGACCACAGCGCGGGGCTGCCATGGATCAATTAGGAAAATGCCAGAAGAAAAGTTGTTCTTTGCTGCGCGAGCTCCTGGGACCAACACCAACGAATACAATGAAATTGTGCCAAGGGAAGCAGATTGGAGAAAAGCAGAGGAAGGAAAGAGGAGGGTGTTACGAGAGAGAGACAGAGAGAGAGAGAGAGAGAGAGAGAGAGAGAGGTTGCCTAAAGCGAACGCGAACATTTGGGGCCTTAGACAAACATAGTAATAGTTGTTAAATTACAACACCAACAGCGGCAGAGGGAGGACTGTCTCCACAAGGACAGTGAAATAAATCCTTTCTCACACAAAATAAATGGATGTCATTAATAGACATTGGGAGCCACTTACTCACTTACACACAGCACAGAAAAGTAGAAATGGAGATTGAATGAATGTACAGAGAAAAGCAGCAGAGTTTTTTTTTTCCTCCAACAAACATACTTTTAATGATTGACAAATTCATTTTTAATGGGGACAAATGGAGTGGGTGTGGTGCGAATACCCGTACAGCCTGGTGGTTAATTAATGTGGCCTGTGGCTTGGCATAATGAAGTGTTACTCTACACACTGACATTAAGCTGGAGAATGGCAGCTAAAAACCCTGCGAGAGGCTGCTGAGCTGTGCCGGAGGTGCTCTTGCACTTTAAAGCGGCAAGTTGATCAAAAAAGTCAAGCCAAAAAAAACCAGCGATTTCTATTCTTTCCCACCATGCAATCTATCTTGTTTCATGTAATTTTCTGAGATTTGGTTATATCTGTCCTAACAGGAGTGAGCTCAAAGCTGGGTTGTGTTGGTTAAGCACACACAAAAAAATCCCATTTTCAAAGCTCTACAAAATCACCTCTTTTCAAAAACAATGACTCAGCTACTAAAGAAAAACCTTGGGCTTTGTTTCAAGCACTTTCTCACTCTGAGGAGACACCAGCAATTGTGCTTTGGTATAAGTAGCTCTGAATGAGAGAAAAAAAAATCCTTTAGGTATTCCAAAATGCTTCCAAAGACACAATTACAGTGATCTCACCATGTACAAAGAAAAGAGTAGAAAAGCAGTGATGTTTTTACCCGAAACCACAAATGTCACCTACAAAATGTCTTGGCAGTGTTTGGATATGTCAAACTGGACTGTTAGCATGGGCAAAAATGTCATTTTGAAGGTTTAAAAATGTTTATAATAAAGGGGAGAGGAAAGTTTTTCTTGTATTTATTCAGACAGTTGGTTCATTGCCAGACTGTGACCTTAAAGTAAAACTGCCCTTTAAAGTGTCCAGGTTACAAATCACCAGAATTATATTTAACCGCTAATCGACCTCTTGTCGCTTACAGTTTCATCCTATAGCTCTGACAATAGCTCCTCGACTCCATCAAAGCACGTCCATACTCCCAACAAGTTTGCAGTTTCCATTGACAGAAACCTGGCATTAATTAACTGGCCTTGTTGGTCAATCAATGTCCTGTTCAGCACTAATTAGTCCTTTATCACCAATCCAATAAGCTTGGTGATACACGTGGACACAGGCCTTAGTTACAGCCTGTTAATTATGTGACAAGCACAGTTCAGTTCAGTTCAGCGTCAGACAAATCCTCCTGATCACAGTTGATCAGCCAGATTGTGTTCAGTCTTAAAGCTTATTTGTTTTTATTTTTTTTGGTTTGTTTGAAACACAAGCCCTCTCCCCTCATTTCATCTCTGTTTTTCTTTGCTCTTCCATTAGTTCATCACCGCCTCTGAATATTAATCTTGGAATAATAAAATTCGATCTAATATTTTGATCTAAAATGGGAAGAATTTTTCCTAGATCCCCACATGTGGCTTGAATTATGCTTTTTAAAGTGTGTATTTAACTGAGTATTAAAGTTTATTTAGGAGGGTAGTTTAGCCCAACGGGAGGCAAAAACTTGATTGCTCAATATCTCAAAATTGCTATGAACGCAGATGGCAGCTTACAATTCGGATCTCGCGGCATATCTTTCTTCACTTCGCTCCTTCATGCTGTCACACAGCCAGCTCGAGACGACATGGGCTAACATGCACAGACGTTCGTCTTTGTGTATTCATTTAAGCACCCACGTCCTTCTATGTTTATATTGAATTTGGCATTCGTTCATCGGGAGTTCTTTTCTCCTTGAACACATTGTTGGCATCTTTGTTGCAGCAGCCTAAACATAACCCTGATTCATGCCGTATTTATTTTCAAGTTTCAGGCCAATATTCAATTTGGAAAGACTGCCAGTTTCAATCACATTATCGCTCCTCTCCGCAGTAGAAAGGGTGTTCTTGGGGGCAGCAGATGCGACACAAAGAAAAACATTTGGAGGTTATCAGCGTGTTCATCTACAGTGTCCACACACACACACACACACACACTGCGGGACATTTGAGAAGTCAGGTAATGAATTGATTCATTTTTTTTCAACAAACCGCAGCTCTGATGACTTTGTAAACAAAATTGAAGCGCTGCAACCACAGAGGACTCAGAACAAGGCAGCAACATAACGGAGCAAAACCGCAGATCTCCCCTCACACACACACACACATCACATCACATCTGGAATTGTTCTCGCTGTACTCAGCTGCAGAGGTTGTAGATACTTCTCTAGCATTTACCTCAACTGTGGTCCGGGGTTGTGTGTGTGTGGCACTTCAGATTAAATTCTGCACGGTGCAATAATACTGCTGTCATCTTCATGCAGGAGGAAAGCTCTTGACAAGTGTGTGTTTGTGTGTGTTAGTATAGCTTTCTGTGTGCATGTGTGTATAGACGTTTTAGCTGCAGAGCAGAGACAGACTGGCCTTCTCAGCTTGTTTTCTCTTTGACATGAACGCTCAGATATGTTAATTATTTTGTGGATTTCTTTCTCTCCCCACACAATAAACCACAAAAGCAGAGGCAAATGAAAATGAAAATGAAAGGACGGATGGAGAGATTTGGTGGTGTGTGTTTTATTGTGACAGCAGGCAGGTTTCCCAGCATTCTACCGAGAGGTGACAGTAGAAGCAGCAGCTTGCACCCTCTCCTCCCTTCAACTCTCCTCTCCTCTTCCAATCCTGCTCACTTATTAAAGCTTAATAGAAGCCAACGGGCCTGCCTGTCAGCCTGACGCTCACTGAGCTGCTTGTCTCGAGGCTTCCAGCTCCAATTACAGTGTAACAATGAGAGGAGA